>JANAVB010034619.1:10377357-10697143 GCA_029216955.1 Iris pallida
AGAGAAAAAAGCTAAACTAAGAAGTGAACAGTGCCTCGGGCACTGTTCCTTCCCTTCCCAAATCGAGCCCGTTATAGGAAAGGAAAATTTTGATTTTTCTTTCAAACTCAATTTAATCTTTTCGATATCTTCTTTAAATTCAAATCACTAAATCTTAGTTGGATTCTCGCCCGATTTAGCCTAAATCTACTATAAATCCAATTATAATGTTCTGTTATAAAAATTCAACTCGTTGACAATAAAACTTTTCTTTCCACCGCTACACAGCCCTTCGAGATTGATTTTTCTCGAAACTAGGTAACACATGACCCCACGTCCACCATCCCTATCGTCTGTACGACTGTGCACCGCCCAGGGCCACAGGACGGCCAGCCAACAACGTGCGACAATGGCTGCACAGATAGCCACAAGCAGCAGCAGTAGTAACGACAGTAGTAGGGGCAGCTTCGAGCCAACTTCGCAATGCAACTGCTTCATCGTGCGTCCATCATTTATCGATCCAGTTGATCAGGTGCAAACACAACCCTAACACCAATGAATCCCATCAAGTAGTTTATTTTCCTTTGTATTAGGTTCGGTTAAACATCGATCCAAACATCGTTGAAAAATCTGTTGAAAATAGAGAGTAGCACCATCCTAACACCCTAATTTGGAAGGCCAAAATTGGTCAATTTATTGAGAAACCAAGAAAAATAATTGAAGGGCCTTTTAGACAACATATAGGACTTTAGAACCTATCTCGTAGTTTCGAATTTCATCAACTGTGCGACGAGAAAATTGATTTCCAAAATTAGGAAAAAACCGTTTTCAAACAGTAAACTTTTAGAAAATTTCCCCGATACGGCGTGCGGCCCGACAAACCGGTCGACGTGGTCGCAACCCATGAGCATCGAAAGATGTGTATGGATGTTGTCGACGTATGGGATTCGATGGAACTCGATTTCGTTGTGCATACGCGACAAAATCAATACGTATCCATCGATATATCCCATATCGATCCTTTTGTAAACTACCCGATAACTTCGTGCACGTTCGTCATCTCGAGATGAAACTTACGCCGATAGGACCGTATCATTTTTCTGGTCCTGTATGCCAAGTTTAGTCCGATTCTGAGAAGGTCGACCAGAACACTATTTTGGTGGACCTGCGACCCGATCCAACGGACGAATTTGTGCATGGCCTACCAGAATCTAATTTTGGACATACGGTTGTATTCATCTCATCAAACCAGAATCGTAGACATATAGTTTGATGACTTTAGAGACCGTAGGTGCTGGCATACTTTTCGGTACAAAGTGGGTCCAATAGCGGACACCGTTTTGACCCAAAATTACCGTTTTGTCCTTGTGTCCAGAATTGGACTTATGGGTAGGCTATCCTAGCTAATTTGACTATTCTGAACACGTTGGTAATTTTTTTAGCCCCCGAAGACTGCTGTGAGAGTTGGACTTTTGTGGCTCATTGATTGGATAGTTATTGTTGGTTCTATGCACTACACCAGGCAAGTACACCTTGCCAAACTTTATAGTATTTACATGCTTTTCTATATTGCCATTATTTTTTACTTGGTTTCATATTTCTCTTGCTTCATATCATGGTTGTTTCCTAGTTTTACGTGCACGTAGATTGTTGCTCTTTTTTTATATTACTTGTTCTATTTTTCTTATCTTGTTCATGTCTAGTGTTAGTATTTCTTTTCCTATGTCATGATCCCCTGACCTGGACTTGACTTGGACTTGACATATTTTACCTGACTTGATTGACTTATAGTTTTAGGCGAGAACCTTGTTATAGACGTGACAATACCGGATCACTTTCAATCGTTAGCAACCATCGGGCTGCAATTGAGACTAACAATAGGTTGTTAGCAACCACCGGGCTGCAATCTATAGGACCGTTAGCAACCACCAGGCTGCGGTTTATCTCGATTTTATTTTAGTCGCATTTATTAGCACGATTCTCGAGGCATGCCATTTCTTTTATATTTTATTTCTAATACAGTACTCTCTTCAGTCTTTATGTTCTTGAATCACTATTCTATCTATCATTGCATGTTTAAAACTGTCAAAGTAGGCTTGCATATTATGTGCCTTGCTAGTCCCCTGATGACCTGGTGATCTCTCTAGGTATTAGATGAAGTTATCAAGGTTTAGAGCATTGATGGATAACGGTTACTTCGCCAAGACTTCAGGTATATTTAGGTGTTATTATCATTATCTTCCTTATTTATATTTTTCCAACTAACTGATTCTCGTTGTTGTTATAGCCTAGTCTTTGACAAGCTTCATTTTCTTCTAGCTTGTTCATGATGAATGTATCATTGGAGATCCACTCTAATACATTTTATATATTCTAGAATCATTGTATTAGGGTTTGATCAGCCTTACTGCACTTGATTCGTATTTATTACTGATATTTAGTGGATTGAGATATAGTTGATTCTGGAACAACCAGACAGCTTATACGTATTCGAACTGGGCTGGAGTCCTCTCGATATGTAGCTGACATGTATACGATCTTCTAGTCCTATATATTTTGGGACTGGGGCGTTACAAGGTTGCACGGGGTTCTTGTGAGTATAGTCTCAGATCAGGATAGTCGTTTCACTTCTCATTTTTGGATGAGTTTGCAGGCAAGCTTGGGCACTCAGCTCAAGTTTAGTACCGCATATCTTCCTCAGACGGATGGAAAGTCGGAGAGGACTATTCAGACTATTCAGATTCTTGAGGATATGCTTCTTACCTGTGTGTTAGGCTCTTTATGACTTTTATAGTCAAGAACCACATTTTTTTCTTTTAGGCTCTTTTAATGTTTTAAAATGCAGCTGCAAGTACCTGTTCATCTTAGAATTCACAAGATCATGCTTTAGCAGTTCGTTGGTATAATTTATCAAAATGATAGGTACAGAAATATGTATATCATGTATATGCATAATAAAACACTTAATCTATTCAATACTTCATGAAGTCATAGAAAAGTAAAATTTAGGCCTGGATCTATTTGATATGTACATAGTAAGATATCTGATCCATTCAGCTTTAGTATAAGCTATGTTTAAATATACAATTTCAAATTCTTTGATACTCCTAGCTATGATAGTTTGTCATGGACCTATCAACTTATGAGTATCTAAGTTGTTCCATAGATGAAACCTTACATGGAGAGGAGGCCTTCATTCTTTTATTTGATACTCCTAGCTATGATAGTTTGTCATAACCATTTAATTAAAATAGAGATTAGAATATTTACTAAAATAGGTTTAGACCTTTTCATGCATTTAATTAGCCACATGACAACATTTATAGGGCATATTAGACAATGTAGAATAGCCAACCCTAACCTAATATAGTCAGCCACATAGAGAGGAGGCCTTCATTCTTTTATTTTATTTCATTGTTCTATTTTCTCTCATTTTGGTGTTCTTCCCCAATTTGAGTCATTCCTCCACCAATTTCTCTCAAATTCCACTCAATCTCTCATCCATTCCTCTCATTCTCTTCACTAGAAGGAGCCTAGGAGCTTGGAGACTAGGAGTACAAGAAGAGGAGTCCATTTGCTCGCAGCTACGTTGTATCTATTTGGCTTTTCACTGGGAATCCATCTCCCAACAAGTATACATCTTATTTCCCTCTCTAATTAGATTCTAATTGTGTTATTTGACCCTTAGTAATTCACCCATGGACTAGGACTACACATAGAAAGAAGTTTGAAACTCTAATGTGCCTCTATGTAAAAGTTACATTGGATTTTGTGCCATTTTTGGGGAATTCCGAGAATGGTGCACCAAGTGTTTGACATTAGGCTTTGTAGATCTACTTAGTTTACATTTAGTTGTGTGTGTCTAGATTCGTGTCCACAATTGGATACGTGTAAGCCGTATCACAATACGGTAGGACGCGGAGTCAATTTGGGGTTTTTTTTCCTCCGACACTTGTGGCACACATGTTCAATTGTACATGACACTTGACACAAACTTCAATTTACACTAATTATATATATATATATATATATATATATATATATATATATATATATATATATATATATATATATAAGAGTTGCTCATGTGTTTTTGTAGGATTCGGACAAGGTTTCGTATAGGTATCTTGGCCGTATCACAAGCGTATCGTAGACTAGTGCGATATGGGGGCGATGCACACCAAATGTTTGTGCTTAGGCCTAGTGTGGGTGTCTTGTGGATACACTAGTGTATTTGCACGTATTTGTGTCATGTGTGTTTGTATTTACATACATATATGTTATGTAATATTTATGTGTTTGTGTTGTATCCTATATGAACATTGTGGATGTATATGTCATAGTGTGTGTTAGAGACTATAGGCTTGTGTGTGTCAATTTCATGCCTGTATGTATTATAGGGTGTGTGTGTTTAACTGTTATACATATGTTTGTGATGGATAGGTGGGTAGATGATTTAGCTAGATGATAGATAACTATATATAGCTAGATATGAAAGGGGGATCAAAGAGTATATAAGAGAAGCAGCAGCAGGAGTAGTACTTGCTGTACTTAGCAGCAGGTTTAGGTTTAGGGCCAAGTGAGGGAAACATAGCACTGAAGGAGAAGCCATTGCAGACAGTTGGTTGGTTGCTGTGTGCAGGGGTTGTTTTGGAAGTAGGGTATGCACCTATGTGCATTGACATGAAGATTTGGATGCCTGCACATCATTTATTGCCTTGGTATGCAATAGACAGGGAGTAGGGATTAAGGGGACAGCAGTATTCACTGCTTCAATCAACTAGTAGGAGAATAGCAGATGAAGTAGGCGCCAGTGCACATGTGTGCACATGGATTAGCAGCAACCTGTTGTTAAAATAGCAACCTGTGCTCAGATGTAGGGGCAGGACTCTTTTGTGCACATGGGTGTACAGGATTTGTGAAGCCTGTGTGCAGGTGTTGGAGTTTATATGTCCTTGTGTGTGTAACAAAGGTAGAACCTGTGTAATCTAAGAAAACTATGTACTCAAAATCTGTGTGCATGTGTGTATGGTCTCAATTTGATTATTATACAGAAAGGTCGGCAGTTAGATAGTCTTATAGCTAGAGAGTTAGATAGATGGAATAGATTGATAGAGTATGGGACAGTTGTAAGTAGAAGAAACGTTTAACCTATGAAGCAGGGTATAACAGCATAGCTGCTGTTGAGTTCAAGGCAGTGGGTGTGTGATTGTTTGCTAGGTTGAATAGAGCATGGAGTAGCTGCAACAACAGATCAGGAAGGGGTCACCTGTGTGTAGAAACATATATATAAGGAAGGGTATGACATATATATAGATAGGAGCATTGATATATGGGTAATATTCATATAGGCTTGATACCAAAAGGGCGTTAAAGTAAGGGTTATGGGTAATGTTAGGGTAATATGGAGATAAGCCCTTGGTTTACCTATGTGGGTAGTGTCTAGGAAGACATAGGTAATTGAGTGTAGGTATTTGGGTTACCTTGTATTAAGGTATTAATTAGGTAATAGGTTTACGTGTGTATAGATAATAACTATGAGATAGGTAAGGTAATGGATTTTACCCTTGTGATAGGGTATTAGATAGGTAAGGTAATTGGTTTACCTTGTGCAGCATATTAGATATATGAGTAGATACGTAGAGTTTTGACCTAGTATAGGCTAGGATAAGATCTGGCCAAATTGCACGTGTCATATGCGACTGTTGTTCGTCACGAAAGACCATAGGATAGTTCTGGGTATATTTACATGTCTAATAGAGTATTTCCCTACCTCTCATGGATTCACGTGACGATACGAAAAATCATAATATACGATAATCAAGGTATACAATAGTCACAAAATACGATGAATAATGTAAATCACGAAACTCAAAAATCATGAATATGAATCCATGGTACTTGTGTGAACGTGTCACGAATCATGAGTAATGTAATGCATATCTAAAACATGTATCATAAAAACTATTAGGAATTGAAAGTAACCAGTGTAATGTACTTGCCTCGGTTTGTTAGAGTCGATGCATACGATCTGATCATATTTAGCACAGAATAATCTCAGATATCAAAACTATGCAAGATGATCTCAAATGATGGCACAGACCATGCCATTGAATCCAGAATTGTCAAATTAGCTAAGGTCGATATAAAGAAATTTGAATTCGCAAGGAAGTAGGAAGAATAATTAGTTACGACCAAGAGTTGATATTCACGGGAATTGTATAAAAACATATAACTATTTTAGAAAATATTTTATAATATAACAAAACTTATATTTTATTAGCAAAAATATATTTAGATAAATAATTAAAAATTCTAGAAAATACTAAATCCCAAGAAGTCCAAAATTTTATTAAATATACAAAGGCCAATTTAGTTTATTTATAATAAGTTAATTTGCAAAAGTCCCAAAAGCGTTTCTATATATATATATATATATATATATGTTTGACCCAAAATTAATTATAAATTTTATTTTGTCAAAACTTGAACCCATCCAAAATATTTGGTAAACAAATCCAATGAATTTGTTTTCTAAACAAATTCAGTTAACACTATAAAGGCTTTTAAACAAAACTTACAATAATTTAATATGTTGAAATTAAAATGCAGTCCCAACCTTATTAAAAGAAAGTATTAAAAGGCAAGCCCAAATATAAAATAGAGTCCTTAGGCCCCAACCCAAATTGTGGCCTTAAAAATCAATTAAATTTATAGGACCTAAGCCTTGGCCCATAAATAATCTAATTAAAATTCTTAATTTATAAAAGCCCAGTACTAAAGCTCAAGCCCAATATTCTTATCCAATGTAAATAAAAATAATAAAATAGAGGAAGAAGAGGTAGCGCTGAGAGAGAGGGGTAAAAGAGAGTCAGAGAGAAGAGAGAGATGGGGATAGAGGAGTCGAGAGAGAAAGGAAGAGTGGAGCATAAGGATCGAGAGGAAGAGGGGAAGTCCTCACCACAGTGGCAGGACGCTCGTCGGAGTGATGGCGGCTCCGTTGGCACTGGATCGACGTCGGCGCACGGAAAGCTCGGCTGCGGCGCTCGGTACTACGGATCTGGAGGTAGCTCAGAGACGCGACGCTTGGTGAGGAAGAGGCGAGGTTGTCTCAAACGCAGAGGAGTGAACGGAAGGGTCGCTGGATCTGGCTGGTCGAGGCTTCGAGCGGCACGAAAAAACTGAAGGCGCACACCATTATGACAGTGGGCGGACAGGCAGAGAATCGACGAGGCTTAGGAAGAGATTATGTGAGTGGTGGCAAGGGTGATGGTGATTTAGGGATGGTGTTTAGTGGTGGTGACAGGATGGTTAGTGGTGGAGCTAACGATGGGGTCTCGCCAGCTCGAATTTTGTCGAAAGGTTGTAGTGGTATGGTAACGGCTGGATGGTGGTGGCAGAAGTTGGCCTTGCCGATGGCGACATTCGAGGGTAGCCAGCTATGGATAATGGTGTCTCATGGATGGTGGTTCTGTGGAGGCAGTCTTGCGGGTTTCGTCGAGGGGACGGTGGAGGCGATGAAGGTGCGGCCTAGGGAGAGGGTCAGGAGGCGGCCAGGATTAGGAGCAGGATTAGGGTTGTTCGTGTCGGGATGTCGATACGGACACAGGAATTATAGTAGAGTCTGTAGGGATTTGGATGTGTCCGGGTGTGTAGGACATGGGGAGATAGATTTGTACATATAATAAAAGTAGTGGAATTAATTGGATGGACAGGACACAGTACACTGACACGGTTAGCCATGGTTGATATTGGTGTTAGCCATGGTGGAGATTGTTAGGAAATTTGGGTTGTGGGAAAATAAGGGAGGGCCTCCTGAAATAGATGGAGAACTCCTAATTAGATAAGGAGTACGACTCTGAGTGGATAAATCTCCCCTTTAGTTTAAATGAAATAAACCTTTTAAATTAAAAGTAATTATAATCAAAATCTTATAAATGATCACAACTAGTAGTTTAAAGTATTAATCTATTTTATCAAATAATTTGAATTATACAAATTCAAATCCAAAGCAATCAACATAATAACTTTAAAATAATACTTGATGCTGTCAAAATAATTTAAATCATATTATTTCCAATCGTAGTCAAATAACCGCTTATCATAATAATTTGAAGTAAAATCTAGTATTATTAAAATAGCATAAATAATATTTGATACCATCATGATAATCTAAGGTATTCAAAATCATATTTGAATATAAAATTGGCAAATCCTTTTGTTTATAAAATATTTATAATTTTAAAAATCAATTCGAAATCAAATCATTTGAAGGTCCAAAATAGTAATCAACCATCTTTTATAATTCAAATGATAAAATTAAGAAAATTTGCTAAACTTAATTAGTACTTTCAAAACAGTTTTTAGAAAGCAACAATAACAAAATATCTTTTACAAAGTTTCGATAAAAATTACCTTTGAACCCAAAAAAAAAAAACTTAAAAAATCTGGGAGGAGGGGTTACAATGTTCTACTTGATTTCTGTCTTGATACACATATTGTTCTCAAATCTTATTTTACACTTTGATCTCCCGGCTCAGGTGTTGACACTATATTGTACTACTGTCGATAGCCAATCATATGTTACCCGTATGATTGAGTCGTACCATTATGCCATTGTAGATAGCCAATCCTACTGGATTGAGCCATACTCTTGTACTATATGGATAGCCAATCATATGTTACCCATACGATTAAGACGTACTATTGTGCTATCATGGATAGCCAATCATGTTGGATTGAGTCGTACTATTGTGATATTGTCGATAGCCAATCCTACTGGATTGAGTCGTACTCTTGTACTTTTGTGGATAGCCAATCATACGTTACCTGTATGATTGAGCAATACTATTGCGGATATTGTTATTGATATAACACCTATTGTAAATAATGATAAAAAATGCATATGTTACATGATATGGTAGATATTTACGGTATTGTTCTATATGTCTATCATATTTTAGACTCTCTATTACTGTTTTATAGCATTTATCATATAATTGGAACTGCTATTAGAGTTTGTGTTTCGCTCCAATGATGACTAAATAATATTTTTCCAAAGGATCTTGAGGACTTCTATCCTACCTATTATGAACCCGGTGTAGATGAGGGCTACTTGCAGGAGACCCAGGAGGAGCCAGCCCAGTAGAGGAGATACTAATAGCGACTCAGTTGATTAGCTATTACTATATGATTTGTCTCCAGCTTTCTGACTCATTGGCATGTTAATATTTTGAGACTTATGTCACGATGAGATAGATAGACTCATAGACACTGGCTAGAATTTTCGCTTATGTTATGTCCTAGGCTTCGCTTAGATTATTATATCATATCTTTTATGTCTTTATCGTGCCATTTATCTCTCTTATAGTTATTGTGATTGAGTATGAGTATTATCATCATCTTGTCCTTCGTATGAGTTGATATATCATTTACGAGTTCCATATACTATTGTGTGAGATGGTTAGATAATATTATTAACCTAGACAACGTTCTACCGCCGATGCTGCGGCGTAGGCTGGAGGTACCCACGTCCTCTTGCCCTTACACAGGGTACGGGTTGTGACATATTTTTGTGGTGGCCCATGTAGGTCAAGCTTCGCAAATTAGAGCGATATCGTGGTAGTGCAATGGCTTAGTTGTACATCTGCGAGTCTGTGATAGGATATAGGAAATAGAATATTAGGATGAGAGGATACTCAATCACAACTAGGATTTCTTAAGAGATTCCTGGGATGACCCTTGAGAATCTCACAATAAACTCTATCTCAAAATTTGTTTTCACTTGTTTCGGTCTAGTCTTCCTTGTTCGTCATTGAAATTGATTCTTGGCATTCGTTGTCAAATTTGATTCCTGGAGTTCATTGTGGACTTTAATTTCGTATAGGGATGAATTTTTTGGACTACATTAAGGTATATTCTGATGACATTGATGAGGACAGTGTGAAAGGTAAATGTTTGCTTTATTTATAGAGTCTGGAGTTTATTGTAGCCAATATTAGCTGGCGTGGTGAGGCATAGAGCCTGACTTTATATATATTTATATTAGTTATAGAATTTAGAGTTTCTCGCAGCCATACCGGTTGGCCTAGTGAAAATCCTAGATAACATAAAGAGGTAAATATCTCAGTTATGGACTCTATCGTTGATTCCAGCTATACTTACTAGTGTGACAAGGATTCTGGATAACATGATTACGAACAGACATATATGGTTATCAGATTGTAGCTTAATTTAGTTCATAATATATCGTCTCTATCAATCATCCCTATTTTCAATATGTTCTGTTCTACTACCTTATTTGCTCAGAATATAGATACCCTAATTCCTCTAGTTCAATTCTTACAGAGCTCATCATACTAGGTTTTGTGGTTCTCTGGATAGTGTAGTAGTTGGAGACTCACATATAGGTTTGTATCGTTGAGTATAGTATCGATTATGGGGGAGTGTAACTTGTGGGTTGCTAGTGGTTCAGAGTAGGGTCGACATCCTATAGCGAGTACCCTTCTAGTTCTAATAGATAGAATACTAGAAGTATTAGTATATTCCCCTAAGTAGAGTGTCACAGTAAGTAAGTGTGCTCATGTTTAGAATTATAGTGTATCATTAGTATTAGAAGTAGTAATCTATTGTAATTAGTACTTCTGCTTCTTCTGATCATTGCTATCTTCCATCCCATTTAATTGATTATTATCTTACTTAAATATTGTCCTTAATTGATAATATATTATCTTATGCCATATTGACTTCCTTGTTTGATCTGTCTTGAGGATGGCACCCATGACTAGATCCCATCGCCCTGGACCCACGACAGCTTCTGAGGGGTCTGGTTGATCTGGCTGCAGGAGTTACTCCCACCACTTCTTCCATTCATGTGGGAGTTTTAGCTACTTTTGGGGGTGCTCCTCCTCTAGATTGGAGGTTTGTTCCCGAGGTTGTTGTGGGTGTTCATTCTCCAGTGTAGCGGACTGATCCATATGTTCCAGCAGATCTTACTCCTCTATCTCTAATGCCTACTGATACAACATAGGTGCTTACCCTATTTAGGGAGATGCTAGAGGCCCAGAGGGCTGACTCCAAGGTGCAGCAAAGACAGACGGATATGATGCGATAGGGCATTGAGGGCGCCTATCATCTTGCTTTAGCTGCTATAGAGCGGGGAGCTCCAACGCAGCAGCAGGTTGCCCAGCTTAGGCTAGGTAACATCCAGGACTTCAAGAAGCTGGGACCTCAAGACTTCAAGGGGACAGAGGGCATCATTTATGCAGATGACTGGCTCGAGGTTATCGAGTGACTTATGAGGGTATCCCGTCTTATAGAGGACTTGAGGGTTGAGAACTGTAGGGCTTCAGTTATTGGATATCGCTCGCACCTGGTTCAGGAATGAGCCACTTCTTGCTGGAGAGGGTCAGACATGGGAGGTATTCATGACCTATTCAAGAAAAAGTTCTTCTCTTCTACTGACAAATTAGACCTGGCAAGGCAGTTTCAGAACCTCCAGCAGGAAGGTATGTCAGTAGAGGAGGATGTCCAAAATTTGCCAGGCTAAGACGATACGCAGAGTACATGGTGCGGGATCCGAAGATCAGGGCTAGTCGCTTCATGGAGGGTTTGAACTGGGAAGTAAAGATCCAAATCCCATCTCTTTATAAGACCAATACAGATATCCTTGTAGAGACACGCAAGGTTAAGCGAGAGTTAGGCTTAAAGCCCAAGATGGATCACAATTTCTTTGCGGGGCTAGTGCGGGGCCTGCTAAGCACCCCCATGTTCAGAAGGAGTTTTTTTAGCCTCAATTGGAGTACCATCCACCAGCTAGAGTTTTCATTCAGCCGGTTCAACAGCAGCCTCAGCGGACTCCCTTGTATCTTTTGTAGGAAGTCTGGACATACATAGGAAAATTATAGAAAGAGGCTCAGAGTAAGCTTAAACAATGGAATGGCTGGACATCAAGTAAGGGATTGCCTCCTAACTCGTCCATCCCTATGTGCAGCCTAAGGCCATAAAGGTCCAGCAAGGCCACCTATGCCACCGCAAATTGTCCAACACTAGCATAGGAAGATACCCCAGCAGGGCAGGGCTTCTGCGATGAGGTTGAGAAAGCCGATGCTAAAGGTGATGGGTTAGTATGTCTAGCTTTGTTATGTTCTTTCCTTCCTTTATTATCCTTGTTTGAGTGTTTCTTTAGTATCTTATAAATTATTTTTGCTATAGTTAGTTAGTGAATTTCGTAGAAAACCTTGACTGAGATGCGATACCATGACAAGTAATACCATAACAATACATGTTATATTTTTATATAGAATTGTATATTGTATGATTTTAGATAGGACTTTCTTGGACCATGACTGTTGGGGTTTGACCATAGGGAAGATTATGATGAATAGGTTATGACTGGCCAAGAGAGAGGTGTAGAAGCATAAAAATACTAAAAAGAAGCGTATAGATTTTATGTGCCTAATATATACATGATCCAATATTAAAGCAGTTTCTGAAGCAATATGGGCTTTTGAGACGCATACTCAAAGATGAGTCAGAGAGACGCATGGTTCATTTTAACGCATGACGTATTTTTGTCTCTTATATGAAAAGACAAACCTCGGTCAGTGTGCAGTGTTCAGACTATGAGGAAGATGTCAGTGATTACGTCACCTTCATCATTATACTTTATCAGCTATAAAAGTAGCAGTTGTATGCGACTACTTCCAGAACAGTATTTGCAGTATGCAATTGAAAAGCTATGTGTTCAAAATGTTAACTGATACATAGTTATTCAAAGAAAAGCTATTACTTGCAGTAAGCAACCAGATGCTATACGTCTAATAATATTTGACACATAGTTGATCTATAGTAAATAGATCGTGTGCTGACATGATAGTGTTTCGTGTAGTATATCTCAAAATATGTGGCAAGTTGTACGTGATTTTTGAGCATGTTCACTCTTTACTAACCCCTAAGGCTCATGAGCCTACCTAGTTTCATGCATCTATGAGGCAGAAGACAGTATATTTTTTGTACATATGTGTTCGACGTAACAAAAAGTTGAACGAACTTTTTGCTTTATTGAACGTATAAGGTATTTGTGTACAAAGAAGGAAGTCCTAAATAGGATATTCTAAGTACAGGGAGAAAAGGTTTCTGGGAAAGTGTGACGGTGGAGATCGAGCGCTGCAGTGGCTCTTTTACTCAGTTGACGATCTGACGACGAATCAACCTTGCTATGGCTCTCTGGCGCCTTTGATGAGACTCTGTGTCAACGATCAAGAGGCTTTTTGGGTGAGAAGATCCCTTGAAGATGGTTGGTTGGTTGGTTCTTTGGTTGATAGGTGGATAAGGGTGGTCAACTCTTCGTAGATAGAGATCGCTGTCCTTTGAAGATTTTCAATGTTCTTTCTCTCTTTTTTTCCTCTATTTCTGGTGGAAGAAGAACTCCTTCTATTTATAGAGAATCGAGCACATATGCGATGTGCATTAGGGTTCCTGAGATATGAAGGAATCTGTCGTCATTGCACGGTACGGGCTTCTACGGTATTGACACGTGGCGTACATCGAGATTCCCCTCAAACAAGATCTCTGGTGGTTATAAACATAATCGAAGGAGGTGACACGTGGCGTGTGTTAATTTCCTTGCTCGGATACACCCGAGTAAATCTTGGGATTTCATCATATACTTGGAGTCTAATTGATCCTCATCTAAGATTTAAATCAATTTGATATGATATCAATCATGATTTAATCCCAATCTTCTCTGTCAGAGGCGGTTTAAGCAAACCAATTGGGGTGGACCCATGCTTCCTGTGCCTCTGGTGAATACTAGGTACTGCTGTGCTTCTGGGATGACGAGTAGAGCTTGCCTTTGGAGATGACGGAACCTCTGTGCTTTTAGTCGACGAGTGGACTTGGCTTCGAATGACGACGAGACTTCTGTGCATATAAAGGAACTTATGCTGCTGTATTTTGGGCTACCAGAGTCACTGTGCTGTAGGCGACAAGTAGGCTTGTGCTTCAGGTTGGCGAGGTTACTGTGCTTTTGGAGCGACAAGTTGACTTTTATTGGTTGCGATAGGAGTTCCCAAGTCTCTTGTAAAGAAGTGACTTAAGCTTCTGATCCGGAGCAGATGACTGTGCCATAGGAATGGAGATGGTGTGAGCATATCACCATTCTACACCTCATGCTGACGCAGGTTAGTAGCTGCACCTCTGAACAGTGAAGGCGTTGGCTGCGAAAGAAAGGGTATAACACCCTTGCGTATCTGAGATTGGCGCAGGCAGATAGCTGCACCTCTGCAGTGAAGACACTGGCTTCTGGAATAAAAGAAGGGGAGGGGAGCCTACCACCACCTTGTTTCTGAGGTTGCACAGGGAGGTGGCTGTGCATCTGGCTTGAAGGCTCTGGCTTCTTCAAAGTGCTGGGTTGTTGATATGCTTTTGAGAGGCTGCGCCCACAAGAATATCAGAACATGCTTCGGTGGAGGTCAATCCTCTAGCGTGTGTATCAAAAAAAAGGAAGGTTACGATTCGATGAAGATTGCATCCCTTGTAGATCCCTCTAGGCTTCTGTCGAATATGTACTAGATCCTTTGTAGAAGAACAAAATTAGTCCCTTATGTATGGTCCTGATGTGTCTATACTAGACTTTAGTAGACATGACAATGAAGGGACTCCTCTCCATATCTTCTGTTTTGTCTTTTTAGTACTGAGCCTGAGTCTTTTGCATCTTCTGCGCTTTGGCGAAGGGATGTCTTCAGCTGAGATTTTTCATACTTTTACAAGACCCCCTTCAAAGTGTCTCAAACTTGAGTCAAGCTCGGGATACTTTAAACAGAAGCATGAACATGTGCCAGGACTGTACGAGCTGGGTGATGGCTGGTGTCATGCCTAGCTCTTAGCATTAATTGTCCCGAGTCATTATTTTACAGCATGGGCTCCTGATGTCTTCTTGATATTGGAGCCTCTTGCGTCTTTGTAGGGATCGTGAATCTTTTTAGCAGAGAAGGTTCGGAGTCACATTCCTTTGGTCATTTATAGTACTGCGAGTGGAGCTTTAGCTTAACCTATAAGCTTTCTTCTGACCGATGTCTGGCTCGTGCTTGGACCACGCGAACAGCCTACATAAAGGACTGTCCTCCTTCAAGAGAAGACTCAGCTACTTCAACAATGGCCTTGCTTGTCCGATGTTCAGCTCCCGACGATCCTGGAGTTTGCTTAAGGCAGTCGTCGGTGGCAAATCTTTTTTCTAAAGAAGCTGTAGTAGAACTACTATTGGATCTCGAAACATCCTGCATCCTGTATGTCATGGGGGTCAATGGCATCTTGGACCTCTGCTTCCTGGGTTTGGATTGCTTGCCATTCTGATCGAGGAATAGGAAGGCCTGCTGCTATGGTTGCTCTCGCCGACGAGCTGGGGAGATAGGGAGTCCTGTGCTGGTCTTCATCCCTGGCTCGGGCCAATAGCAGCTTCGGGTGGTGGCTTCCTTTTGACCAAGAAGTGATTGGCTATGTCATCACCTCGCCCACGCTATTGAGATCTTATACCGCAATTTTAGCTTTTTTTGCTTCTGTGCATGTAACTACGAGGAGTGTGTAATAGGTCTTTGTAGCCATATGTTTTTATATGTAGAAGCTTTTGTGTTCCCTTTGCTTTTGTCTCCAGAATAAAAAGGGAATCTTCAAAATGAATTTGCCTGACTAGAGGTAATATGGACGTGGTCGGCTTGATCTTTGTCGGGATATAGATCAACAATCCAGAGGTAATATGGACCGTGAACTATTTTCTAGACCGTCGGGATAATCATATAACCGATGCGAGAAGAATGACTACTCATATATAATGTGGACATGGTAGTCGCATCTTCCAAGCGTAGAGGAGCAATCCAGAGGTAATGTGGACGTGAAGTGCTTCATCTACTTGAGAGAATATATAGGAAGGAGAGCGAGAGATCCCCTTACCAAAACTCATAGGTACCCTTCTCAGGGAATGTGGGTGCCTATGTTGGTTCTGTCTTCAGATGTAATACTTCTTTAGGAACTTGCTGTTGATGGGCATCATTAGCAAGTCCCTATTAGGCTTAGCTAGCCGATAAGCACCATTGGAGTACACCGTTTCTATGACGAACGGTCCTTCCCACTTGGGCTCGAACTTCCCAACCGTCTTGTGGGTCATCATCATCTGTCTCCGTACTGCCAAGGCGAGGTCGTCCACCTGGTAGGATCTTTCGTGGACCTTTTTATTGAAGGTCCCAGAGATACGATCTTGGTAAAGCTCAATCCTTTGCTGCACGAGCAAGCACTTTTCATCCAACGCTTCTAACTCTTGTAACCGCCTGGGCTGATTATCTTCGACGGTTAACTGATTAGTGATCATGTTAGCAAACAACCTCTTCGTAAAGACTTGACCCATGCTGGTATCGGAGTCCCAAGTTGAGGAGCCAGAAGAGTGTAAGTGCCTCATGACTTCTTTTTCTGAATCTTCTGAGGTGGTCGTAGGTGTAACATACCCCAGCCCTCGACGAGTACGTTGGTAGTACTTTTCAATTTTTTCCTTTGGAGCACGAATCCGGGAGGGAAGATGCTGACCTTTGCCATAATTGAGCCCCTTGTTACTATTTAGGTCGTATTCCATGTTCTGGATAAAGTTTTTGGCATGTACCGTATAGCGGTAGAATTGTATTTTGCCGCTATCGAGGTCTGTATCTTCAGGAGTTATTCACTACGGATGCTCCAATCGATCGAATATGATGGGTTCAACTTCTTTTTTCCTGGCTGAAACTACGAAGTAGGCACCTCGGGCAGGGACAACCCGGCTCACATGCTTGGTAGTTGTCACTTGCGTCTGTAGTTTACACAGAGAATTGTCCAGGAAATACTTGGTCTTCTAGCATGCGCCAAAGTAGTTCGATAACAACTTTCTGTTAATAAAGTGGGATATCTTGTCCCAAGGGATTATGTCATCGAAAGTGTGGGCCTCTGTATCGGCGCAGACGTAATCTTCTAGCTCTTCATCGGTGAGGGCTAGAGCTGCCGCCAGAGGAGAAGGAGGATGCCTCCCTTTCAGCTTGACCATCAAGGGAATGGTGGTAGGATGCTCATGCGTCTTCATGGTCGACCTTGGGGACCTCCGAGGTAACCTCATTCGTATAGGCTTCTGACCATCTTCTATCGTCGCTGGAGGCGAACGTGGAGCTTTGCCCCAAAGCTTAACAACAATAGGCACTGACACCTTGGGAGGCCTCCCCTTCAGTCGAACCTTTAAAGGTTCTTCGACCGCTGCTGTGCTTTCTGAAGTTATCCCAGCCTCGTCGTTAGCATCATTGCTGTCGTCATCCCATGGGACTGACTTGTATATATCAACATCTGTACAGTAGGCTTCAAGTCTTCGGAATGGGTCAATATCAACGAACTCCATTTTGATAGTCCCGTCGTTGGCCACATATTTCATATACTGATGTAGGGTGGAAGGGACAATCATGTCCTCATGGATCCACGGTCGCCCCAGCAGCATATTGTAATTTATGTCTGTATCAATGACATAGCAAGTCACTTCAGTGTGAAGGTCGTCGATCTGACATTTCAGGCAAATTTTGCCCAAGGGCTCGCTCTTTTCCACATTGAAACCACTGATTGTTGTGTTCAAGGTTGTCAACCGATGCATCGGAACCCCTAAAGTTTAAAGCAGGCTTCTTGGGATAATACTCAAAGAGGAACCTAGGTCGATGTGGATACGATCGACCTTAATGGCACTGACATACCTCGTATAGTACAGGGGTGGTTGTGTCGGTTATTCTTTAGCAATATGTCTTGCTGGGTGAAAGTGATACTGGGAATCACTTCGACCACGTTGTGGCAATGTAGGCAAGCTGCAGGATCCACTTTTAGTGGCTGAACCTGGGTGAGGAAGGACTCGGCGTTCTGTAATGCTTTACTGAGCGCATCTCGGGTCTCTTTAGAGAGGCGGAGGAGCTCAAAAAGTGACAATCTAGCCGGAGTATTAGCCAGCTACGCTAGAATATCGAAGTTGTAGGGCCTGATATGCCCGATTGTCGGATCCTTTCTAAGAGGTTTGTCGAAGCGAACCTCCTTCTATTTCTGCTTGTCCATGGTAGGGGCCCGGGATGGACCCGCCTCTGGTGCCTTAGGGATCTGAGGTGGACCTGCTTCTGATATATTAGGGTTAGGGGGAGTATTTGGTGGAGACTCCTTCTGGTATGGAGCCTGGCTCTCCTCTTACCTCTGCGCCGAGCGGGTGGTCACCAAAGCATCGTCGGTCGACGTCGAGACCATACGGCATGCCTTGCTTTTCTTTTCTTTGGCAGAAAGGGTCATAGATGTCATCATATCGGAAACTAAGTCAGGATGTATCCATATGACTTTGCCTTGAGGCGTGGAGAACGAGACGAGCCCTTGAGTATTGTCCCAGACTGGAGAAAGGTTGACTACTTTCATCATCGCCTTTGGAATAGGGATGACGCCATCTTATACCTTTGTGGCTGGAAAACTCTTAAAATGGAGAGTAACCATGTTGGATGTGACAGTCTTCTCTTCGTAATCCAACGATATGACATTGGCGTTAATAAGGTACTGAATTTGCCCCTTTAACACATAGCAGTCCTGTGTTGAGTGATGGACTTACTGGTAATAATGGCAGTACTTGGGATGGTCCACTCTTCCCACTTCATCAGGATGCCTGGGTGTCGGGATAGACAATTTGCCACTCTTCGTAAGCATCTCGGAGAGCTCCAGCATATCCTCGTCATTGAAGGAGTAAGTTTCTCTCAGCCTCTGCGCTTCCGCAGACTTGGGGTTCGCAGCTGCTGAACCTTTGGAGATGTTGACGGTCATGGCTTGCTTGCCTTTTCCGTCTTTAGGGTTGTTGCTGGACGAGCATCTCCCCTTGTCTTCGGGCGTAAAAAAGTGTAGCCCCAGGAGCTGTGTGTCCTGGGCTTCCCTTTGTGCGACATCCGCCTCTATCGTGAAAGAGGTCCACTCCGTGCAGGGAGCACTATGCCATATTTTATAGCGGGCAACATGTTTTTGCGGCAGAAGTCCATAAGCATGGGCTCAAGCATGTCGGGTGGTAATCTGAGGGCTGCCTGGCAGAAGCGCTCGATGTACGCGCCGATATGCTCTTTTTCTCTGGATAATTTCTATGAGGGTCGACATGGTCATACCCATGCCTCCTTCGTAGAATCGGTCCACGAACCGAGTCTTCAGGTCTTCAAATGACGAGATGCAGTCGTCCGGAAGACTTCAGAACCACTCATAGGCTACCTCCTGTAGGGCTCCTATGAATATGTTAGACAGGAGGGCATCATCCTTTGGCAGGTGCCCCTTTACTGAGGAAAAGTACCTCAAGTATTATCGGGGAGACCCCTTCCCTTCATAAGGTGTAAGCATCTATGGATTATATTGGGGAGGATAGACGACGTTGTCCCACTCGGCAGGGAATGGCTACCGGATCCCTATCTTTCGGAGCGTTGCTTGCTTCTTCTTGGCATCATGACGAGCACACAGCTCCTTGATGGCCTGCTGTATTTCGGCCGGCATTGCGGATCATGTAGTCAATGGAGTAGAGGAGGATGGTCGTGCCTGTTTGGCAGTAGGCAACCTGCTGGATTTGTTATTGGTTGGTGGATCACGTGCAGGTGTAGAGGCAGTGGGGGCCATGCTACTCTTGAGGTCGATTATGATCGAGGACAGGGTCTTCATGGTGTCTGTCAGCATATCTAACTTCGTCTCGAGGACTTCGATATGTCTGAGAGCTCCGTTGATGTCTTCCTTATTGCCATCGGCCATAAACACAGACCGAGTGTGAGGGTGACTCGAGGGAGCCGTGGATCCTTCACTTTCTGGCTCAGATGCCTAAGTCTCGCTGTCCTGTGGATATACCGTAAGATTGTGATCTTTTTCGGACTCAGTATGGATGGTACCCTCGGTCTGGTGACTGGCTACGCTAATAGAGACATTCGTGTCATATTGCGCCTCGTCAGATTGGAATACATGGTTGTCATGCATGGTAGGAGGCTGGCTACCCCCAGTTTTTGATAAGGCACCCAATGCAGATTTGGAACGAGTGCCTTGGAACACACCTGCATCAGGAACCTTAGCTATACTATTCTCTGACCTCCTCTTCGGTTTAGAAACCGATATAGGAGGATTCTGGGAGGGCTTCTTGAAAGCTCTGGAACCCTGCACCGCCTAGCATATGGCGATACGAGCCTCGTCTTCTCTATGGCTTAACGGCCCCCTGTTAAGGCTCTAGCGTGGGGTCAGCGTGGAGTAGAGTCTCTGGAAGATGGAACGCCTGCTCGGCGATCGCATAGCTGTCCGCTGACAACGGTAGTTGATGGTAAACTGGGTATAAGAGTGCCTTGATTTAGGCATGTCTTGTGCCACAGATTCATCTTTCGTTTGGAAGAGGGTTGGATCTTCTGTCATAGCACTCCCATTGTACATGCAGAGAAGCTGCATGTAAGCACGGTCAAAGCGGGTCTAGCGAGGAAGCCTCATGTTGCTCCTGCGGGAACGCTGCTTGCGTGGCTGCCTCTCTGTAGGATGTACCCCCTGGCTTGGCTTACGCACAGGAGTACCCCAGTGGAAGAAAGATTCGACTGGTTGAGGCATCGGAGCGCGAGACCCCATCTTGTATAGCTTTTCGTCGGCTGTGTGTGTTACTGTCAACACGGGGCTCTGGTCTACCGTTGATGTCGCACGCTTGTTGTACGAAGCGCTGGCCACCTGGGATCTCTTCCTACTATCCCCAGTGGGTGAGTAGTTTTCAGAGTCTGTCGAAGGTTTACCAAAAGGAAAAGTAATTCTGTCGAAGACAGATCTCCTTTCCGGCAATACTTCTGTCGTAAGGGGTTGGACTGGTGTACGCTTCCTTTGGCATCGTTCCTTCGTCAGATCAACCATGGAACCACCATGTTTTTCACCATGCTTTCCTGAGACTGGAATCAGGCGAGGGGATAAGGTTGTAGCAGCCGGGATCTTCTCTGTGGCCTTGACATTGAGGGGGTTTTGAGACGCAGTTCCAACCATCGTTCTGCTGGCTGCAGCCGCCTTAGGCCTCCAGATATGTCGAGTCTTCTTCGGTTATGCAAACCACTTTGAATTCTTCGACTTTTCATCAGAGAGGAGATCTTCAAAAGCCTGTTGGTCGAATCGTACGACCAGCATGTCTTGAGAAGCTCCCAGCAAGTTGTCATCAGATTGCGTCACCGCCTTCTCGTTGGAGGAGAAGGTAGTCCCCAGCAGAGTCGCCAATTTGTTCGACGTAAGAAAAGGTTGAACAAATTTTTTAAACGTATAAGGTATCTGTGTACAACGAAGGAAGTCCTAAACAGGATATTCTAAGTACAGGAAGAAGAGGTTTCTAGAAAAGTGTGACGATAGAGATCGAGCGCTGCAGTGGCCCCTTTACTCTGTTGACGATCTGATGACGAATCAACCTTGCTATGGCTCTCTGGCGCCTTTGATGGGACTCTGGGGTCACCGATCAAGAGGCTGTCTGGATGAGAAGATCCCTTGAAGATGGTTGGTTGGTTCTTTGATTGATAGGTGGATGAGGGTGGTCGACTCTTCGTAGATAGAGATCGCTGCTCCTTTGAAGATTATCGATTGTCAATATTCCCTCTCTCTTTATTTTTTTCTATCTTTCTGGTGGAAGAAGAACTCCTTCTATTTATAGAGAACCGAGCACATATTCGATGTACATTAGGGTTCCTGAGATATGAAAGAATCTGCCATCATTACATGATGCGGGCTTCTGCGGCACTGACATATAGCAGACATCGATATTCCCCTCAAACGAGATCTCTAGTGTTTATAAACATAACTGAAGGAGGTGACACATGGCGCGTGCCAATTTGCTTGCTCAGATACAACCGAGTAAATCTTGGGATTTTATCCTAGATTTGGAGTCTACTTGATCCTCATCTAAGATTTAAATTAATCTAATATGATATCAATCATGATTTAATCCCAATCTTCTCTACAAGAGGCAATTTAAACAAACCAATTGGGGTGGAACCATGCTTCCTGCGCCTTTGGTGAGGACTAAGTGCTGATGTGCTTTTGGGGCGACGAGTAGACCGTGCTTCTGGAGACGACGAAACCTCTGTGCTTTCAGACGACGAGTGGACTTGGCTTCGAATGACGATAAGACTGTTGTGCATATAGAGAAACTTAGAAGTTGTGTTTCGGGCTACAAGAGTCACTGTGCTGTAGGCAACAAGTAGGCGTGCTTCAGGTTGGCGAGGTTACTTGCTTTTGGAGCGACAGGTTGACTTGCATTGGTTGCGATAGGAGTTTCCAAGTCTCTTGTAGAGACTTAAGCTTCTGATCCGGAGCAAATGACTGCCCCACAGGAATAGAGATGGTGTGAGTATATCACCATCTTGTGCCTCATGCGGACGCAGGTAAGTAGCTACGCCTCTGAACAGTGAAGGCGTTGGCTGCGAAGGGAAGGGTATGACACCCTTGCGCATCTGAGAATGGCGCAGGCAGATAGCTGCGCCTCTGGAGTGAAGACACTGGCTTCTGGAATAAAAAAAGGGGAGGGGGCCTACCACCATCTTGTTTCTGAGGTTGGCACAGGGAGGTGGCTGCGCATCTGGCTTGAAGGCTCTGGCTTCTTCAAAGTGCTGGGTTGCTGATATGCTTCTGAGAGGTTGTGCCCACAAGAATATCAGAACATGCTTCGATGGAGGTCAATCCTCCAATGAGTGTATCGAGAAGAAGAAAGGCTGCGCTTCGATAAAGATTACATCCCTTGTAGATCCCTCTAGGCTTCTATCGAATCTGTACTAGATCCTTTGTAGAAGAACAGAATTAGTCCCTTATGTATGGTCCTGATGTGTCTGTACTAGACTTTGGTAGACATGACAATGAAGGGACTCCTCTCCATATCTTCTGTTTTCTCTTTTTAGTACTGAGCCTGAGTCTTTTGCATCTTATGCGCTTTGGCGAAGGGATGTCTTCAGCTGAGATTTTTCAAGCTTCTACAATATGCACATGACTATTCCAGAGAGAAAAGCTATAAATAGAGGACAGTTTCTTCCTCACGAAAAGCACACACAAAGGTACAGAAAGAGACTACGTATGCTACTTCTTTGCTAAGAACTTTCAGAGAGAGAGCTTTCAGTGATAAAGTTTCCCTTGCTATCGAGAGTTCATCAACCACGAAGCCTCATCAACTTCTACCTCAGATCGTCAACAGAGTGTAAAACCCCTAAATTTCTACTATATATTTTTGGTACAATTTTAATTTTTGTACGCCGCGTAGTCGTAATGTACATTGTGCGCAAATTACGTTTATTCGTGAATGCTCGACGAGTACGAATATGTGCGAGCGTACATATTTTTACAAAAATATTTTTATTATAAAAATATTTTTCTTATTTTAGATATTTGTGATATTTGGAATTTGTATAGTAACATATTTTTGTTATTCATAAAGAGCTATTTTATGATTATTTATCGTAATTTTCAAAATTAATTATTACTATATTTATTTAATTATGAAAAGAATATTTGAAATTTTGTTAATTTTAATATTTGATTAAATATGGTAAATTAAATTGCAAAAGATTTTATTGACTTTATTTAAAATATTTTAAGTATAGAATTTATTTAGATTGGATTTAAATTAAATTGAAGTATTTTAAATCGATTTAAATTAATAGGGGATTTATCTAATTGGGATTTAAATCATCCCAATCTTTATCCAACTGGAAATTTCCATATCCTATAAAAGGCAGGTACTCATCCAAAAATTTCTATTCTCCACAATTCTTTCCATAAAGTGTTGTGCATCGTGTCGGTGTCTACCATTTCCACTATGATCGATTTTACATAGACATTGTTTTTCCTCCCCGTGTCCACACCCGGACACGATGACCCCATAACCCTAAGACTACGAAAAAACAACAACCCAAGACCACCATCATCATCATCGTCCCAAGTCCCTGCTCCGCCGGATTCCGGCCACGAACCACCGCCGCCAACTTCCACCAGATCCCCGTCCGACCAACCAATCCTGAGTACTCCGGCTCATCCCCGGCCAACCCATCATCGAAACCACCATACCCAGAGAAAGGAACAGGAAGGGGACAGGACCCTTACCTCCTCAAGTCGATGACGACCGCGGCAGCACCGCGGCGAACTCCCGCCGCCACTCCTTCATCTCCGCCGTGCGGTCAGCACCGATCATCGTCGGATACGGACCGTCGTCCGTCGCTTCAGTCCCTCCAGCGCGGCCTACCACCGCCGCGTCCTCACCGCCGGGCTGGCCGCCGGCCGAGCCCACAGGGCCACCACCGGCGCCGTCTCTTCCCCGTGCTTCCTGCCAGGCGCGCGCCCAGCCCCGAACAGCCGCATCCAACCCCGGATGCCGACCGCGAGCCAGTAACCATCTTCCCTCTCGGCCGCAGCACTCATACCTGACCCGGCCGGCGAGCCTCGGCACTCCGCCGTGCGCACGATGCCGGAGCCGTCCTGGCCGCTCTCCTCTGCCAAACCCTCTCAGCACCGGAGCTCCGCCGCTCTTCTTCCCGACGCCGTGCCCCGTCGCGAGTGGCCGCCCCGCCACGAAACCTTGGTCGCCGCCCCGACTTCCCGCGCCCGGCTTCTCCGCCTCCCGCTCCATCTTCCACCGCCGATCCTCCTTCATCCGCCGCCGGAGCTTCCCCTCCGCCGGCGACCGCGCCGAGCACCCGCGGCGAGAGCTCGCGCGCGACCTAGGTAACTCCACCGCCCCCTTTTCTCACTCAGTTTCTCTCTCTCTCAAATAATTTAATTTGGGGAAGGGTGTCTGTAAGGAAGAGTCACATAAGAGTTACTTTAGTATTATTATTTATTATTATATCTTTTATTATTATTATCATTACTATAACCCATTATTATTATCATTATTATTATTATTATATATTACTGTTGTTGGTAATATATTAGTATTATTATTATTATTATTATTATTATTATTATTATTATTATTATTATTATTATTATTATTATTATTTATTACTGCTAATTATTAAGTTTTATTATTATTGTCCTTATTATTAAATTATTATTTCCAGAAATTTTTGTATTATTATTATTTTCAACTATGTGTATAGAATAAATGATAGAGTTATATAGGTAATTTCAAATATTCAAAATTTTCCTAAAATATTTTTCTAGAATTATTGGAATATTTTTGACTAATAAAACATACATGTCTACCAAAAATTCTATTTTACAAACTTATACGATTTTTGATTTATCAAAGTATTTAATAAAAGTATTTCTCAAATTAAATTAATATATAACTAATTTCAAAGTATTTACGTAAAATTTATTTAACGCATAAATTATACTTTTCAAATATTATAACTATATTCTAAAATAAAATAAGTATTTACTCTCCGCAAATTCTTCCAATTATCCTCATTACTCATGACTAATCCTGTTTGCCTATTTTCTCGCAACCTCGAACCCCTACGCCTCGATCGTGGCTATTGGACTACTGAGACATGTCAGAGAACATCACACCACACCAGACGACATAACAGGCAAGATACCTTGCCATTATACTGTTTATTTTTAGTTGCATTTTATTTACATACCACTGTTCATTTATTTCTAGTTCTTGATTACTGCCTGCTCAGTGATATTAGTTGTACCTTGTTATTTATCCTTTGATTGCATATGGACTTAGAGTTAAAAGACTACCACTAGCTTAGTGCATAGCATAAACTTTGACACTGTTGTGCCACGAGATGTGTGAGATATGAGTAGCATATAGTCTACGGACTTACGTGTTGGCTGATCACTGATGCGAGCAGGACGTGCGTTAGGTCTAACTGTCAATAGTTGTATGTTAGAAGACTTGAAGGTTAGTAGTATTACAAGGTCGTGGATGCGACATGATAGGTACATTGGGTGGGGAGAACATTTCCTTGTCGTACGGGCTTCGATTGTACTTTCCTTATAACCCGGAAGCTCCGCTGGAGATACGGGTATGAGCCTCTCAGGTTGGCCACAGTTGTTTTTGAACGTCATGCCCTCGGTCACTGGTGCCCAAGTGGGGACTATACCAGATCCCATTACAGCCAGGGCTCATACGACGAAAGATTTATTCTCAACTCCATGTTCACTTTAGTATGGTTAGATTACCTTATTTGTGTCTTGTCACTTTCTTTGATTGTGGCACATTTTATATTCAGTATTTATATGGCATGTTTATTGTATCTTGTTACGTCCCTCTGAGGAGCTGGTTATCTCGTCAGGTGTGTGTTCTTGTCTTCGCAGGTGTTCTAGCCGTGGCCATGATTGTTACTATTTCTTCGAGGATGATTGCGCTTTGATCGTCTTCGCTTCGCCCGCCAAACTTATTGTATTTTTTATGTATTTTTCCTTACTTGTTGGTAGTGGATTTGTCTCCGCCCAACGATTGTATACATGACAAATTCAAAGTTGCTTTTTATATCATATTTATCTTTGTAGATGAGATTTAGTACCTTGGTTACTGCATTTTATAGCTTATGTATATACGAGGGTCCATATACTTCATATGTATACAGCTGGCATGATTACGCTTTAGTCCTACGTATTTTGGGACTGGGCGTTACATGTTTTTGTGGTGGCCCATGCAGGTCGAGTTTGTCACTTCGGTTGCGTAATTGTACCGATGTGAGCCTGCAACATGGGATTAGAGTCTAGGAATCTCATCCATACAGCTTGACCTCTTCCCTTGACTTCAAATTTTGCACTCTCGTTCGACTTCCTTGAATTGCATCTTTCTTGATTCTTTTCTACCGTTGATTCTTATTTTCGTGCTTAGTGTCAACTAGGAAGATGACTACACTAGTATATGCTCATAGGTCAAACACACGGCTGAAATGATCATATTGGCAATTGGAATACATTTAAGACTCTAATTGAGTTAAAAGTTTTTTTTAAAGTGTGATTTAATGATTAGTAATTTGTAAAGTAGGATACTACCAAAGAAAGTTTTAACCTTGAGATTTCTAATTAGTAAACACCATAGGGTTGATACGGCAGGAAGGAGTTATATATATATATATTTTTTTTAGGTTATATATATATATATATATATATATATATATATATATATATATATATATATATATATATATATATATAGCTAGAATCCTTATACCATTGATTTAAGAAATTGATTGGATTTTTGAGTTTTGATATTTTTGATTTATTAGGTTATAGCTATACATCTTTGCGCAAGTATAAAATTGATTTGCTTTTCGAATTGTGATATTTATAATTTTTGGGTGATAGATATACATCTTTGAAAAAAAATTGATTTTCGAGTTTTAATGTTCATGATTTATTGTATTATAGTTATGCACCTTTGAACAGTTATAAATTTGGTTTGAAATGATCTTAGCTTTTAAAAATTGCCATAGGAATTATTTAAATTTGAGTTGTACAACATGCGATTTTCGTGTTTATTAAATTTTGAATTTTAAGTAGAAGTAATGACGGTGAATTTTGGTTTAAAATATTTGAAAGTTATGAAAACGATTTTTGAGAAATATTTATTTTAAATGGTGTCCTATGATTGAGGATTTACAAATCTATTTAGATTTTTGGTAAAAAAAAGAGATTTTGACTGATAAGATTATTTGAAAATTTAGTTTAATGTGGGATTGCTAATATTAAATTTTTTTTGAAGAATTTCGAAGGATGTGATGGAAATTTATTTTGATTGATTAAAGGAAGTTACCATTTAAAAGTTGTGAGTTTGTTGGAATAACATAGCATAAATAGAAGTTAAAATTGATGAGAGCATTGAGCTTAATTTTTGAGATTGCTTTTAATATGCTAAGAGTTTTATTATAAATTATTTGAAACTTTAGAGTGTTCAATTTTTGATTGATTGTGAAATTTTTATGGATTTATAAATTATGAACTCTTGAGTTAAATAGTGGAATTTAAAATTTTTGGAAAAGGTTAGTAGTAACATGATAAAATTTTGCTTTGAGATTTATGAAGTGATTTAAAAAAAAATTATGATGAATTCGAACAGCTTGGAGTAAATACAAAATTTTGGTGGTTTATTTTTGAAAGTTTAAATTTTAAAATTTTTTGGAGAAAACTTGAGTTAAAATTTTAAATGGTAGGCCAGCAAGATAGCTCTAAAAAGATAGATGTACTCCATACTAATTGCTATGTCACTCATGACCATGATAGTAGTATATACACCAGTGTTGTTAGTCATCTACCTAGCTATGTGACTGTACTTCCACCTTGACTTACATCACCTCGTGAACTCCCACTTTCTATTTATAACTTTTTGTCGTCCCTTACCATGACTTGGATATTTGGAGCACAACACTAGACTTTTCATCTCAACAAATTTCATATGTAAGACCTAGACGAGCCTACCTTCATGTAGATATATCATGTTCCACTAAAACACGTCTTCTTGTCCTCTATTTTCTTGATATGACTTTCTGGTCGAAATGGCTAAACTAAAACCTCTACCATGATACCAAGATACTTTCGGAATTGAATTAGAGATCGAACCTTGACTAAATTCTTTCGACCCGATATGTGATTATGTTCTAGTTGAATCCTTAAATGCTTAGCTTGGTTGCTTGACCCATGGTCCCATCACGCTACTAGTTAACTCTTATAAGTTGGGTAGAATACCTCACGGCCCAACAAAGCCTTTGTCCTTGTGACCCATATTGGTAAGTTCACTTAGACTATAAATTCAGAGGACCCTACCTTATCTAAGTCTACCAAGCCATAAATGGGGAAAACACTAGGACAACTGTATAGGCCCAAACTTCGGGCGAGCCTTGATTTTAAAAGATCTGGGACTATTTAAAATTTCCTTCATCGTCCACTGCTTATACTATCTTATGTTGCTATTATAATCTAGTTTTGCAAGCTTACTCTTTATCGAGCTTGTTCGTGACATGTTTATTGTGGGCGCCCACTAATACATTGTCTAATCAGAAACGGCGTATTATGGTCTGATCAACCATAGTGCACTTGGTTCGCTTTTGTATATTGTTCAACGTGGATAGAGATATAGTTAAACTTGGCCCTAGAGCCTCATCCGCGACTGCCTTGGCAATTCTTTTGGAACTTATTCAGTCGTCTTTGAACCACTCATTTGAATTCGATAATGCCTTCTTCGAACTCTTTATGTTTTCCTTTCGCCTCTTTTAGAAAGACACACACCCGTACTCGATATTCTCTTAGTTGTCTACTGTCTATTGCCAAGATGGTTAGTCAGTTACCAACCGATTTGACTGAAACTCCATCTTGGATTAATCATCCTCCTCGTGACACTAGATTCATTATCACGATTTTCTAATCATTCTTGAGACTTAAGAATGATTCAAATCCTTTCCTTAATCAAACCTAAATCCAAGACCATATTTTCTCAAGGAACCATACCTCCCAAGTTCCTAAGTTATTCTCCTTGATCCACCCAATGCCTTATTATTTCTCGAATTGTCTTATCATGATTGTCTTAGCTAGCGACCCTCGTCCATTACCATATTCGTGAATTATTTTTTTACGACTTCATGACTTTCTAATAGCACATTTATGTTAAACACCGTTTCCTTGCCTCGCCAAATAAATTGTTCGTACCTTCTTATCGTTAAACTCTTGAACCCTACCTATTCCTAAATTTTGAGGACGAAATTCTTATAAGTTGGGTAGGATGTAAAACCCCTAAATTTCTACTATATATTTTTGGTACAATTTTAATTTTTGTACGCCGCGTAGTCGTAATGTACATTGCGCGCAAATTACGTTTATTCGTGAATGCTCGACGAGTACGAATATGTGCGAGCGTACATATTTTTAGAAAAATATTTTTATTATAAAAATATTTTTATTATTTTAGATATTTGTGATATTTGGAATTTGTATAGTAACATATTTTTGTTATTCATAAAGAGCTATTTTATGATTATTTATCATAATTTTCGAAATTAATTATTACTATATTTATTTAATTATGAAAAGGATATTTGAAATTTTGTTAATTTTAATATTTGATTAAATATGGTAAATTAAATTGCAAAAGATTTTATTGACTTTATTTAAAATATTTTAAGTATAGAATTTATTTAGATTGGATTTGAATTAAATTGAAGTATTTTAAATCGATTTAAATTAATAGGGGATTTATCTAATTGGGATTTAAATCATCCCAATCTTTATCCAACTGGGAATTCCCACATCCTATAAAAGGCAGGTACTCATCCAAAAATTTCTATTCTCCACAATTCTCTCCACAAAGTGTTGTGCATCGTGTCGGTGTCTACCATTTCCACTATGATCGATTTTATATAGACATTGTTTTTCCTCCCCGTGTCCACACCCGGACACGATGACCCCATAACCCTAAGACTACGAAAAAACAACAACCCAAGACCACCATCATCATCGTCCCAAGTCCCTGCTCCGTCGGATTCCGCCACGAACCACCGCCGCCAACTTCCACCAGATCCCCGTCCGACCAACCAATCCTGAGTACTCGGGCTCAACCCCGGCCAACCCATCATCGAAACCACCATACCAGAGAAAAGAACAGGAAGGGGACAGGACCCTTACCTCCTCGAGTCGACGACGACCGCGGCAGCACCGCGGTAAACTACCGCCGCCACTCCTTCATCTCCGCCGCGCGGTCAGCACCGATCATCGTCGGATCTGGACCGCCGTCCGTCGCTTCAGTCCCTCCAGCGCGGTCGACCATCGCCGCATCCTCACCGCCGGGCTGGCCGCCGGCCGAGCCCACAGCGCCACCACCGGCGCCGTCTCTTCCCCGCGCTTCCGGCCAGGCGCGCGCCCAGCCCCGAACAGCCGCATCCAACCCCGGGCGCCGACCGCGAGCCAGTAACCCTCTTCCCTCTCGACCGCAGCACACGTACCTGACCCGGCCGGCGAGCCTCGGCACTCCGCCATGCGCGCGATACCGGAGCCGTCCTGGCCGCTCTCCTCTGCCAAACCCTCTCAGCACCGGAGCTCCGCCGCTCTTCTTCCCGACGCCGCACCCCGCCGCGAACGGCCGCCCCGCCATGAAACACCGGTCGCCGCTCCGACTTCCCGTGCCCGGCTTCTCCGCCTCCCGCTCCATCTTCCACCGCCGATCCTCCTTCATCCGCCGCCGGAGCTTCCCCTCCGCCGGCGACCGCGCCGAGCACCCGCGGCGAGAGCTCGCGCGCGACCTAGGTAACTCCACCGCCCCCTTTTCTCACTCAGTTTCTCTCTCTCTCAAGTAATTTGATTTGGGGAAGGGTGTCTGTAGGGAAGAGTCACATAAGAGTTACATTAGTATTATTATTTATTATTATATCTTTTATTATTATTATCATTACTATAACCCATTATTATTATCATTATTATTATTATTATATATTACTGTTGTTGGTAATATATTAGTATTATTATTATTATTATTTATTACTGCTAATTATTAAGTTTTATTATTATTGTCCTTATTATTAAATTATTATTTCCAAAAAAATTTGTATTATTATTATTTTCAGCTACGTGTATAGAATAAATGATAGAGTTATATAGGTAATTTCAAATATTCGAAATTTTCCTAAAATATTTTTCTAGAATTATTGGAATATTTTTGACTAATAAAACATACATGTCTACCAAAAATTCTATTTTACAAACTTATACGATTTTTGATTTATCAAAGTATTTAATAAAAGTATTTCTCAAATTAAATTAATATATAACTAATTTCAAAGTATTTACCTAAAATTTATTTAACTCATAAATTATACTTTTCAAATATTATAACTATATTCTAAAATAAAATAAGTATTTACTCTCCGCAAATTCTCCCAATTATCCTCATTACTCATGACTAATCCTGCTTGCCTGTTTTCTCGCAACCTCGAACCCCTATGCCTCGATCGTGGCTATTGGACTATTGAGACATGTCAGAGAACATCACACCAACCTTATTTGTGTCTTGTCACTTTCTTTGATTGTGGCACATTTTATATTCAGTATTTATATGGCATGTTTATTGTATCTTGTTACGTCCCTCTGAGAACCTGGTTATCTCGTCAGGTGTGTGTTCTTGTCTTCGCAGGTGTTCTAGCCGTGGCCATGATTGTTACTATTTCTTCGAGGATGATTGCGCTTTGATCGTCTTCGCTTTGCCCGCCAAACTCATTGTATTTTTCATGTATTTTTTCTTACTTGTTGGTAGTGGATTTGTCTCCGCCCAACGATTGTATACATGACAAATTCAAAGTTGCTTTTTATATCATATTTATCTTTGTGGATGAGATTTAGTACCTTGGTTACTGTATTTTACAGCTTATGTATATATACGAGGGTCCATATACTTCGTATGTATACAGCTGGCATGATTACGCTTTAGTCCTACGTATTTTGGGACTGGGGCGTTACACAGAGTAAAGAAATCGAAGTAGACTTAATCTTCATTGCCCCAATCCCCAAATTCTATTGTACTCCGAATTCTTGTTAAAGATTCTTGTTGTACTCTTTCTTTACAATAATACAAAAGATTCTACGTTTCTGGACTCTTTTTGTGTTGAAACAAAAATGGCGACTCTGTTGGGGACGTTTTTCTTCATCGACAGGAAAGTGGTGGCACAATCTAATGTGAGTAAGCTTGGTTATGTTGAAAAGATATTTGTTGTATAATTTGCCCAACAAGCATATGAAGCGATGTTGTCGGACAAAGACTCTGCTCCGGCCACCAAGAGACAGAAAGCCAAGCGTGGTCACAAGGCTTAGGTCCCAAAGTCTCTCTTCTCTCTTCATAATGCGACTGATGGCAAAAGGAAAGCTCTGGCCGGCCAAAACAACAGTTCGGAGGTGCATGGCTCAGTACCAGCCATAATGCTGTCTAAAGAAGTTTTTGCTGTTAGACACATGATTACACCATGCGTCTATAAGGGCTCTACCAATGAGCCATCAGCTAAGCCCTATGCTTCTCACAAGAAGAAGAATGCCAAGAAGGCACATGCTAATCATGCGTCTATGAAAAAGGTTGTCATCTGTGACAGAACTACTTGCTCCAACTTAGGCAAAAAGGATGCACAATATTTGAGTTTTGGCAGAGAAAAATACTACGATGCCAAAGATTCAAATGTTAGAATTTTTGCCACATACTTGGTTAACCGAGATGAGAGTTCTGCCTTAACACAGAACTCTAGACACATGACTGGAGACAAGAAGTCTGTCTTCCACAGACTTTCTTTTTCATCAGATTCTATGCATTACGAAGAAGGCCCAATTCATGCGCCTCTCCGTATTATGCATGCAGGTGATGGGAAGCTATACAAACAGAAATCTATGAGCCCAGTTTTCAATGTGCCTCTCTTCCACATGCTGGGAACTCATGTGTATTGCCTCCCAATGTGCCTAAAATGAGTTCGTATGAGAAAATATATCGAAACCTAAGTACCGAGTTTCCCATGTACATAAAATAGGTCAACGAGTTCAGAAACTATCCCATGCACGGATTCTGTCCAGTCGCATAAAAAAGGTAGGAGGTCATACGCCCATCTGTTGATTTGTGTGATATGCTTCACCACAAGCATAAATCAATAAGGTGCCATCAAGCATAGTTGTGTCTCATTGAAGACATTCATGTGCAAAGATTATTATCAACTATTGTTGCTCAAAGACAGTTGATCAACCAATTAGGCGATCTATCTTCCAAAGATTGTAACCAAACCTTCCGGATTTGTCGTGTCTTGGACGACAACTTTCGGATAATAAAAATGAGTTGTAGGAGTCATCGGTTTATGCAACATCCATTCAAGGTGATGATCAGGCACCTTCATCCTCTTCATTCATAGGAGGTCAAAGAGCCCCTTCTCCCGAATATGTTTATCAAGGATCCCGTTCTCAGTCTAGACAATCTTCTGATGTACTCCAAGTTCTATAACAAGATGATACTAGAGGTGGCATTCTCCCGGACTTTGATCATTCTACATCTAAGTCGGATGACAAAGTACCTCAAATTTTAGAAAGAAATGATGCAGTTTCACAGTCAGGGTTGAGCAGTACTAGTTCTAGTAATGCTTCCTTGCATACCTCTCCATCTGGCAGCCCATATACAACATCTATATATGTGACAGGTAATAAAGCAGGAAGTAATAGTGATCGATAAAGAATTGATAATCTGGAGAACATGCTACAGAATGTTATGACGATGATGCAGCAGATACATACAACCATGAACCTGCAAACAGCTCTGCATCAATCTCATCCATCAACTCAATCTTCTGCCGATCAAGATACAATTGGGGTACACTCAACCCTAATCCACCACCGATAGTTAGAAATGTCTCTACGCAAGTATTACAACAGACACGACCAACTATCATATAGTCAACCTCTGTAAGTCAGCCAATTGATACTCTTGAAGCTATTTAGGGCATCAATGCTCGACTAGACGATTTGACTTCAAAGGAAGAGCTTCATCAAATAGGAATGTCGCACCCTTATCCTTCAGAATGGGATGATGTGGTTTATCCTCCAAAGTACAAACCTCAATCTCTGATTCCTTATGACAAAATAGGCTCATCGAGACAACATTTGACATACTTTTACCCCTAGACCGTTCACATACCAAAGAATGATGCACTTTTGTAACTACTACTTTTCTAAAATGTGGATAATTTTGAACTTTTATAAAATTGATCATGTTAGTTCTAAAATAATGGATTTAAATCACGTTAGTGATAAATTGATGAATTTTTTATTATTTTAATATTATTTAATTAGATGCATGTGTTATATGAGGGGGTTAAATGTCTTGGGATATAGATTGGGTGATGTATATATGTGATACTTAGAATATATGCTAAGGCTAGTTGGATGAGTATATGTTTGTGATATGTATGTAGATATGTTATTGATATATATATGGTATTCCTAGATATATTAGCCTATGGTTTAGTGTTGACCTTAGAGTTGACCTAGATATTGACCAATAGTCTAAGTTTGACTTTATTGTCCAGAGTTGACTTTAGAGTTGACCCTGACCTAGAATGACCTAGTTTCATGTAGATTGTATTTTAAGCTTCAATTATTCAATATTGAACTCATTATAACCTGTATTGCTCTAAATAGGACCTTGTGACTCCAGTTCGGACATATGTACACATCAGTTGCTTAGGGTATCATACGAGTACATTATCTTTTAGTTTTCATTCATGATAGTATCTATATTGTCTACTTTAGACTACTTTACTTGATGTTGACACATTGTTCACATGGACCAGTACTCTATGGATCTTGTCATGCGATGTTATCCCCTCAGCGGATACATCGAGTATTTCATGTTCATGTACTTTACCATGTGCATCATGCACTCCTTGTATTCATATTATTCGTGTAGAAATCTTGTGCTCTCATGTACTCTCGTGTGCTCACATGTGCTTATTGTGCAAAACTGACCATCGTATGCGTAACATAACTTGGTCGGATAATTGTGTATTGATCGAGGCGAGGGAGTAGAAGTGGTCATGTGATTAAACCCCTTAGTGTAACTCGTGTACATGTCCATTATACCCTCACGTATAATGGAGACTCTGTAGAATACATCGTGTACAAACCTAAACCAATCACATAATCATCTTGTGCTCTAAAACACTTATATTTATTATAGTTCATAATTTCTTTATTATATTTTATGTTCTCAGTTTACTTATTCATATCTCATGTATTCATGTACTACTCTTACAGCATGTCATGTATTTTATTCTACTGTTAGCTATATATTTCCTGCCATATTTTGGAAGTACTTTAAGAGATATATGCTTGTTTTCGTCCTGACAGGATAACGTTGAATTTTTTACAGATAGCCTAGAGGAGACACCAGTAGAGCTTGGAGTAGATTGTTAGGTTCTTGTCTAGTTGTAGTTTTTAGTTATTACATTAGATGTACTTATTTCGTACTCTGTGTGTTTAGTGATGATAACACTTAAACTTCTCCAAATCTGATTTCGTATAAAACTTTGTGATCCTTCTATCTATCTCATTTCGTGCTGATATCTATCTTAGTTATTTTGTGATTGAGTTATATCCTTCTAAGATTGTCCTACTTTGGGAGAGTATATTTATATTAGACTGGTTCATTGACTTGTGTTAGATGTTGTTGAGACCTACTAGTAAACGAGGTGTCGGTAGATAACACCGCTAAATATGTTTCAACTACTAGTAAATGAGATATACCTTCTTTGTTCCCTTGTTTGACAAGTGGACAGTCACTCTTCCAATGTCCTGACCCTTTGCACTTGAAACATTTGTCTTCCGGCTTTTTCACAGCGCCTTGAGGTCCCATGCCCTTCTTTGCTGAGTTTGCTTGTTTCTGAATGTTATTCTTTTTTCTACCGCCTTTTGGCTTCAAAGTAGAAGCCTTTTCAGAAACAAAAATATGACCACTCTACCTAAAGAGAGATTCAACATCATGTAGCTCTTTTGCAAGTTCTGCCAAATTATACAACTTTTTGTTCATGTTTTAGTTAAGGCAAAAATTGTCAAAACTTTTAGGCAGAGTCCTGAGAATGATATCGACCTGGAATTCTCCATCGGTTTCAGCTCCAAGGATCTCCATCTCATTCAGATGACCCATCATCTTGAGAACATGGTCCCTTACGGGCGTACTTTCAGCCATTTTTGTATTCATCAAACACTTTATAGCAAACTGCCAAGCTGCTCTACTCTGATGTCCGAAGAGTTCCTTAAGGTTATACATCATGTCATAAGCAGTGGCCATGGCCTGATGCTGATGTTGCAGCACATTTGACATAGATGCTAGAATGTAACACCGCACCATCTCATCTACCTTTTTCTACTTCTTATAAGCCTCTTTACCTCTTCATCAGAGTTAGCATCAGTCTTAGGTGGGCATTCCTCAACAAGTACATATTTGTACTCATCAACAGTCAGGACAATGTCCAAATTACATTTTTAGTCAATATAATTAGGTCCAGTAAGTTTGTTTTCTTGAAGAATCACCATAAGTGGACTACAAGAACCCATTTTTGAAATCCTGAGAATCACATAAATAAAAATTATGTAAGGCAAAAAACTTTTTGAATTAATTAAATATTGATTCCCTCAAAACAATAGCAAGAAATTCACCAACATCTTGAACACCATGAATTTAGCATGCCACGATAGTGTGGACGTATACAAATTTAACTGTTCAAATAGGTTTTTCTTATTAATTTTACTATCATGTCAACATAACTTTATGACAAATAAATTTAATATGTTGGTCTTGCTCTGGTCATACAAATAGTAGCAGTGACTCCGATGGGGAGGATACCATTATTTGTATCTAAGTTTATACCATTACTTAATACTAAGTCCATTACCTTGTAATGAGTTTCTTCAGATGGAGAAGTAAACACATACTAGGTAAATTCTACAATTATCCCTAAGAAAGTTTGTACTAGTGATCCATAATTATACTCATCCGATATGGAGGAAGGCATTAAAGCCAACGCGCAAGTATAATTACATCACCTACAAACCAGTAATGGAGACCATAGGATTTATCTAAATAAATATCCTCTCCCACTTAGTTATTTAACAATAAGGGTTTTTCTACTAGTTGATATTATGTCCATGTTGTCCATTATTAATGCAGGCTTAGTTTTCAAAAAAAACATTCACAAAATAATAAACATGCATAATCAGAATCAGCAAAATGACAACAAACAAAAGAAAATATCAAACTATTATGGTCATCTTTCCTGCTCCGTCCTCAACTATCCGAATACAAAATCTGGCTGCACAGATCTATTCGGGGACTGCTTAAAACTAGCATCTCGTCCGGCATCAGAAACAACCACCACTGCCATCACGATTGACCAAAAAATAATTAAAATTACATTAATCCTATGCCTCCCGAAGGAGTTCACAAATAATGTAGATTGAAAAATTAAAATTATAAGCACGATCAACCCTCATAATTTTAATTACATCCAGAACAACAACAAGATCCACGACATGTCCGTAGTTTAAACAACACAAACAAAAATATACATTGGACCATAATAGTTGGATCTAAGATGCCTGCAAAAATGAGTTAGAATAGATCTACATCTACCGACTATTACACAACACAGGTTTTATTGGACAACATGGACGTATCAATCAATACGCAGATCCAAAGTGGCTCTGATACCAATTGATGGAACTGGTGTGTGCGTATTGATCGATAGAAAGTTAAACAGATATAAACGTGTTCTAACCCCTCGTGGGTGGAAACTAGGGTTCAGGAATTATACCTACGGCAGGAAGAAGACAACAGTTCCTAGTAATCTCGAGCAGTCACGACCCCAAGATCTTCTGCATATATTCCTTCCTCGGGTTAGACGTCGTGTGGGCGACGATCTCCCAACCTTTCTTTCCTTGGCAGCCTTCCCTTTCTCTCCTTACGTGAATCACGAATTTAGAGAAAGCTTCTTATTTCTGATAAGTATATGACAGCCAGAGAATAAAAGAAAAATATAAGGCTACGGTAGGGACCATGAGGAGAAATTAGGGTTAGGTCTCCTAACGGATCTATTTATCTCGTGTTCAGCTTGAACACACAACCCGGCCCATTAACAATAGCTCGGTCCACTAGAGAGCTATTGTTGTACTACCTTCCCAATCCCAAATTATGATTATGGGCTCTTTTTATTATATGCTCGTTTGGCTCCTCAGGTTAAGATATCGAATGTCCGTCGATCAAATTAAGTTACCGACAACTATATTGATCGACATCTTTTATCCTTAAGTAGTTCAATAAACTTTACCTGTCATGTCGGATATAATCCACATGCAGGGTTTACATGACAATCCTTATGAGCTCCTTAAGGAGACATCATCAACTCGACGTATTGGGACATGGATTCGTTTTATAATCAATAGCACATAATACATACAATGTTATTACCCAATTCATAGAGGTTGTTGATCCATAATGAATCTTACTCTTTTATGAGTCAAAGTAATGCACAATGCATATATATATGTATATATATCTATTATTATATCCGGATTAAGAGCACAAGCATCCATAATAACAGAGTTGTTCATTCACTTATGTAGTCAGTACAAAGAGAACAACTTCAAGTGGTCCTGTTCAATACACACAAAGTGTACTAGTGTAAACCTATAGTCAAGAGAGACTAATACCAGATTACACTACAACCTTTCCAATGGATTGTCCATGTCCATCTAGGTTGTGAACTATTTATATATTCTATAGGGAACTGATAATATGATTTTCTGTGTGACACCACATACCATATTATCTACAATATAGAATATCAGACACTTGCATTAATACTTGTAATAAATACAATATGCAAACATTTGTCCATATGATTCTTATTCAAAATTTAAGGAAATAAAGTTAATACAAAAGTGATGCTTTGAGTATATAACCCTAACAGTCACTGCCTGTGTCTATTTCTTCTAAAAGTAGTACTCCATGTCTATCATATGAGGATTCTTACTTTGAAGTGCCTGCGAGGTCAATTGGTGAAACACCGATCATTTTTGGCCGAGCCGAGATTCCTAACGGATCTTTAGTCGACGATTTCGAACCAGATTCCAGTAGAATGTAGCTGTATTGGTACACTCCTCAAATGGATAACATCATTCAAAGAATGGGATATGACTTAAATAGCCAGCAAGGTCTTAATTTTGGTAAAGGTTGTCGTTTGTCGTTGCATATCCCAACTCTAGAAGGGAAACCACAAGACTACTATCATCATACACGTTCTGGAATAGGATATGTAACTCATCCAACTACACCAGAAATCTCAGACGAAGAAGATAGTGATATACATTCTCATTCTTCTGATTCTTCAGTATAGGATTCAGATCATAGTGTAAGAAGAATATTTAGAGATATTTTCTTAGCTTATATGGTATCTGGTGATCAAACATAGGATGATGATCTCTCTATTGAGCCTTCTGAAGTCGAGTCTTGTGCTTAACAGCTTGAGATGCAATAGAAAATGCGGTTTGAACAACGAAATCCGCTTACTGAAGATGAAGTTGTTCAAGTTAATTTAGGTGATTCAAAATCGTCTAAACCAATATTTATCAGAAAAAGTTTATCAGATAAAGACAAGCATTCCCTTCTTGAGCTCATTAAAAAATATATAGATGTGTTTGCTTGGAGTTATAAAGATATGTCTAGGCTTGACACACAGATAGCAATGCATCGTCTTAATATACTTCCTAATGCCAAACCAGTGAAGAAACAACAACGATGGTTCTGTCCAGATATGATGGAAGCTATTGTGACTGAGGTAAAGAAACTTATAGACAGTGGCTTTGTTCGAAAAGAACAACATCCTGATTGGGTTGTTAATATAGTCCCAGTTATGAAGAAGAATGGCAAGATTTGGGTATGCATTTATTATCGAGATCTTAATCAAGCTTTTCTAAAAGATGAGTTTTCTCTTCCAATTACAAATGTCATGATTGACAACACTTATGGCTTCAAACATATGTCTTTCATAATTGACAACACTTGAAATATTTCCAGCGAATGAGAAACATACATCATTCTGAACACCATTGGGGGTATACTGCTATACGGTGATGTCCTTTGGTTTAAATAATACGGGAGCTACATATCAATGAGCTATGACCATAATTTTTTATGAACATTTGAAAAAATGGTGGAATGCTACGTATACGATACTGCTGTTAAAATCGTTCAAAGGGCGATCACCTTCAAGATTTGAGAACGTTGTTCGCATTGATGCGTGTGCACCAGCTTAAGATGAATCCTACAAAGTCATTTTTAGAAGTCTCCAGTGACAAATTTCTTAGATTTGTCATAACTTTAAAGGGAATACATACTGACCCCGTCAAAGTTAAAGCTATCCTAGAAATGGAGCCCCCAAATAATATTAAAGAACTTTGTAGTTGACGAGGCAGGATGGCCTGTATTTGAAGGTTTATTTCAAATCTATACAGGCGATGTCGACCCTTCACTCAGTTAATGAAGAAAGGAGTCTCTTTCATTTGGGATAAAAATATCAACAAGCATTCGAAGATATTAAATAATATCTCACTAATCCTCCAATATTGATGGCTCCAGTTGTGGGTAAACCATTCTTGCTATATGTTCGTATAATGGAACATTCACTTGGTGCATTGTTAGCTCAGAAGAATAATGGAGGTTATGAACAAGCTATCTATTATTTGAGTCGTATGATGATCGGCACATAGCATATATATAATCTCATTGATAAGGAGTGTATTGCCTTAATTTTTACAATCCAAAACACGCGTCATTATGTAATGGGACAAACTATCCACGTTATATCTAGGTTAACCCTCTTAGGGTTCTTATGACCAAACCAAGTGCACTCAACTCTAGACTTGCTACTTGGACAATGTTGTTCTCTCCTTATAATATGGTTTGTATACCCCAAAAAGCAGTTAAAGGGCAGGCTATGGCTGACTACCTAGCTGCACACCCGTTAGCAGAAACTTCTAAACTCTATGATGAAATTTTGGATGAAGTATTGGAGTCTAATACAAGATGGAAGTGTCTGATTGGAAAATGTTCTTCGATGGAGCCTCAAGAATGGGTCCCAAAGACAATATCGTAGCTGAATGGGGGTAGTGTTGATATCCCCTGATAATCTGGTCATACATCGTTCTTATTCTCTCACGGAGCCTTGTTCCAGTAATATTACAGAGTATAATGCTCTACTTATTGGACTCCATTTGGCTAAACAGTTGGGGGTAGATTATCTAGAAGCTCAAGGCGACTCCAAGTTGTTAGTCAGTAAAGTTAGAGGAGAATACAAGGTTCGTCATAAAGATCTTGTTCCATATTATCAAACAACTCTCGAAATAGCTGCTACTTTCTTCGAGTTCTTTATTGAATATGTACGTCAGCTAGAAAATACAGAAGCAGACACTCTAGTAGTTTTGGTAGTATCGCTTGCTACCCCAGTCAACACTCAGAAGTCGATTATAGTGATTGGTCAAGAATTATTTTGTACTAAAAATAATCTGGATGTTCACTAAAGCTATTCACCAACAACGAATGTCAATTTCAAATATTGGAGATTTTTATTTATAGAATAAGTGATAGAACTCTTTTCGATGATCCAAAAGAAGATATTGATGGAACTGAGGATTCCCAGGACCACAGATTGGTGTAAATATTGATCGATATAAAGTTAATAGATTAAAAACGTGTTCCAACCCTTCATAGGCAGGAACTAGGGTTCACGAATTATACCTGCAATGAGAAAAAAATGACAGTTTTCAGCAACCTCGAGTTGTCAGCGACCCCAAGATCTTCTGCACGTATTCTTTCTTCGGGATGTCGTCTGGACAACGATCTGCCAACCTTTTTTTCTCTTGGCTGTCCTTTCTTTCTTTCCTCTCATGATGAACGAATTAGAGAAAGATGCTCTTCTTAGGATACATCTAACGGCCAGAGAATAGAGGGTATATATAGGCTACGGTAGGGAGCGTGAAGAGAAATTAGGTTTAGGTCTCCTAACAGGTATAGGTATCCCGGGTTTAGCCCGAACACCCAACCCAGGCCTGTTAACCATAGCTCGATCAACCAAGCAAATAAGTGCTTGTTTGTCTCTCCATGTTAAGATATCTAATGTCCTTTCTTATTATGTGCTTATTTGTCTCTCCATGTTAAGATATCTAATGTCCACCAAGCAAATAAGTTACTGACAACTATATTGATTAACATCTTTTATCCTTAAGTAGTATCCCTTAACTTTATTTGTCATGCTGGATATAATCCACTTGCAGGGTTTACATGACAATCCTTATGAGTTCCTTGTAACGCCCCAGTCCCAAAATACATAGGACTAGGTACATCGACATGCCAGCTGTATACATACGAAGTATACTCTAATATATGGAAACCTCGTATGAATACATAAGCTGTAAAATGCAGTAGAACCATAATACCTAAATCTCATCCACTAGATAAATAAATGATATAAAAGCAACTTGAATTTGTCATGTATACAATCGTTGGGCGGAGACAAAGTCCACTACCAACTATCTCAAATAAAATATACAAGAAGTGATCGATAAAATAATGAGACGAACCAAGCGCAATCGTCTTCGAAAGAATGGAGAAGATCACGGCCTTGGCTAGAACACCTGCAATATCACAGAAGCACACACCTGGAGAGATAACCAGGTCCTCAGAGGGACGTAACAAGATACACAAAGAACATGCCATAATAAACTGAATATATAATATGTCATGACCCGAAATAAGTGACAAGACGACAATAAGGTAATCTAACCATACTACAGTGTTTATGCAGTTAAGAACAAACCTCCAACGCATGGGCACTCTGGCTCAGTAGCAGTAATCTCAGGTATGGCCCATCAGGATACCAGGGACCTCAAAGCATAATATTCATCGAATGTCAGAGGCCAGCAGTAAATCAGTATCAGGATCCAGGATCGTATCTCCCGCGGAGATAACCGGCAATAGGGAAGTGCATACTTGGCCCATATGTCAAGGAACTGTTCTTTCCACCCAATGCCTAACAGAGTCACCTCCATGTCTCATATACCTCTACTAACTGCTAAGTCTCCTAACATGCCTCTATTAGCAGTTAGCCCTAACGCATGCGCATGGGGGATCAGTCCACACACAAGAACCTCTACATGCTACTCATCTCACACATTCTCGTGGTACAACTGTGTCAAGGTATATGCAATACACTACAGACGGTAGTCCCTTAACTCTAGGTTCACATGCAATCAAAGGATAATAACAAAGTAAATTAATAATCACTAAACAGGCAGTAAATCAGGAACTATAAGAACCAAAAATAAAGAATAGTGATATATAAAATAAATGCAGACTGAATATAAACAGTTTAATGGCAAGCTATCTTGCCTGAGGTTATGTGCAAAAGAGGATAATCCAGTAGCTCGAACAGACAAATAACGAAGCAAGAAAAGCCAAATCCCGCAGATGACTCCGGATGCTGCAACAAACATCACGAACGAGTTTGGAATAAAAGATAAGCCTAGGAAACGCCTCTCTAAAAGTTAAATTCTGGAACAGGGGTAATTTCGTAATTTCGGGTCAAAACGATGTCCGCCGTTGGACCCGTTTTGCACCGAAATGCGTGCCAATATATACGGTCTCTAAAGTCGTCAAACTACATGTCTACAGATTTTTTTTGATGAGACGAAACCAACGGTATGTCCAATTTTGGATTCCGGTGGGCTGTGCACAAAATCGCCCGTTGAGTGGGATTGTGGGCCCGCCAAAATAGCGTCCCGATCAACGGTCTCAGAATCGGACCAAACTTGGCTCACAGGACCAGAAAAATATTTTGAGTCCAATGGCGCAAGTTTCATCGCGATATGATGAGAGTGCACAAAGTAATTGAGAAATTCCGAAAAGCCCGATACGGAAAAATTTGACGGATACGGGTCAAATTCGTCGCGCACACGCAACCAATTTGAATTCCGTCAAAGCCCGCACGTCCGCAAAGTCGATACGGACATTTCGGTACTCTCGGTTTGTGACGGGGTCGCCCGGTTTGTCGGGACGTACCTCGTACGGGGTGTTTTTTTACTTTTTGAAAACATAGTTTACAATTTTTCGGAAAAATTTAACAACGTGTAACTTTCTACATACTAGATGAAAAGTGAATCCATAAGGTGCGTTACAATCTCGGTTAGGTTGTCTTTGACTGCCTTCAATTAGTTTTTACGAAAGTTTAATGGACAGCGAGAAAAGTGGCCGACAAGTTGATGTTTCAAAACAGTTTTTAATATTCAGAAAAGTGGGTTTTTCTCCAACTTCATCTCGATTTTATGAGCAAGATGGATGACTATGTCAAGATCCACATGGGGGATCTCGAAGAGGGTCATGTGGGCTTTCTACACAAATTTACGGATCTAAAAACGGAGTAGAATTGACAAAGAATTCGATCGGGGAAGTGGGATACCTTAAAGTGGGAATCTGTTGTTGTTGTTGATGTTGATGATGACCGGGAGGCGGGACCGCTGTCGCTCCGGCGAGGTTGGGCACGCACGCCGAGGAGAGGGAGGAGGATGGAGGAGAGAGGAGGAAGAAGGTGGAGAAGAAATTAGGGTTTTATAGTATATATATAACTATATATTATGTAGCTTATAAAGGGGGTCGGCCAATTAATTGGTTTACTGTTGTTTAAGGGGGGTCGGCCATTGCTTGGCATACTGCTGCTTTAGGGGGGCGCATATTTCTTATTACTATGTGTGGGTGAGTTTGGTGGTCGGGTGGGGCCGACCACCATTTTCTTATTTTTTTTTTCTCTTTTTCTTTTTCTAATCAATACTTAATCTTTTCAAAAATCTTTTTAAACATAACTATTTTTATCTATATATGTATATATCTAAAAATATACCAAAAATCTATTTAAAATCCAAATAACAATTTAAATATTATCCAACCAAATATTGAATATAAATTTAAACATATCTACATAAATTCAATTCTCAATAAATGCACTCAAAGTAATAATAATATTTGAATAGGAAAGCATATATATTAAACCTCCACAAATAATTTTAATAATAATAAATTAATAAAAACTGCTCCAATGGGTGAACTTTACCGTTCACCCATGTATGGGTCCAGAAAATTTGTACCACCTTGTAAAATATTATTTTATTAATAAAACATAAATTTTGTACCAAAAGTCAATAAATATTTAACAAGTCTCAAAATTATCAAAATATTTGTACATACACAAAATAGACCTGCATAGGCCACCTTAGTCACCCCACATGCTCACATGGGCTTAAATTTGGTCCGACCCAGTTCGAACTGAATTGTCCAAGCCAGGTCATAAAAATAAATAAATAAAACTAGCAATTGTATAAATTCATTTTTTTAGTCTAATAAAATAATAAAAATATAATAATAAAAATAGGGGTTTTACATCCTTATGAGTTCCTTAAGGGATATCATCAACTCGATACATCGGGACATGGATTTCTTTTATAATCAATAGCCCATCATACACCTAATGCCATTACCCAATTTATGGAGGTTATTGACTCATTATGAATCTCACTCTGTTATGAATCAAAGTAATACACACTACATATACTTAGCTGTTATTATATTCGATTTAAGAGCACAAGCATCCATAATAACAGAGGTATTTGTTTTCTTATGTAGTCAGTATAAAGAGAACAACCTTAAGTGGTATTATTCAATACACACAAAGTGCACTAGTATAAACCTATAGTCAAGACAGACTAATGCCATATTACACTACAATCTTACCAATGGTTTGTCCAAATCCAACTAGGTTGTGAACCATTTATATATTCTACAAGATACTGATAGTATGATCTTCCATGTGTTTCCACACACCATATTATCTACAATGTAGAATATCAAACACTTGCATTAACATATAATGCCCATATAATTCACATTCAAGAATAATAGGAAAATATAGTTAATACAAAAGTGATGCTTTTAGTATATAACCCTAACAGCTATTTTAATAAAGAGACGTTCTCTTCACTTCTTTTATGATACAACTACTAAAATGTTGTATCGAAGATCATATGATGGACTTTTCTACGATATTTATCTGAAGAAGAAGCTAAATAGGCCCTTCATGAAGCTCATGATTGTAGTTGTGGTTTCCATCAACCTGGTCCAAAACTACAGGATCGGCTAAGGCGTTTGGGTTACTATTGGCCCACTATAGTAACTGATGCTATAGATTACGCGAGAAAATGTAAAGCTTGTCAAATCCATGCAGATTTTATACATCAACCTTTAGATTTTTTGCATCCAACGGCCGCGTCCTGGCCTCTTGAAGCTTGGGGAATAGATATCATTGGACCTATTAATCCTCTTTATTCAAGGGGACATCGGTTTATTTTGGCAATAACTGACTATTTTTTAAGATGGGCAGATGTTATACCACTTGTTGATGTAAAAACGTCTAATGTCATTATTTTCATTAAACATCATGTGATCTAAAGTTTCGAACTTCCTCGGAGGATTATCCATGACAACGGTCCACAATTTGTAAGCAAACCAGATTCAGAATGTAGCCTCTACAGCCTATAATCCCGCAGCTAATGGTTTGGTTGAGGCTTTCAATAAGACTATTATTAAGTAACTCAAGAAGTTTGTTTCATCCAACAAACGTAATTGGAATGAGAAACTTGGTGAGTGTCTTTGGGCGTACCGCACTACAGTACAGACTTCGATCGATACAACGCCATTTTTTTGGGTCCACGAAAGCAAAGCAGTTCTTCCTCTGGAGATTCAAATCCCTTCTCTTTGAATCGCTTTACCTAATGAATTAATAACTGAAGATAATGATCGTCTACGTTTACAGGAATTGGAAGCACTCGATGAGAAATGACTCATGGCTCAACAATAGACTGAGTTATATCAAGCCCGCATTTCTAAATCTTTTAATAAGAAGGTGAAGAAGCGAGTTTTTTAAGTCGGCGACCTAATACTTTCAGTAAGAAGGCCTATAGTTATGACACATAAGAGCAAAGGAAAATTCATAGCTAAATGGGAAGGTCCTTTTGTTGTTGAATCAGTGTATTCGAACGGAGCATACAGGCTAGCAAAGCCTAATGGTGATCTACTGATGATGCCTATTAATGGCAAATTCTTGAAAAAGTACTATATATAAATATAAATAGACATTGCTTTGTATTCCCCAACAAGTTTTGTACAGTGTTTATATTTTCTTTCTGGAGTAATGAATATCTTATATATTAACATCTCTTTCATTTTAACCTATTATTTTATCCAGCAGCTCTGGATAAGTTATAAATAATGGGTCCTCACAAATTTTCCAGCGAAATCATCTTTAATTCTTATAAAACTTTCTTGTAAGAGAAATCTTCTAAACAAATCTCTTCAAATTTATAAAGCCATCATTAAAGCCAAGTCACTTTAAAGACATATTGTTCCAATTCCCCAGCAAAAGGCAGAATAATCTATTTGTCAAAAGAATATTCATGTCTATATTACCTCTGAATTATTCTACGACACCAACCTTCTATAGAGGTTTATAAATTTGTCATGTCCATATTACCTCTGAATAAATTTACTCTAAAAAGAATATTCATGTCTATATTACCTCTGAAATATTCTATATCATCGACGCCCTCTCTATAGAATTCCATAAATTTGCCAAGTTCATATTACCTTTAAGCAAATTTATCCAGGAATAACTATCAAGTCCATATTACCTCTTATATAGTTTCTGATTATATCCTATTACTTGCATTTAGTCGAGTGCGTCATAAGTGATAGGTCCACAAAAGTATACTTGTCACGTCCATATTACCTCTGACAAAATACGTATATATATTATCTATACCTAATCAGGTATGCCAAGGATAATAGGTCTACTACAATATCTGTCATGTCCATATTACCTCTGATAGTGATCAATTTATATACCTATTATCTATACCTAATCAGGTATGCCAAAGATAATAGGACCACTATAATATCTATCATGTTCATATTACCTTTGATAGTGATCAATTTTTATATCTATTATCTATGCTCGAATTAAGCATGTTACAGATAATAGGTCCACACAAATATGATACTCCCCATGTCCATATTACCTCTAGAGAAGTATCAGATGTCAATATCCCCGCAAAATAAAAAGTGTCCTTTACTTTCAAAATTAAGTGAAGATACAAGATACTTTCATCATCAGCCATAAAAGAAAGGAAATTACAAAACTTTTTTTATATGATATCTTCAAACAGGGCACATAAAGTTATCTGTATCTTGTATTCCAAAGACAGATCAAAAAATTGAGCTTATGGTAGAAAATCCCATGCGGTCGTTTTCTTTTCAAGTTATGGGAGGCGCATAAAAAAACTCCATGCGGTCATAAAGGAGAATGTTTGCACATATATTTCATCAAAACTAATCTTATGAAGTCCTATATCATCGTCAAGAGTGTTTGAACAATAGTTCAATGATTCATACGTCGAGTTATCAGCTACCCTATATTTGTCAGATGTTATCTTATGCGACATTTATGAGATTGTTTTTACATATCGATCGATAAATTACTCACAGCAATTTGGCAAAATGGGAGACTACTAGCGATAAAGGGTTTACAAAATATGGCCCAAGGGGAGAGCCAAGAGAACCCTAAAATAAAAATAAAAATAACCCTAATTAGCTAGAAAGAAGAATAGTCAGAATCATTGATCGCATCTGCAGGGTCTTCGAGCGTCTGCACACCCGAAGTATGAAACAGTCGACAAAAAGCATCCACCTCTCCTTGCACTTCTTCTTTTTCTCGGCTCAAGGAAAGAGAATCGAAGTCAAGGAATGCGCTTAGTGGCATAGCAATGTTATTTAGGGTGAGACTCAGTAAATCAAAGATCTTCTCCACCATAGACAGCTTCATCTCAGCCAATTTTCTCTTCCTCGGGTTCAGAGAGATTGTCGGAGTGGGAGCCGCAACGACTAGCAGAGGTGGTAATGAAGTTGGAGACAGCTGCACGGTAATAGCTTTCTTTGGCAGTTGACGGTGCTCACAAGGAGAAGCTATTGAAAAGCAGTATAGTAATAGTAATTCTCTATTTTTATTAATAGAAGAAAGTGACTCTTAGTTTCCTCCAATTGAATGATTCGGGAGATAAAAATTTTCTAGGGAAATGTTAACAACGGCCTATTTAATAATGATGAATCTATTTAATGAAAACTGAGTTATTATAAAAGGCACAATTTTCAAAAAATCGTCTGAACTCCATAGTTGATGCATGAACAAAATATAGATTTTTGCAGATCAAGTCGTATGATCCATACACTGATATTTCGAACAGTCTTAAAGGGATTTTGAGAATAAATATATTTGAAAGGATGCATAAGCAGTATGCATCTTAAAAGATAAAAATCTATATGTGTCATTCAAAGTCTTATGCAACAGAAATCCTCAAGTGACATTCTTTGACTTGGTGAATGTTTATACTGCGGTCCAAAGGTCTCAGAAAAAATTATTCAGAAACCATATAGAATTTCAAAGGAAAATTGTACAGTCATGCGTCACAGTGATAAGAACTTATGCGTCTGACTAATCTGCAGACCCTCGTTACAACAAATCTTATGTGACTAAAGTCTTTAGAGTCTATGTTTCTTGCAGATTTATGTAGTTGGAACTTCTTTATATATTCATAAATTTCATCCTACTAAAAGCTGGATAATGTTACAAATTGTATAGTACAAATTTATCATCATAGGCAGTCATACATCATCATGAAGGCAGTAATTCTTCAGAAGTTGAACAGGAGCTTATGCAGCAAGATTGAAATTACAGTGAAAGGCAAAATAAAATTTTTATTGACAGTCAAAACCATGCTTACATATGATGGAAATCTATTACATTTTAGATTTTCATTCTATGGTCGTGGTTACGTCTTATGGAGATCTATTACATTCTGGGTCTTCTCCATCAGGTCCCGTATCAGTGCGAGCTGTGAAACAGAAAAGTACCGCAATGAAGAATAATATTAAGCGGGTAAGCACTCCCACAGATTAGGTACTCTGAACCTTACATTTTCACAAAAGTGCCAAACTTGAGTCACATATTAGTGCATCTACTAGCATTGGCTCCCCTCTATGTCCTAGGTAGTGTATTTCGACAAGAGGATACGAAATTGGACCGGCACATAGTCCAAGATTCCTACCGACTTCCGACATTGTTCGATATCGACAGTATTTTGATTGGGACTCAAACCCAATCTCATCACAGATGCTACGAATGTGAAACCAGCCAGTTGTAAGTCTTGTCAGATTGGTGCAGACAGCTAGCTGGTCTCAGGAATGCGAAAGTCCTCTATGTAATGTGCTAGATCATGTCAAACAAGACATGTTATGATGTCCTTCCAAGCTCCATATGAGCTCTAGATATCCAAGGAGTATCCTGAAAAATATGACAGAAGTTAGGCGCATGAAGCCAGTTGTGCCGTATAACAGCAACAAGCGCATAAAAATTGTAAAACTTTCATGCGCCTAAGAACTGAATAGCAACAGTATTCTTGTCACGAGCCGCACCCAATGTAGGGGCACAAGAAGTGGGTACGTCCAGCCTACACCGCAGTTAACATTGTTCTAGGTCATGATCACAACTAACCACAATATGATATACTCTCCCAACGGAGGCCAATCACAGAAGGGACAACTCAATCACAAATCTTGAGGTAGATAAAAGGCACGACAAAATAGATATGAAATCTCAACAGAGAAGTACAATAGAAATTGAAATAAGTCTCGGTGTTATCAATGCAGAAGCATGAAAAATATAAGAATATGTATCCCACATGAAGAAGACAAAAAAAGCTATGCGCCCACAAAACCAAAAGGGGGCTATGTGCCCACAGAACCAAAGGGAGTCTATGCGCCCACATGTTCGAAGAGGGGCTATGCATTAACATGGTCGATTAGGAGCTATGTGCCCACATGGTCGAAGAGGGGCTATACGCTCGTATTGTTTTCATGCAGATCAAACATGCACCCAAGTGTGGGCGCATAAACTTACTCCCACACTATGCGCCCGAGGCAGAAGATCCCTACGACTCAGTCAAACTCCATAATCAATCTTGCACCGAAGCATGCAGCCATGTCAGTCTCCATGAGCAATCGTGCACCGAAGCATACGGCCACGTCAATCCCATGATCTACCCACGATCATCCAGTATCCATGCGCCTATACCCTATGCGCCCAAAAGGGTGTTATGCGCCCACAGTAAAATCAGTGTATTTTCTACCTGTGGGCGTATAACAGTCGTTTCAGTGCCAAACGACTATAAATAGAGGGCGCCCCCCTCTACAAAGATAGACAGAACGGAGAGCATTTCAAGGGACAAATTGTTGCCCTTCTTGCCAGTGAGCCGAGATTTAGCAATTTTCTTAGATTTTCTTCCACTTTTGTAATCGGAGTCTCAACGGAGTAAAGGAGCAACTGTCGTTCAATCTCCATCGTTCTATTCTCCAGAATTCTTTTTATACTCGGGGATCCTCAGTGCAGGATCTCTCAGGCGTACTCGATTTGTGGTGCCTTGTGCCAATAAGAAAAGACATCGTTTTTTCTTCTTTTTTGTGTGTGTCCACAAAAATGGCGACTCTGCTGGGGACTACCTTTTCCTCTGACGAGAAGGTGGTGACGCAATTCGATACCGATAAAGTGGGGAGCACTCAAAAGATGTTGATCGTAAAGTTCGATCAGCAGGAGTTCGAAGAGATGCTCTCGAGAGGCGGCTCTACTCCCTCAAAATCAGTGAAGCCAAACAAGTCTCGCAAGACTTGGCTTCCGAAGGCTCGTGGTGCATATCCTGCCAATGTATAGAAGATATGCAACCGAAGAACTCTGTCACGTGGGCGCATAGGCCTTCCATATGGGCGTATGGAGCTCCCCTGTGGGCGCATAGCTCTACCACGGAGGCTCCTGACACGAAGAAGGCACATACCGTTTCGGGCTCTACTAGCCCAGCGACTTCCCTCTTGTGCAACCAACAACAGAGTGTTCAACACTCGAAACTTGGCAAAGAAAAATACTACAATACCAAGAATCGAAGTGTTCGACGCTCTGGACAAACTCAGCGAGGCTTACAAATGAAGAAGGCAAAACTGGAAGAAAACAGTGCTGTTTTCCAAAGCATACGCCCAGAGTCATGCGCCCAAGGCAGTATGTGGGCGCATAACTCTAGCCAGAGGACTTCTTTCTTCGATAGGCTATGCACCCAGGACCATGCGCCCAGGCTCTAATGACCCATTCTATGTGCCTACATCCATGAGGGACAAGCATGCTGCCAGGACTTCAGGGAAGCATGCACCCAAGGGCATGCTCCAGGGTCTATGTGCCTACAGCAAAAAGATAGACCCCAACGTGTATAGCATGGGGCTGTCTTCAAGGTCATTACGGAACTTAGGTGTGGGGGTTGCCCCTGCACGTGAACTAAGTCCGGATGTGCCAACTCCCTTTACAAACCCATATACAAAGATCGACGATGCATGTGACATGGGTTTTAAGGCAAAACTCCCTTCCGCTAATTTACGCAACATGATAAATCATAAGCGTAAAGCGAGGGAGGATACTGCAATTCATGGCGTACATCCGTGCACCAGTATTATCATCAACTGTTGCTACTCCAAAGCAACGAAAGTACCTCAAAGGCAGTCTGTGTTTCGATAACAGCGTCGCTCTGATGATAAAAAGCCGCTATGTGTTTCATCCAACATGGCTTCATGGGGTCCTCCTTACGGGAGTCCCAATCAAAAAAAGTGGACCACAAACCCAACTTTTTCTCTCAGTTTTACGACAGAAGAAGAAGTCTGCCAACAGATAGCCAGCGAGCTGTTACATCTGAAGGAGTCTATATGGGTACTCGGTCAAGGACGAGATTTCGTATAGATGACGAGGACTCACAAGTTGGAGGTCTTGATCCTTCAGCTGGGGATAGTATTCCCTCATAATCTAAAACAGATGACCTTCACACCGGGGGTAGCCTTCCAAATGACGATGATCTCTTTGAGCCTGACGGTGACTATCTACCTCCCCTACATGAAGACGAAGGTCTTTTCAACTCAAAGACAGATAGTATCAGCACCAGTTGTACTGTCTCCTCTATTTATCCTCGCATGTTATCTACGTACATGGCAGATGTAGAGAGACCTGAGGAAGCCAGTGATAAGACCAACAAGCGGCTAGAGAGTCTTGAAACAGTATTTGCCAAGATCACTGATATGCTTACCAGTATCATGGCCGTCCAAACTGCTGGGGTTGTTCCTCCACCTCAATCGAACGTCTCAGCACACGTTAGTCTGGCTCATAGCAATAACCCTTCTTTACTACAAAAAGAGAAACATTCCAATGTACCTCCCCTGAATCTTGTAAATGCTGGGGGTGGTCCTTCGCCAACGACGCCTGACAATCGTACAGCAGCCGTTTCTCAACATCTGCTCAATCAGCAGGATACAATTGATTCTCTTGTTGCTCGTGTCGATACCATCTCACACAAAGACGAGCTTCAGAAGATGGGGATATCTCAACCTTATCCTCCTGAATGGGAGAATGCTACTTGCCCTCTTAACTACAGACCACTGACGCTAAATTCATTTGACGGGATGACTTCTCCTCGCCAACACATGACATATTTCGACACGCAGACTCTGCACTTACCAAGGGACGATCCGTTCTTGTCAAAACTATTTATTAACACCTTGCAGGGGGTAGCTTTCACTACAAAAATTTGTCAGATTAGCGACGTTCCAAAACGTCGCTAATTTCGGCAAAAATGTTGCCAAACGACATTAGCGACGTTTTCAGCGACGTTTTAAAAACGACAGAAAAAATGTGTCGCTAATCGAGAAAACGTCGCAAAATGTCGCTATGGCGACGTTAGTTAGCGACGTTTATAACGTCGCTAATTAGCGACGTTATTTGCAACATTTTCACGTGGACGCTAATTAGCGACGCAAATTGCGACGTTATTATGTGGTCGCCGTTTAGTGACACTTTTGTGACGTTTTGGCGACGACATACTGACATCAGATTTGGTGCCAGGTGTTGCCACGTCAGTATTTTAGCGACACTTTTAACGACATTTTTTAGCGTCGCTAAAATTTAGCGACGCTTATTAACGTCGCTAAAAACGTCGCTAAGTTAAAAAAATAAAAAAATAGAATCCAGAATGCAAATAGAGCTAGAGCCTGAGCCAAAATACAGAATCCAAAATACAGAATCCAAAATACAAAATACAGAATCCAATCCCTGGGTTCGCCGACCCCCTCGGTGCAATACTCAACACCGGCACGCACAATACATTCCAGAATATACAAAAAATATAAAGAAAAAATATATCCACAACGAACAAAGTCAATATATAATATCCTCAACGAACAAAGTCAATATCCTCAAATACGTACAAAGTCAATATCCTCAACGAACAAAGTAAATATCCCCAAATACGTACAAAGTAAAAAATATAGTACAATCCGAAAATGCAAAAACGAAACTACTGATCGCCTGGAGCTGGACCCGGTGCTGGAGCCAGAGCTGGAGGAGGAGCGCCACCAGATGACTGTCGTCGTAACGCCAGGATCGTCTGATACTCCTCCGGTGACAACAGGTGGACGAGCATGTCCTTCCGTGCACCGTCGGATGTAGACGATGCTCCCGGCGTACCAGCAGACGGTCGCTCCGTAGCCATCTCCTAGAACTGCTACATCTGTTCGACCAACCGCTGCGTAGCCTCCTGCATAGCGCGGGTCATCTGTCGCAGCACCTCAGTAGTCTCCTCAAGCCTCTCAAAACGTGAGATGAGCACAGAATAATCTGTATGCTCCATCATCCACTGTAGCATCTCGTCACACAGAGCTGCAATCTGCACATCGACACTCTGCTGGTGGCGGAGCGACTCCTCAGTCTGTATGGGGTCGGGCATACTAGTGGCGATCGTAGAGGCCTGTGAAGCAATAAAGGCACCATAGGAGCCCGTACCATAGTATGTACCCCTATGTATGCCACCAACGACCCTCATCCACAGCTCATCATCTGACTGAGCTGCGACAGCTGGGGGCTGCTGGGAAGTGCTAGCACCAGCTCCCTCTGACCGTGTCGGCCCGGCCTCCCTAAGCCTCAAAAACTCAGCCTAGAAATAACATCTATATGAATTCTCACGTGGTCGCTAAAAATTAATATTAATAAACTAGCATTAAGTAAAACTTCAAAAACTCGGCCTAGAAATAACATCTATATGAATTTTCTACGTAACTAAAAATAAATATTAATGAACTAGCATTAAGTAAAACTTACGTAGGTGTCCCCGGCCTTGTCGTCTACGAACCGCTTCCCCTTCGTGTGGGTGGCGAGGAACAAGGTCACCATATTCGGGTCTTTTTCCGATTCAACCTGTTACGAAATTATTATATGATTTGTCAGTTAAGTTAAATGAAATATATTACTATAAAGTATTAATTATGGGTATAGGGAAAGATACATACCATATGGGTGAAGAAATCTATGATGGACCGTGATCCACCATACTACTACGACCCCGCCTGTCGTGCACTTTTAGACTTCGCGGACTTCTCCTTGTAGGCTTCCTCCTCGAATCTCCTTTTCATTACCGCCTAGTCGACGGCAGAGATCCAACCATGAATAGGCTCTCCCCGGCGCTCGCGATCCTTTTGGTCGAGGATCGCGTCCCTAATGAGCTTGCTGGCGACGCTGGAAAAATAGCCTCGACAGCAAAGGCGCGGTGGAGAGGAAAGAAGTAAGTCCGCTGAAAAAATCATAGAAGTACCTAAGTCATAACATAACATACTAAATGTTAAAAGGAAATAAACTTTTACGTACCGAAAAGTACACAAACCAGAAGGCCTTCTTGTCGGCCAAGACATACCTCGAGTTGATCCAGGTCCCCCCGTAGTTCTGTCGCAGGAATGTACCAAGCGACCGATGTACGGAGGAGGGATGATACCTGTAAAATGGAAATTAAAATTTATTAAACAAGTTTATAATAAATTTAAACAAATTAAATGCAACAATTTTACTTACCGCCTGGTCCAAGTACAGGCCCAAACCTCCAACCTCATATCCTCCTCCGGGCGACACGGAGGATCTGTCTCAAATGGAAGCTGTAGCCTGCCCCTGCCCCCTGCCCCTACCCCTGCCCCTGCCCGCAGCCTGCCCCTCGGCCTCGCCCTCGCCCTCGGCGTGGGCCTCGCCATCGTCCTCGACCTCGACGTGGGCCTCGGCCTCGGCCTGCTCCTCAGTAGTGGGGTCGGCCTCTGGAATACTCGACGGTACTAGCTGCGTAGAAGAAGAAGGCCCTAGCCTCGAACTGCTATAGCCAGGTATGGAGACACTGTCGGCAACTAGACCGCTAGTGTATAGATGTAGACTGAGTGCGGGGGGATGAGGAGTCGGTAGGAGGAGTGGTAGATGTAGACTGTCGAGCTCGTTGACTCCCACCAGCACCGGAACCAAAGGATCCACGTCGAGCCATATCTGAAAAATACAAAAGTATACCATACTACATCTGAAAAAAAACAAAAATAAACCATACTACATCTGAAAACGTTGCTAAGTAAACCATACTAAATCTGAAAAAAACAAAAGTAAACCATACTACATCTGAAAACGTCGCTAAGTAAACCATACTACATCTGAAAAAACAAAAGTAAACCATACTATATCTGAAAACGTCGCTTATTAACGTTGCTAAAACAAAAGTAAACCATACTACATCTTAAAAAAAAAAAAGGAAACCATACTACATCTAAAAATTAAACATATTCAATCCTCTTTGAAAATTCATTTTGTTCCTCTTCATCTTCCACTTCCTCTTCCTCTTCACTTCTATCAACTTCCTCTTCTGATACTTCTACCTCTTCTAATTGATGAAACATGTGATGAGGAACTTCTGTTGAGTCCACATCGATAATATTTGTAATAAGAGGTAGTTCGTCTTCCTAATAAGCTATCTCATCGACATCGAAGGTATTCCGAGCTTTAGTCTTACAGACTGCCCACCAATCTGATCTCCTGGCTCCTCGTTTTGGATAGCTGGTAAAGTAAACTAGCTAAGCCTGGCTTGCTAGAACGAATGGCTCATAACCTTGATATCGACGGTGATAATTTATGTCAACAATACCATGTTTGTCAACTCTTCAACCTCGACCTTGGATCAGATCGAACCAGTTACATCTGAACAAGACGATCTTACAATATTCTATAGCATAATTGTATGTCAGTTCCACAATCTCCCGTAAGACGCCAAAGAAGTCATTGCCTGGGTCGACGTCTTTGTAGTTTAAAGATTTTATGCACAAACAGCTATTCTTCGTAGAATCCAAATCCAAGAAGTCGTCTCTTATTCGAGCATTTGTTGACTTGAACCTGAAGCCGTTTACGCAGTAACTTGGCCAGGTCTTCACTTGATAAATTGGTCCCTTGGCTAGAGTTTTAATATACTCATTCTCAAGGATTACCTCCGGACGATCAACCTAAATACCATATAAACGATGCTAACTTAATTATTATGTGCAAGTATAAATGTACAGAAAAAGTAAATTGTGAAGATATGTGTACGTATGCTCTCAACCAAAAAGGAAAATGAAGTCTCATTTGTTGTTCTACTTCCTCCTCGGTTGCGTACGGATTGTTGGACGTTACCTCATCCTTAAACATCCTGAAAAGCAACGAAGCATAGGTATATTTATATTGAGAAGCAACGAAGCACGCAAAATAATTTTACATACCCCTCTAGCTTGTCCACTTCTTCCTCGTCACAGTTGAGCAATACATATAACATTGCAGCGCTAATCTCGTCGTCATGTAGATATCTTTTTTTTCATTTTACCAGATGGTTTTCCGTAGGCAGTAAATACTTTCAGCTTTGCCTCAATACCAACTTTATAGCTGTCGTCATTTATGTGAGCCCTTGTTCTATTTGTAGCAATATGAGGCTGAAAATACATGGAACAGAAGTTTGAAATCTCCTCAAGGACATATGCTTCACAAATAGAACCCTCCATCCGTGCCTTATTTTTCTCCTTCCTCTTGAGGTGGTTCAACTGTCGCTCGAATGGGTACATCCAACGATAACCGACATGTCCAACAACAAGAGCCTCATGGATAAGAAGAATCGGCAAATGCTCCATTGAGTCAAAGAATGCAAAAGAAAAAACTCTCTCAAGTTTGCAAAGTGTTACCACAATGTCCTTCTCTTGCTTCTCTAAACGATCGACGAGCAACTTGCAAGAACAAAGATCTCTGAAGAATATGCTAAGCTCTGTTAATGGATCCCAGACTACCGACGGTAATAATTCCCGAAATGCAACAGGAATTAACCTCTCCATGAATACGTGGCAATCATGGCTCTTCATTCCAGTCAGTTTATACTCCTTTATGTCGACACATCTTCTTAGATTGGAGACGTATCCGTCCGAAAATTTCAAGTCCTAGATCCATCTACAAAGTCTCACTTTGTCCTCCTAGTCTAGCGAGTAGATTTCCTTAGGCCGCAAAAGCTTTTCCTTCCCGTTGTCTATCATGTGCAATGTAGGGCATCTGTATATTTCGGCTAAGTCCAATCTAGCCTTCTGATTGTCTTTTGTCTTTCCCTTGACGTCCATTACAGTATTAATTATGTTATCAAACACGTTCTTCTCGATATGCATGATGTCAAGGTTATGTCTAATCAGATTTGTGCTCCAATATGGCAGATCCTAGAATATACTCCTTTTGGTCCAGTTATGATCTTCGCCAAATCCCTCGCAATGGCTGCTCGTTATAGGATCTTCAATTGCACTTGGGATTTCTTTTACTTGCTCTCATGTGTCATCTCCGAACCACAATGGCGGTGGATCGCCCTTCTCCATAGCTCCGGTACGGAAAGTAGTTATGTTCATACGGTACGGATGGTCTTTCGGAAAGAACTGCCGGTGACAATCAAAGAAGCATGGCTTTCCTCTGTGTCTCAAACGAAAAGCCTTAGTACGGTCCATGCAATACGGACATGAAAGCCGACCATGAGTGCTCCATCCAGATAACATTCCATAAGCCAGAAAGTCGTTGATTGTCCACATTAGTGCTGCCCGCATCTAAAAATTTTGTTTTTTCGAAGCATCATACATGTACGCCCCTGTTTCCCATAGCTGCTTCAGCTCATCTATCAACGGCTGTAAGTACACGTCGATGTTCCTCTTCGGGTTGTTCGGACCGGGGATGATAATAGTTAAGAACATGTAAGGTGTCTTCATGCACATCCAAGGCGGTAGGTTGTACGAAGTGAGGATTATCGGCCAGCATGAATATTGGGAACCTGAAAGACCAAATGGGGTGAAACCATCAAAGCAGAGCCCCAACCTTACATTACGCACATCAGAAGCAAAATTAGGATATGCTCGATCGAAGTGCTTCCACGCTTCTCCATCAGATGGGTGATCCGACACTCCTTCGGTCATTTGTCGCTTGTGCCAACTCATATTTTCGACAGTCTCTTTCACCATGAATAACCTCTGCAACCGCGGCATCAACAGCAAGTAGTGCATTGAAGTAGTCGATCTTCTAGACTTGCCTGTAGCAGTTGGCTTGTAGCGATCAGCACCATAGAATCTGTACACTTCTGCATCCTTGTGATCTTTGTAGTAAAGCATGCATCCGTTCTGACAGTAATCGATCTTGTCGTATCCCATCCAGAGGGATCTCACCATCCTCTTAGACCGATAGAAGTCTTTCGGTAACTTAGCACCCTCCGGCAAGATATCGGTAATCAACTCGAGCACTCTATTGTAGCATTCTTGCGACATGTTAAAGTTAGACTTTATGCAAAAGAGCCAAGTGATCACCTCTAACGGTGAATGGTCCTTACAGCCAGGGTACAAAGGATTCCTTGCATTCTCTAGCAACTCCATGAACTTTGCGGCATCGGCATTCGGTACCTTCTCAGCTGCATCACGATTGTATGGATCGAAACTAGGCCCCGCAGCGTCGAAGACCATGTTCACGTACTCGTTGTCGACACCAGTTCGGTTGTGGACATTCATATAAGGCTCCACATAAGGCTCAATATAAGGCTTCACATAAGGCTCCGCTTAGAATGCTAAAGGTACAAGCTCTCTGTGTGCGGTCCATTGGTAGTAATTTGGAAGGAAACCCTTTGTGTATAAGTGATACGACACATCCAATTATGGTTGAAACTTCATGTTCTGACATTTTGCACACGGGCACTTAATGTCCATGCCGTCCATGGATTGAGGAAACGCCTTCGCGAATTGGAGGAATTGTTCTACTCCGACGATGTATTCATCTCGCACACCGCACCTGTCATCTCGAATGCGGTTGTACATCCACGAACGGTCTAGCAGATACATGGATATAGCTATTTCTAGATATCTGCAAATATAAATAAACTTTAAAACTAAAACGAATATACTACATACTACATACATACATATATACTGCGAGCCCCTAGGGGCCCCACCCCGAGCAGCAGACCCCCCAACCCCACGAGGAGCAAGAAGGTCCTAACCCGACGTACGGCCGTGACTCGGTTCCATTCCTATGAGTATCGGGATCAAGAAAAATAGACGACGGCATTAACCAACCAACAAAACTACATGTTACAAATATCGACACTGTGGGTACGTGGTTTCGAATCGGAGTATCAGATTTTTTTGGTGTCAAAAACAAATAATTATTACTAAATTATCAAATTTTTTTGGCACTATCGGTGCCCCTGACCCAGCCCCCCCCCCCCCACACCACCCCTAACCCTAACCCGAACCCTATCCCTAACTCCTCCGCCACCAGCCCCTCCTCCCCTCCCCAGCCCCCCATCACCCCCCTCCTGCTCCCCTCCTCCACCAACCACCCCTAACCCTAACCCTAACCCTAACCCGAACCCTTACCATAAGCCTGCCCTGCCCTCCTCCCAACCCCTCCCTCCCCCCCCCGCCCTCACCCCCCAGCCGCCCTCACCCTCCTGCCCCTCCCCTCCACACACCCACCCCTAACCCGAACCCTAACCCTCCCCTCCCCCCAGCCCCCCTCCTCACCCCCAGCCGCCCTCACCCCTCCTGCCTCACCCTCTCCTAGCCACCCCCAACCATTCCTCACCCCCAACCACCCGCACCCCACCCCTCTGTCCCTCTCCCCGAGCCACCAGCACCCCCTCAACCACCAACAACAAAAATAAAGAGAGAGAGAGAGAAAGAGAGGGAGCCACGTACCGGAGGAGGGTCTCCGGAGAGAGTGAGAGCGCCAGAGAGAATAAGAGTGAGAGCGCCGGAGGGAGAGAGTGAAAGAGTAAAATGGATGAAGGAAAATGAATCGGGGGGAATTTAATTTAGTTAGAATTTAGCGACGTACTTACTAACGTCGCTAAATTAGTCGCTATTAGCGACGTCGTAGCGACGTTTCGCGACGACTAGCTCATGTAACTAATATACGTCGTTGTCACGTCGCTATATTCATCGCTAGTAGCGACGGTTAGCACCGTTTCAATTATACGTCTCTAATGTCTATAATTTAGCGACGTTTTACGAACGTCGCTAAATTTACGTCAGCAATTGAGCAGATTTTAGTAGTGTTTTGAATGGTTCTGCAGTCTGCATGACGGTTGTATTAATTCCTTTAAAGATTTGGAGACGTTATTCTTCAACAGGTTTTATGAGAGTGGCATGCATGTTAGTATGTCCACCCGCATCGAGACCAAGCAAAGGAGGACTGAGTCTGTTATTGCTTTCATCGAACGCTTCAGGCGACTAGCATTGAAAATGCCCTTCGGTATACCAGACTCAGAACTTATGGATACTTGTCGACATAACTTCCTTCCTACAGTAAAATTCTGTCTGGGTATGCATAAGTATGATACATGGCCTGCTTTCATCGGGGCTGCTGATGTTGCTGAAAATGACGTCCCTAATCTGGAATAACTGGGGTTGAAGACACCCAAATCTGAAGACAATAGCAAGCACCTCCAAACTATCCCTGTCTGTGGGGGTAAAGGGAAAGAAGTCTTGAAGGTTGACACTTCCAAGGGAGCTTCCAATTCTCAGGGCGCTCCTAACAAATCTAAGGAGACTTTCTCCTTTGACGAAGATGGTGTTATTACCATTTTTTACACATTGATGAAGGATAATAAACTGACATTGCCTCCACCACGATGTCCTACGGAGGCAAACCAACTCAACGATCCCAAGTACTGTCTTTATTATCAGTACGTGCACTACTCTACCAAGGATTGCATAATCCTGAAGAAGAAGATACAATAGCTTATCGACAGCCAAGTGATCAACCTCAAAGCTGAAGATAATGTCGTATCTTCTAACATGATCTCTCTTCAATTTAGTGACTTTCCTCCCACCGAAGTCCCAGACGGCGTAATCCCAATCCCTAAGGCAAAAATGGAAGTCGCCAACCTGTCGCCAGCTCGCAACTCAACCTTGGTGCCACTCACTACAGAACGTGTTTAGATCATGTGGGTCCATCCAGACCTTGTGCAAGAAATGACGCAGAGGGTGGTGTCTTCCAAAGTAAAGAGGGGCAAGAAATACAAATCATGCCATATGGTGTCTTCTCCCATTTACGAAGTTCTATCTGGCGAGATGCGATCTGGGAAGACCTACCTACGGACTTATGACCCCGCACAAGAAGATGCAGTACCTTCTTAATCTTCTGCTGCCCCCACAAGTTTAGGAGCTGGTCCACATAAGTCCTCAACTACCGACAAAGCTAACAGAAGGATACACGATTTGACAAGTCTCTGAAGGCACCAACTCCCGAAGGCATGGATCGGCCTTACAACTTTGACATACTGGCACAGCTGGCCAATACACCTGCTAGGTTGTCTTTGTTCGATCTATTGCGACTCTCCAAAGAGACGCGAAAAGCTTTAAATGAGGTATTACTACATGTCGACTCTTATCTCGCTGAAGTCAAAGCCCCCGCTGAAGATCCCGTCTCCTGTCCTCACTGTCATAGCACTATGGAAGTGGTGCCCAATATCACCTTTTCACAAGAGGACATGCTACTCAAAAACAATAGTCATGATAGACCTCTGTACTATACAGAGTATATCGGGGCGATTAAGGTAGATCAGATGCATATCGATCCAAGTTCCTCCCTCAGCATCATTCCTAGAAGTCTACTCCAAATTCTAGGGATCCCTCTGCACAAGCTGTTTGCAACCAATACAACTATCATGGCTTTCAATGCTGGGAGAAGCCACCCGCTGGACAAGATCCGTCTCAAGTGCCAGATTGGTAATCTCCGAACGGAGGTTTCTTGCTATGTGATCGACGCCAATGTGTCCTACAATATTTTGTTAGGACGTCCATGGATACACGAGAACATGATCGTTCCTTCTACCCTTCACCAGTGCTTCAAGTACGTCAACAGCGATGGCATCGTGAAGATGGAGTTTGCCGATGTCGATCCTTTTAAGGGTATTGAAACCTACTATGGAGATTCGGTACTTTACCAATCTCAGCCCTCCAAGGATGACGGCAACGAAGCTAACGATGAAGCTGAAGTGAGTTCATCCGCCAGTGATGGTCCCCTGATTATCCGAGTCAAAGGACGTACTACTCCAAAATGTACTCCAAAGCCTCTCACAATCTGGGTTAAAAAGAAGCATCCTGATAAGGTCAAACCATTGACCATCACTCTCCGCAAAATAACTCGGGTGAAACCTGCTGAAGTCCGTCCTCCCAATCCTGAAGAGTTACCCTATGTGGCAAACTTGGCCAAGTTTGTGGCTCATGTTCCAGATAATGATCCCCTCAATGAGTATATCAATACTCAAAATAATGTACCTTTAGTAGATGATGTTATCCCTGAAGAAGAACTTACATATTTTCTAAGTAAAGGTTTATCTTTGAATTACTCCGATGTCTACCAATCTGTAAACCAGTACATAGATACGATATACGCCCTAGAGCATGGCATAGGACCACATCTCTGCATGCTGGTCACGATGCCTCGTCTGTAAGAAAAAGCCTGGCCAGAAGATATCCACTACTCCATCGTTCCAGCTAGAAAAAAGGGTGAAGAATTGATCATCTTCGGTCGAATAATTGGTGAAACAAAGTTCGTTCTGGACTCTACTTCTCCCAATTACAACACTGAAGCTGACTATGATTCTAGAAAAATGTGACTTTACCGATATAGTTAGTAGGCCAAGAATATCATCCAGAACATGGGATATGATATAAAAAGTGACCAGGGGCTAAACTACGGTCAAGGGCGACGATTGCCAATACGTCACTTTGCTCCTTCCGGCAAATTCGAGAACTATTATCAACAAAACGGTATTGGTTTGGGTTACGTTACTCCTCCAACAATTCCTGAAGGATCAGACGTCGAAGCGGATCGTCGTTCTAATTCTTCTGATTCCTGCCTCTGGGATTCAGATTCCAGCATTGGAGACATATTCAAAGCAACTTTGTCCGTCAACATGGTGTCAGTTGACCAAATTGCAGATGATGTCCAATCGATCAAGCTTGAACAATGGGCTAAAAAGATGGATACTAGGTGGGAGTTACGTTTTGAACAACGTGAACCACCTACTAAAGACGAAGTCGTCCAAGTTAATTTAGGAGATAAATAATCTCTTAAACCAATCTTCATCAGCAAAAGTCTGTCTGGCGAAGAACGACAATCTCTTATATAGCTTATAAGAGAATACATTAACGTCTTTGTATGAAGCTATGAAGACATGCCAGGCTTGGACCCTAAAGTTGCTATGCACCGCCTAAATATCTCGTCCAAAGCTAAGCCAGTGAAGCAGCAGCAACGACGGTTCCGACCAGATATCATGGAGGCCATCGAGAGTGAAGTCAAGAAGCTTATTTCAAGCGGGTTCATTCGCGAAGAACAACACCTGACTGGGTCGCTAACATTATGCTAGTTATAAAAAAGAACGGTAAAGTTCAAGTCTGTATCGATTACCACGATTTGAACTCTGCATGCCCGAAAGATGAGTTCCCTCTACCGATCACCGACGTAATGATCGACAATACTTGCGGCTTCGAGCGGATGTCCTTCATGGATGGGTTCTCAGGCTATAACCAAATCAAGATATTCTCCGACGATAAGAAACACACATCTTTTCGAACACCGTTTGGGGTATACTGCTATACGGTGATATCCTTCGGATTAAAAAATGTAGGGGCGACATACCATCGAGCTATGAACACAATTTTTTGCGATCATTTGTGCAAAAAAGTGGAATGCTACATAGACGATATCGTAGTTAAAAGTCATCTCAAGGACAACCACCTCCAAGATTTGAGAACGGTGTTTGAACTAATGCGTGCACACTAACTCAAAATGAATCCAACCAAGTCTTTTCTGGGAGTCTCCAGTGGCAAGTTCCTTGGTTTTGTTATCACTTCAAAGGGTATACATCTTGACCCGGAGAAAGTGAAAGCTATCCTCGATATGCGTCCCCCAAGAAATCTTAAAGAGCTACGTGGACTTTAAGGAAGGCTAGCCCATATCAAACGATTTATTTTAAATCTTTTTGGAAGGTGTCAACCGTTTACTTAGCTCATGAAGAAAGGAGTATCTTTCGTCTTGACTGAACAATGTCAACACACATTTGATGACATCAAGAAGTATATCACAAGCCCCCCAGTGTTGGGGGCTCCAATAATGGGAAAGCCCTTCTTGTTATATGTCCGTGCTATGGATCATTCCCTTGGTGCCCTATTAGCTCAGAAGAATGAAGGCGGCCATGAACATGCAATATACCACCTCAGCCGCACGATGGTGGGTGCCGAGCACAGATACACACTTGTGGAAAAGGAATATCTCGTACTGGTATTTGTTATCCAGAAGACACGCCACTATGTGTCTGGACAGACTATCCATATCATATCTAAAGTCAATCCTCTCAGAATACACATGACTAAACCGGGTTCTCTTAATTCCTGTTTAGCTACATGGGCAATGTCGTTGACTCTGTACGATATGTTGTTTGTCCCTCAGAAGGCAGTAAAAGGCCAAGCGTTAGCTGATTTCCTAGCAGCTCATCCGGTGCCAGAATCTTCCAAACTCTAGGATGAAATCCCGGATGAAGTAGTGGAGTATAACACCAAAAATGAGGAAATCCCCATTTGGCGAATGTTCCTTGACGGTGTATCAAGAACAAGACCTAAAGGAAATATCATGGCCGGAGTAGGCATCGTGCTTGTGTCACCCGACCATCTAGTTATACACCGTGTATATTCTCTCGTAGAACCCTGTACTAACAACGTGGCCGAATATAATGCCCTATTGATCAGCCTTCAACTAGTAAAACAATTGGGAGTTGACTATCTAGAAGCTTATGGCAATTCTAAGCTAATAGTTAGTCAGGTCTGAGGGGATTATGAAGTTCGTCACGAAGATCTCATCCCATATCACAAAGCGACAATCGAATTATCTTCTACTTTTGCTAGATTCTTCATCGAGGACGTGCCTCGATTGCAGAATATGGAAGAAGATGTTTTAGTCGGTCTTGCTGCTTCCTTGACCGTCCCTACCAATACTCACCATTCGATCACAGTGTCTGGTCGAGAGCTATTCTGTGTGAAAGATGTCTTGCATATTCATCACAGTTACGCAACAGAAACAAACGTCGACATTAAAGACTGGAGATTTCCTTTCATAGACTACACCATCTATGAAATCCTCCATGAGGACCCAAAAGAAGCAGTGTCTGTCTAAAGGCGATCCTTCAGATTTTACTATGATACAGCTACCAAAATGATGTACCGACGCTCTTACGACGGGCTACTGTTACGATATTTATTAGACACAAAATCCAAACATGCACTCCGTGAGGCTAACGACCGAATTTGTGGTGCACATCAACGAGGCCCCAAATTACAAGACAAAAGAAAATTTTTAACCTAAATGGGAAGGTCCTTTCGTTATAGAATCTGTATATTCTAACGGTACATATCGACTAATCAAGCCTGATGGTGACTTGCTCATTATGCCTATCAACGGCAAGTTCCTGAAGAAATATTATGTGTAACCTTCATGAACAGCGTTTACATATACTCTATTTTAGTCATGTAATGTACAATGCAATGTTTATGTGATTCAAAAAAAATTATCTAACTATTATCTGTATTTCAAGAGTCTTGAATACGCCATAGATAATAGGTCCCTTAAAAAGATTCTCCAGTAGAATTATCTCCGTTTTGGATTCTGCCCAAACTTGGTCTGACGAAAACAAGTCACGTCCATATTACCTCTGAACTGTTTTTCGGTGATTATTTCCCCAGTAGGATAATTAAGAAATATTTTGCCACGTCCATATAACCTCTAAGCAAAGCATTCATCAAAGATAATCACGTCCACATTACCTCTGAATTATTCACTCTTATCTAATGTTATATATCCTTCCATATCCATATTACCTCTGGTCAGATATAGAACATTCTCTGCTATTACGTCCATATTACCTCTATTAGCAGCTTCTTTCAACTTATTATCTATATTCAAGAACCTTGAATATAAAATGGATAATAAGTCCACATCAAATTCCCCTGCGGAATACCCACCAGAAATATCCTTACTACGTCCATATTACCTCTAATTCTGATATTCACAAGCTTCATTCATGAATTTTGAAAGCCAAAAGATTCTTTATTAAAAAATGTCTATCAAAGGACGAAGAAAAGAAAAAGATATAAGAGTCTTGACGGCTAAAACAGACAGTTACAAACAAAAGACTTAAGGGATACACAATCAATTGATGTTATCCCTCAGAGCCTTGATTTCAGCTTGAGATTTAACGGTGGCACGACGACGTGCTTCTTTCTACTGAGTAGCTTCATCCTCGAAAGGAATCAGTTTCATATGCTCATCTTCCAACTTCACCAGCTGAGCCTTCAATTGGTCTGAAGTTGTGGCAGTCGCAACAGCCTGAACCACGTAGTCTTCCTGCTCAGATGCGACTGTTCGCAAATCAGCCTCAAGCTGAGCAATCTCTTCACAAAGATGCACAATCTGGTTGTACTTTTCAGCGATCTGGATGGCCAGCTTATTCTTTGAGGTAATACGAGCCCTACCGGCAGCATCAAACTGTTCATACTGATTAGCCAGCTCACTGATCTCTTTAGCCAGCACCTCCTTTCTCGCCTGGAAAGTAGCTTTCTCCTCCTCAATAGCCATAATCAGAGCTACGTCCTCCTCAAAAAATGATGATGTTGGGCTTCGCTGACTGACCTCTCGAAGTTTGGCCACTTGATTTTCCAGGTCAGCCATGACCTTCCTTAAAGCATTAGCTCACTCTTCCTAGCCAGCAATACTTTCAAGAGTTGTCACTGGCATTCAGCGACAGCCTTCATAGGCCCGAAGGCGACATTTCGGTTCAAAACTCTAGGAAGCTTTACTTTCAAAACGGAGTAGAAAGCTCTTATGACTTCCTGAGCCATCTTATCATCTTCAGAAGAGGTCTTGGAGATGAAGCTTGATGGGGATCTTCTATCCTAGGAAGAGCTACTTGGAAGGAAGCTGAACCTGACAAATAAAGTAATATATATATTAGTAACAAAAAACATACTTAAAGAAGGAGTTGTAAGTTCATACCTCATGCCGGCTCAGCATCAACTGGAACCGGGGAAATGAGAGCAAACCCAGGCCACTCACTGTCAACATCAGCCAAAGCAGCATTAGGTTACTCGCATTCCATTATCCCAGCTAGACCGAAGTAGATTTAATAATGGCCGCCTCAACGGGCCGATGAAGAACTTCTTCAGTAACCGATGTCGGTTTACTGAAAAAACCAAGGGCAGCTTCCTTTCTAGCCCCGGTATCTGGAGCAACCTCCGTGCTTTGTTCCTTTTCCTTGTCTACAAGGGAATATACGATGGAAGTCAGCCTCACAAGTTGCATGCAAAATTGAAGTCGAAAAATCTCAATGGAAGAAAAGTGCAAGAATGACATACCCAGAGGAGGGTGAGCTGATTGGACTTGATTTTCATCCAAATCCTTCATCATATCTCTTATCGCAGACATATCCTCCAAAAAAATGTCATAGGAGGGACTGGCTTTCTGATCGCCATCATGGTCAGGGCCTTCGCCCTGATCATCCCTTTGCTCAAGCCTTACAACTGAAGAAGACCCACCTTCATCCATCAGTTGAGGACGAGCAGGGGACACTGTTGTTATGTCTACCTCTTCAGACGAAGAAGCACTTGCCGCGGTCGCGACTTCAACGTCCTGCGCAAAGGACAAACGCAATGGTGAGAAAGCTTCTAACGGTTTGATCAAAACGGCTATAGAGTCTAGAAAGGGATCTACCTCCAAAATGGTAATGGACCGCGACGCTGTTCCACCCCTCCCGGTCTGCCAAAAAGATCTTCTGGGAGGAGGCGAGCCGGCGCTCACGTCCGTGGCCTTCTTTCTCCCTCGGGAGATAACAACCTTCTTCATTTTGGACCGTGGAACCAGCTTAGTGGAAGCTTTCCTCTTGTGAGGAATATCAGGAAGAGGTTCTTCAGTATCCTCACTTTGAGGTGCTGTAATAACAGGCTCCTCAAGAGCGACTCTCTGCTGTGGCACTACAACCGGCTCAACTGAGGGTGTGGCACCTTCCTTTCTGTGACTTCCTATTGTGCGCACTCGTCCTATAACAGCAAGAGTGGGGGCAAGCCTAGTCCCCAATATTAAACTCTGCTCACGATCATACCGAGAATGAAGGGTATTGACCTGAATATAGAACTTGGTAGCAGCAAAGAGCATGTGGGTTTCAGGCTTATCCTCTAGCAGGGTAAAAATTGCCTCCGTACATCCAGCGTTGTAATAGCCCTATACACGTGCCCCGTCGATCAGGCTTCCTATCGACTGTAGATTAGGGCTAGGGTTGCCCAAAAGAAGCTGGTTGTAGCCGAACTGCCGTGCAAAGCGACTCGGCAGATAAGGTTCCAAAAAAGTGTGGTTCCTATTCCTGAGCACCAGATGGGAAGGCCTGATGGAATGGAGCCAATGGAACGCCCCAATAGGAGACTAGTAGTAAGTGCTCCCTTATCTACTAGAGTGTCTCCTGCACGGCCACTACCAGACGGAGGCGACACTCTGAAGAATTCATAATTCTGCAGGAAACTCAAAGCCTTCCTGCAAACAGGCACCCCTATGACGGTCCAATTTGTATCTTTGAATCTTCGAAGAAAGGCATCTCCCGCCAAAGAGTCTGCCATCAGCCTGGCATTCATTAATCTGGAATAGTGCAGCACCAGCCATCCTATCAGATAATGAAAGGGAAATTCAGTCCTGACAAAATCCTTTCTGCAATCGGGTGTAACCGCATTAACATCGAAGTGTCGCAAGCCTCGTTGGATGGCGCAGAACATCGCAGGAAGTAGGGCAAGCTGGCATCCAAAGGCCAGCTTTGTAGGATGTGGAAAATTATGACACGCTGTCATTTTAATCCATACGCTCAAGGCCATACGCTTATCAAAAGCCATACGCTTAGTGGATATTTTATTATTTCTTCTTAAAGTGGCAGCACAGCATATATTAAATGAAGAATGAATCTGACGTCTCGTCTTTCGTACAAAGATAGTTGTCATGAAAAGAGCAACCGTCGTATAGGATTTCGAAGAGTTGGTTTTGTCTTTTACGAGGACAGCTCAGCAGATCATTAATGCAAAGTCATCATTACTGTCAGTTTTGACAGTCTGTCAGCCGTCATATCTGCAGTCACGACGCTCGAGAAAATCTTTTGACAGTTATTAGAAGATATGGCGTATCAGAGAAGATTGATGATGGCCACGTAGCCATTTCTTCAGTGAGCGTATGAAGTCTATACGACTCCTTCCTTCTTCAGTGAGCGTATGAAGTCTATACGACTCCTTCCTTCTTCAGTGAGCGTATGAAGTCTATACGACTCCTTCCTTCTTCAGTGAGCGTATGAAGTCTATACGACTCCTTCCTCATCAAGTGAGCGTACGACTTCTTTCTTCTCCAGTAAGCGTATCAGCTTTATTTTGTTTCTACATCATCCAAGTCAGCGTATAAATCTCCTTTAACGAGGCAGCGTATTACAGCAACCATATCCAGGATTACAGTCAACACACGTTCTCACGTGTCCTGTACCCAGTTATCCACTTCTCTAGAAGTTATGCAACGTGGCATCCATGCCATCAATCTCTCCTGAACATGCTCCACTACTTTCAACCGCATGCTAATGTGTCTCTATCAGAATTAGCCACGCGTCCCTGCAGTTATGCACACGTCAAGTAACTACCTGAGCGTATGCTTAAGGACAGTTATCCTGAACTCTATAAAAAAGAGTTTCTTCATCTTCATCAGAGACTACAGTCAATTTCAGAGAGAACAGAGAGATTGCTCCGTTGCTGTCCAAGTTCTTCAAAGTTCGAGTCTTCTTCATCGCATCGTCCAAGGGATAAAGTAATCGTCTTCTAGATTAGATTCCTACAGTTGTAATTTTCTCAGATACAAAATAAATAAAGTGAATTTATTTATGGAAAACAAATTGACGACTCTGCTGGGGAAAGCTGTCTCCTCCAACGAGATAGCAACAACTCAATGCGATACTTCGTCGATCGGCTTGACGAAGAAGACGATGGTTGTACAATTCGACCAATCGGCTTATGAAGAAATGCTCAAGGCAAAGGAGGGCCGCACTGCTTCCTCCGCTCTTCCTGCTGCCAAGAAGAAGGGACGCTCCGTCTATGTCCCTAAGTCTTCTGCAGCAGTCCGAGATGCTTCTGTCACTTCTCATGCTGACAAGAACATGTCTTCAACTTCCATGAAGCACAATTCCGCTTCTCGGAACACGGCAACAGTGGCTTCTCCTAGTCACACTGACAAAGTTGGTTCTTTAACCAAGTCAGCATGTACAAGGAAAACCATCTCTGGACATGTCAAAGTCCTTTCTCCCTCTACTCTTACGACAGCAGTCGGCTCTTTAGCCATTGATGACTCTGAGCGTATGGCATTCAAAGGGCAGCGTACGGCAAAGGCAGTGTACAAAAGCCAACATCAGGCAGCGTACGCTAAGCCAAAGCCAGCGTATGCTAATAAAAAGGCAGCGTATGACCAGAAGTCCAAATTGAAGTCAGCGTATGCTAACAGATATAGTCCTTTGACTGTTTCTCAAAATCAGGCTGGGGGTTCTCTTCCACAGAACAAACAAATGATTCCCCCCCAACTTGCACATCTTGTGCCAACCAAGGAGAAAGACTCTTTAGTCAACTCCTCTACTCCTAAGGTCTTTACCTCTGGAGTTAATTTGACTAGTACTCTTACTAGATCAAACAATGGAAAACGCCTTTTGGCTAATTCCTCCAAAGATGGATTATTACCGACTCCTAGTCGGAATAATACTCATCTTCCTTCTCTCAAAATTTCTCGGTCTGAGAAAGGCAAATTACAAGTATCCAAGACTGATATCAAAGTTAAATCTCCTACGGATCTTCGTAACAAGCTTAATCAGAATCAGCTCGGTTCCACTGAAACAAGTATATTAGACCCTGATGCAGAATATGCCAAGAACTATGTGGCTCAAATTAATCAGTCTTTATACACTCAGGAACTAAGAAGACAGAAGAACAAAAGACAAGTTTCTACACAGAAACTATCTTCAAATACTTCCCAATCTGTTCCTACAGATCTCCGGGAATATTTGTAAAATAAACAGAGAATTGACACTCCATCAGGCTATGATATTGCTCATATTTGCCATGAAAAGCATGGTTACAACTTCCAACCTCGAGTTGTAATTCAATGTTGTTGTTCACCAAAAAGACAATCTGTTTTCAAACGGATTCAATATGAACCAATGTTGGATGAAGATGAACCTCTTTATGCTTCTGTCAACATGACTTCCAGAAATATTGGGGGTAGCATACGGTCTGATGCTATATCAGACTCTGAAGATGGTGTTTATCTCGGCACTCGATCCAGGACTGGAGCCTTGACCAGAGCCTCTTCTTCTTCTCATCCAAGTGGTAATCCGAAGATCACAGAAGACTTCCTTGGAGAGTCCAATTTTCCAGTATTGACTCCTGTAAAAAGCCCTGGGAAAGATACTGATTCACACAGTGATGATTCAGAACAGACTATTTCATCATCTATTCCTCGAATAATTACCACTTACATGGCAGAGGGCGATCATGAACCTTCAACTAGCACCGAAGCTCATGAACAAAGGATTTCTTCCTTAGAACAACAGTTGAGAGCTATGGCAGATACGTTGAATGCTATGCACACTCTTATGCAAGCTCAGCATCAAACTCAGCAAGTCCAACAGACAGCTCCTCCAGTTATATTAAATACTCATGTTGTTCCAAACCCGGAACCCTCTACTATTTCGGGGGTACAATCTAATGTTCCTGAACAACCCACTCCAAGTCAGTCTGGAGCTGGGGGTGGTACATATGCTGCAGTCCCTCCTCCCAATTACACTCAACAAGTTACAACTCCCCAATCCTCTGGAATTGTTTCTGAAGAGTTAAGGAATCTCCGAACTCAATTCGAGGCATTCAAACAGAAGGATGGTTTGCAAAGGTTAGGTATCAAGCAACCTTACCCGATAGAATGGAAGCAGGTATCGTATCCACCAAAATACAAACCTCCGACCATCCCTTTCTATGATGGGACAACCTCCCCAAGTCAGTTCATTAATCATTTTGAAGTAATGACTGATCAACTGCAACCAAATGACGCCCTCCTTACTCGGGTGTTCATTGGATGTCTCAAAGGAACGACTTATGAATGGTATAGAAGTCTCCCTGATGGGTGCATTACCTCATTTGCCGGTTTCAAGCAAATGTTTCTTGAACGATTCTATGAAGGGCTCAACAACATGACCATGTCAGCCCTCATAAGAATTAAATAGAAAAATAATGAAACTATCGAGGACTTCATCGAAAGATTCAGAAGAGAAGCCCTCAAAATGCCTCTCGGAACTCTCGATGCTGTTACCATCGACACTTGCAAGTCGAATCTTTTACCAATTATCAGCATGTGGACAGGGTCCACTCAGTTCTAAGATTGGCCTTCTTTCATTGTCAGTGCCAAGGCTGCCGAGGTCAGTGCTGAGACCTTCAAGGGTCTGGGGGTACAAATGGCTCCCAAAGAATCAAATCAGAGTGCTAACAATAGTACTCGACCCAACAATCGCAAAGGGAAAGAAGCTCTTGAAGTCAATCTCCAAAGCAGTAGTCAAGAAGTAAAGACTACCCAAGCTACTTCAGCTCCAACAAATCAACAACAGAGATCTCCTCGGCCGAAGGAAGAATATTCTTTCGACGATGATGATGTTCAGGGTATCTTTGAATGCTTACTCAAAGGTAATAAGATTCAATTGCCAGAAATTAAAAAGCCTGATGAAGCCAATAAGACAGATCATCCAAAATACTGTCCATATCATAGAATGCTGGGTCATACAATCCGGTCTTGCTATGTATTAAAAGGGAAGATTCAAGAGATGATTAAATCAGGAGCTGTGATATTAACACCCAAAAATAAAACAGTCACAGCAAATGTAATTTCAATGCAGTTCGGTGACTTACCTCCCTTAATGGTGGAAAGTGGGATTGTTCCTATCCCCAAAGCAACTCTCGAAGTTATAAACACCCCACCAGCACAGAATAACGGACTTGTTCCTGTCACAACTAAGAAGGGAGAGATCATGTGGATTCACCCGGATTTAATGACAGAATTTGAAACGTCTTCCTCTTCTCCTCGAAAGATTTCCTCATCTAAAAAGAAGCTCGGGAAGACTAAGTCATGCAATGTGACTTCTAGTTTCACACCCGATTTTTATCTAACCTCTACTTTCATCTCAGCAGGAAATTCACTCCCTACGGAGATAAAATCTGTACCTCAATATGAAGATAGGTACAAACCTGCTTTTCATTTATACAGTTCACAATCTCGTGAATTGATGGCGAAGATGGGTTATGATCTAGCCACTGCTCCGGGTTTGAACTCAGGCAAGGGACTCCGAGCACCTTTGGCCATCACTATGAGACATAATCAATCTCGTGTTGGCCTTGGTTTCTGGAATGAAGCTCTCATCAAACATAAAAGAACCAAGAGCAAAATAAAGAATTGCAGCATGGTTTCATAGACCTTGAACCAGAATCTGAAGTTGAAGTTCATGCTGGAACTCGGTCAGGAAAAATATATCTGAAAGATTATGCTGAGATTCCTGAAGAAATTTCTGACGTTCCTCCGGTTACAGCTTCAACACCAGTCTCTACTGAAGAGCCTTTAAATGTTCCTGTTAAGACAGTTCCTTCTAAACCAACAGCAGCTGATAAAGGCAAACAACAAGTCCGCTTCGACAAACCATTGAAGAAGTTATCTCCTACAGGACTTGAAAAGCCTTATAATTTTGATATATTGGCTCAACTAGCCAATACCCCAGCTAAATTATCAATCTTCGAGCTCTTACGCCTCTCTAAAGAGACTCGAGAAACTTTAAGTGAAGCACTGCTGCAAGCAGAAACCTGCCTAACTCTTCTCAAGAAGTTGGAAATAGAATCTGTTTCTCATTGCCATAATGTATTGGAATTTATTCCAAATATTACCTTTACGCAGGACGATATGCTGCTAGAGGATAATCGACATGACCGTCCTTTATATCATACAGGATATATTGATTCTATGAAGGTTGATCGTCTCCTGATTGATCCAGGATCTGCTCTCAGTATTATGCCAAAAGCTATGCTATACATACTGAAGATACCTGTACATAGCCTTTCCAGCACTATCACTACCATCTTGGGATTTAATCAAGGAAAAAGTGAGCCTTTGGGCAAGATTCGCCTCAAATTTCAAATAGGCGATCTTCGCACTAAAGTTACTTTTTACATCATCGACAATCATGGTTGCTCATACAATGCTCTGTTGGGGAGACCATTCTTGCATGAACATAATGTCGTTCCTTCGACTCTTCATCAGTGTTTCAAATATGTTGATGATAATGGAGAAGTTCAAAAGGAAGTTGCGGATCTCTATCCATTCAAAGGAGTTAAAGCTTACTTCAATGACGCTCGCATGTACAAAGATGAATACTCAAAAGTCTTGCAAGCTATGGATAATGATGATGAGATAGCAAAAGTTGGCACTTTTGTTATTCCTGTAAAAGGGCGTATCACTCCTCCACAGTCTGTTAAATCATCTGAAGAAGGCTCACTGATAATTCCTGTCAGTGGACGTATTACTTCATCACCTGCTCAGGCTTCACAAGATTTACTGATAATTCCTGTCAGTGGACGTACTACTGTACCGTCTTCCCAAGCTCCACAAGGCTCACTGATAATTTCTGTCAGTGGACGTACTACTCCCCCTCCACCTTCTCAGGCTAGACCAGATACTCTAGTCATTCCAGTCAGTGGACGTACTACTTATCCACGATCTTCTTCAAGGGAGCTCACCTCTTCTGAGCCTTTTGTTATCGATCTTAATCGAAACAAAACTTCTGATCGCTCTTCCTCTCTCCCTTTTGTCATTAATTTGACTAAGTCTGATAAGGCTCAGCCTTCTATTGTAAATACAGTATTTAATATTAATGAAGCATCTCCTTTGCAGTATATTGATGTCTGTAATCATGTACAAAGTTATTTACAATTGCTAGATAACTTAGAGTCACTAACTATAGGGGTTGTTCAAACTCTTCATACAGACGTATCATTGGAGTCCATACAAAAATCATACTTCGTGGTCCCTGCTAGAAAAAAGGGAGAAAATCCAATCTTCTTTTATAAAGGACCTCAGAATCCTCCTAACTTGGAAGAAGATGACATAAACGATGATACTGGAAGGTTACAACTGCGTCGCTACAGTCAACAATCCAAAAATATCATCAAGAATATGGGTTATGACTTTAGAACCAGTCTCAATAATGGAAAAGGAAGAAGAATGCCTGTTCGAATTCCTCCATTAAGATACGGAAGGACAAAATATGGTTTAGGTTACATTGCTCCTACTTCCTTTATCAATATAGTCCATGAAGATTCAAAATTCGATAAAGACGAACGATCTCAGTCTTCTGATTCTCTCTCTTGGGATTCTGACACGAGTATTGGCGATCTTCATCGTTCTATTTTTTCCGTCAATATGGTCTCTGTTGATGGCCCGCAGGAAAATGATGAAAATGAGGATAATTTTGAAATATCACCCGAATCGGAACAATGGGCTCAAAGATTAGATAATCAATAGGAATTCAGGTTCGAGCAGAGAGAACCTCCTACCGAAGATAAACTGATCCAAATTGATGTTGGTGAAGAAGGTTCTCCTAAACCAATATTCATCAGTGAAAGTCTTTTAGAAACAGATAAGCAAGACATGATCAAGCTTATTCGTGATTATGTTGATGTCTTTGCCTGGAGTTACGAAGATATGCCAGGACTAGATCCGAAGATTGCAATGCACAAACTCAATATCATACCAAATGCTAAACCGGTCAAACAACAACAGCGACGATTTCGTCCAGACATCATGGATGCAATTGAAGCTGAAGTCAACAAGCTTATGGCTTCTGGATTTATTCGAGAGGAACAACATCCTGAATGGGTGGCTAACATCGTTCATGTCCTTAAAAAGACTGGCAAGATTCGGGTCTGTATAGACTTTCGTGATCTCAATGCGGCTTGTCCTAAAGACGAGTTTCCTCTTCCAATTACTGATGTCATGATCGACAATACATGTGGTTTCGAACGAATGTCATTTATGGATGGGTATTCGGGATACAACCAGATCAAAATGTTTCCAGATGATGAAAAACACACTTCCTTCAGAACACCGATCGGTACATACTGTTATACAGTGATGCCGTTTGGTCTCAAGAATGCAGGAGCAACATATCAGCGAGCAATGAGCACTATATTCCGCGAACATCTCCGGAAAATAGTCGAATGCTATGTTGATGATATTGTGGTCAAAAGTCAGCGAAAGGAGGATCATATCCAAGATTTGAAGACTATCTTTGATTTAATGCGTCAGCATCAACTTAAAATGAATCCTACTAAGTCCTTTCTGGGCGTCTCTAGTGGTAAATTTCTCGGCTTCGTCATTACCGCTAAAGGTATACACGTGGATCCCGAGAAGATCAAAGCCATTCAAGAGATGCGTCCTCCACGCACCTTAAAAGAGCTACGAGGATTTCAAGGAAGAATTGGTTATATCAGGAGATTCATTTCCAACTTATCAGGACGCTGCAGACCATTCAACAAACTTCTGAAGAAAGGTGTATCTTTCATCTGGAACGAAGAATGTCAAAAAGCATTTGACGATATTAAACAGTATCTCATGAACCCTCCAGTTTTGGTACCTCCCGTCTCGGGGATACCATTTCTTCTATATGTTCGAGCCATGGATCATTCTCTTGGTACATTACTTGCCCAGAAAAATAAAGATGGCCATGAACAGGCTATTTATTATCTCAGTCGCACAATGACGGGTGCTGAACCGCGTTATTCTCCAATCGAGAAAGAATGCTTAGCATTAATGTTTGCTGTTCAGAAAATACGACATTATATTATCGGTCAAACGATTCATGTCATTTCCAGAGTGAATCCCATCAGGATTATGATGAAGAAACCTGGTATTCTCAACTCCATACTAGCTAATTGGGGAATCTTGTTAGCTCAATACGATATGCATTATATTCCTCAGAACTCAGTTAAAGGACAGGCTCTTGCTGATTTTCTGGCTGCTCATGCAATTCCAGAAGATTCTAAATTATATGATGAGATTCCTGATGAAGTCTTGGATTCAAATCTGATTTCTGAAGAAGTTCCTACATGGCGTCTATTCTTTGATGGAGCATCTAGAATAGGTCCTAACGGCAATATTGTCGCTGGAGTTGGGATTGTTCTTGTATCCCCAGAAGGACTAACTATTCAGAGGGCATATTCTCTAGATCAATCATGTTCAAACAATGTAGCCGAATACAATGCATTACTCATTGGTCTTCAACTTGCTAAACATCTAGATATTCAATATTTGGAAGTTTATGGAGACTCCAAGCTTATTGTCAATCAGATCAGAGGAACGTATGAAGTTCGTCATCAGGATTTGATACCTTATCATCGAGCAGCACTCTCTATAGCCTCATCTTTTGAAGACTTCTTTATTGAACATGTTCGACGAGCCTATAATGCAGAAGCTGATGCTTTAGCTAATCTTGCTGCTGTATTAGCTATTCCAATCAGATGTCAGCAAGTGATAGTGGTTTATAACTGAGAACTATTCTGTGTTGAGAATAATTTGGCTTTGGCTTTTCTATATAAACCAGACAAAGATTCTTTCAACCTTGATGCTGGATTAAAGTTTGACAAAATGTCCTCGTCTTCCTCTGATTCTACTATAGAATATGTCTTTTCTAATGAAACAGAAGCCATAATTGAAGACTGGAGACGCCCGTTTATAGATTTTGTTTTGTATGATATACTTCCTGATAATCCGAGTGAAGCAGCGTCTATTCGACGTCGATCTCTCAGATTCTATTATAATCATATGACTAAAACATTATATCGTCGGTCTTACGACGGTCTTCTCCTCCGATGCATTGCCGGTGAAGAAACACAACAGATAATTCGTGAAGCACATGATGGTATTTGCGGAGCTCATCAACCAGGTCCTAAACTTCAAGATCGTATCCGACGCATGGGTTATTATTGGCCCACGATGGTGGCTGACGCTATTCAATATGCTCGAAAATGTAAAGCCTATCAAATTCATGCAGACTTTATTCATCAACCGTCAGAATTCTTACATCCAACAGTGGCATCATGGCCCTTTGAAGCTTGGGGTATGGACGTTATTGGTCCCATCAACCCACCATCATCAAGAGGTCATCGGTTTATTTTAGCAATAACCGATTACTTTTCCAAATGGGCTGAAGCAATCCCGTTATCTGAAGTTAAAACTTCTAGTGTTATCAACTTCGTCAAACATCATATTATCTATCGATTTGGTGTTCCTCGGCGTATTATCCATGATAACGGACTGCAGTTTATCAGTCAGAAATTTGTTTGATTCTGCGACGATCATCGGATCAATAATTTAGCTTCTACAGCATATAATCTAGCAGCCAATGGATTGGCAGAAGCTTTCAATAAAACAATCATCAAACTCTTGAAAAAGTTTGTTTCTTCCAACAAACGCAACTGGAGCGAGAAGCTTGGTGAATGTTTATGGGCCTACCGCACCACAGTTCGCAATGCGACTGGATGTACACCTTTTTCTTTAGTATATGGGTGTGAAGCTGTTCTTCCCCTTGAGATCCAGATTCCTTCTCTGAGAATTGCAATCTCCAATGAATTGACAATAGAAAACAATGATCGTCTTCGACTTCAAGAGTTGGAAGCTCTAGATGAAAAACGATTGTATGCTCAACAAAATATCGAGCTGTATCAAGCCCGAATCTCCAAAGCTTTTAACCGGAAAGTCAAAGTCAGAGCATATCAGAAGGGAGAACTGGTCCTTACTGTCAGACGTCCTATGACCATGACACATATGAGCAAAGGCAAATTTGATGCGAAATGGGAAGGCCCATTCGTAGTAAACAAAGTCTTCTCTAACGGAGCATACCAGCTTGCCTCTATGGATGGAAAAGTCATGATGATGCCTATCAATGGCAAATTCTTAAAGAAATATTATGTATAATATTTTCATCATTTCCCAGCAAATATAAATTTCTTCTCTACAAAAGTTATTTCGATATCGTTATCCCCAGAGGAAATTGATATTCCACCATGTATCATCTTCCCAGAGAATTTGATATTTTGTCTTATTAGATCCCCACGGGTTTTAATAAAGATCTTGAATAGAAAATCATGTCTATATTATCCCTGAATTTTCTATCTCAATATCATGTTTTAATATTTAGTCTTTCTGATTTCTGAGTCTAAAGATCAGTGAATAAAGGCAAAATTATGTAAAGTGGAAAGGATACATCGTAAACAAAGTTTCTTTAAACAGAGTTTATTTTGACAAATTCTTCAAGAAAAAGAGTACATCATCATGGAAGATCACTGTCATCCCTCTCATACTTGGGACGAGGGCCACATACATAATCAGCAAAAGAATTTAATACATCTTTTCCTGACCGCACCAAGAATTGACAGACAGCCAGCCTCATTGCTTCTTTTTCTTCGGTTTCTCCTGGTTCGACCAGGAAGTCCAGGATATCTTTCGGCGGGTTGGGAGTAGATGAGCTTTCGCCCATTTTCTTCTTCTGCGGAGGTAGATGTTCTTTAGCACCTTCAGTAACTTCGGAGACGACTTCAGCCTTCTTTGTATTCTTTTCAGAAGACATTGATGATGTGTGATCCTTCTACTCAAATATATGCTCTATTTATAGGCATATGGTTACAAGGATCAAAGGGACGTATTCTTTTCCGATATTCATTTCATCCATTCATTTCTCACATTCATCCGACGTTTCACATGTTCATTAATACTTGACGATTCATCCGTTCATTTATTACATTCACTCGACAGTTTATCTGTTCATCATTTCCTAACGGTTCATCCGTTCATAATCTTCTATCAATTTATCAAGTGGGGATTCGTTATTTATCATGTTTTCATAACCTCTGAATCAATTCCGAATCTACTTACTCATTTGTCATGTTTTGACCTCTGCATAGAAATCAATCTATTTTCTTTCGAGTTTCTATATATTATCATGTCCATAATACCTCTGATAATATTATATACTCTAAAACAGAAAAGATGATTTTATTATCTATCATGTCCACAATTCATCCACAAATACAAATCATTGAGCATAGAAGAATTGTCATTTCCATTTCACCATAAAAAGTCTATTACATTTTCTTAGACTTTCTTACAAATCATAATGAAAATCTATTACAAATCTTCGATTTTCATTCTACACCATAACGATAACCGAATAGAGATCTATCTTCTTCTTTGGATCTTCCCCGTCGGACCTTCTCCGTCAGGTTCGTTGTTGGTGGCAATTCCTGACTGTCTGGGTCTCAGTTACGACCAGATCAGCAGGAATCAAACTCTGGTCTTCTCTCTCAGATGAGAGGAGAACCACAGAGTATGGCAGCCCGAAGTCGTGGTGCTGCCAATACAACTGGTGGATGGGGGTAACCTCTCAAGGAAGACAGGAATGTATCCAAACCTTGGGATACAATTCCTAGTTCTCCCGTGAAAGGAACTCTACTACCCGATTTCTCGGTAGTAGAGTTGACTCCACCATCCAACTCTCGTGTATAAAGGCTCTTCCTACCATCTGAGGAAGACCCTTCTATCCCACGAAGAGTTCTGAGTTGTCTGATTTACGCATCAAAGACGTATGAGCTCCCTGATGTTGGTGTCAGAAGGACATTCTCCACAGCATCCACATCACCAATGCCAGTTCTGAAGAAAATCTTTAGCCAAATTTCTGCAGAAAACAGCATGAAAAAAAGAATTAAATTAACAGAAATGTCATATGAAACGTACTGGTTGGTCAAGCACGCTCAGAGACAGAAAGCTTATTTTCAACAGCAAAAACAGTACGTGTATTATGCCGGACTTACCTTCAAGTTTGACGCTAAGAATTGGCAAACTGATGTCTGACATATTGCTCAGAATTCGAACATCTAGAAGTATTTGCTTTCCGATTTGAGAGTGAAATCTCACGTTCATTCTCAGAGAAGAGAAGAAGAAAAAGAAGATGGGGATGAGTTCTGTGAAATTCTTCTGTCTATTTTAAAGTATGGAGCGCAAGCCTATTCTTGGAAAGGATCCACAAATAACGCTCATAAAATATGCAATAAGTGCCACGTGTACTTTGGAAACCAGCATAGCCTTGGAAATATTCAAAGATTGCTTTCCACAACATTGGAAGATAGCGTAACCTACAGCTATTTATTAGTGCATGCTATTCATTGATGTACGCTATCCAGCGTAACTTACAACATTGGAAGACAGCGTAACCTACAGCGTAATATACAGTTATTCATTGATGCACGTTAGTTTTCAACACAAATTTATACTAAACAGAGAATTCCTGAATATTCATTTCATTAAAGGCACTGATGGCCTTACAAAACAAAAAAGAGAGGGAAAGAAAGGGGTACAACAAAGCCACGCTCTATTTTCCAGAGCGGCTAAGTTTGACGCCTAACTCTTCTACGCTTTGGACCCCCATGCGGTGCAACAGAGCAGCGAGCATTTCACGCTTCTCTGCGAGGCTCCGCCCATCAGAAGTAGAGGAGCCGTCCAGACCGAAGTAACCCAAGAAATTCTTGGCTAACTGCGTGGGGTCATCTTTGAACTCGATGACGAAGGGCTCCGGTTCTTTGCCTCCAAAGGTGGGGTCACTATGGGCACAGAAACCTAATTTTCGTGCTTCTTCTTCAGCCGCTTCCTTTGGAGTCATGGTTACAAGAAATGAATGTCAAAAACTGAATTTTCTCAGTTTATATAACAAAGCTTGCTGGCGGTTCATATTCCTCCATAAATCAGATTCAATCAGTCTCAAAAAATGAAGAGTCATCATGACATTTAATAAATTTATTTTTTGCATAAACAGACTTAATGCCAGCGTGTCAAGACTCATTCCCACTTTTTTATTCAAAGTAATTTCGAACTTTTGAAACTCATAAAGTTCGAAAACTTTGAAGGGGGTCTTGTAGGATGTGGAAAATTATGACACGCTGTCATTTTAATCCATACGCTCAAGGCCATACGCTTATCAAAAGCCATACGCTTAGTGAATATTTTATTATTTCTTCTTAAAGTGGCAGCACAGCATATATTAAATGAAGAATGAATCTGACGTCTCGTCTTTCGTGCAAAGATAGTTGTCATGAAAAGAGCAACCGTCGTATAGGATTTCGAAGAGTTGGTTTTGTCTTTTATGAGGACAGCTCAGCAGATCATTAATGCAAAGTCATCATTACTGTCAGTTTTGACAGTCTGTCAGCCGTCATATCTGCAGTCACGACGCTCGAGAAAATCTTTTGACAGTTATTAGAAGATATGGCGTATCAGAGAAGATTGATGATGGCCACGTGGCCATTTCTTCAGTGAGCGTATGAAGTCTATACGACTCCTTCCTTCTTCAGTGAGCGTATGAAGTCTATACGACTCCTTCCTTCTTCAGTGAGCGTATGAAGTCTATACGACTCCTTCCTCATCAAGTGAGCGTACGACTCCTTTCTTCTCCAGTAAGCATATCAGCTTTATTTTGTTTCTACATCATCCAAGTCAGCGTATAAATCTTCTTCAACGAGGCAGCGTATTACAGCAACCATATCCAGGATTACAGTCAACACACATTCTCACGTGTCCTGTACCCAGTTATCCACTTCTCTAGAAGTTATGCAACGTGGCATCCATGCCATCAATCTCTCCTGAACATGCTCCACTACTTAAAACCGTATGCTAATGTGACCGTATGCTAATGTGTCTCCATCAGAATTAGCCACACGTCCCTGCAGTTATGCACACGTCAAGTAACTACCTGAGCGTATGCTTAAGGACAGTTATCCTGAACTCTATAAAAAAGAGTTTCTTCATCTTCATCAGAGACTACAGTCAATTTCAGAGAGAACAGAGAGATTGCTCCATTGCTGTCCAAGTTCTTCAAAGTTCGAGTCTTCTTCATCGCATCGTCCAAGGGATAAAGTAATCGTCTTCTAGATTAGATTCCTACAGTTGTAATTTTCTCAGATACAAAATAAATAAAGTAAATTTATTTATGGAAAACAAGCTTTACAGCCGAAAGTATCATACCCCGGCTTATTCTTTCAATAGACCCTGAACCACCAGGGACTACACAATCGAGGAGCCTTGTCATCAGAAAAGTGGCTAGCACAGCCTTTTTCGATAACTTGAACTCGGTCGGCCTGAAGAAATGATAAACCGGGAAGTTCTTCTCGGGATCATCACTATCTTCGGTGTCTACAACCCCGTGATCTGCCATCAATTGCTCTATCTCAGATTTCGTCAAGGGCTTGCGAGTCAAGAAAGAGGCTGGGTCGTCTTCTTCTTCTCTGATGAAGATGTAGTTGGTCCAGGCTCTTGTATGGGGAAGGGACCCCTTAGTCTTACCCTTCTTTGTGACTTGGTGACAAATGAAGAGGTGACATAGTAACTCTTTGTACATCTCCATCATCTCAGAGCTCTCTCTCTAAATCCAGGAGCTCCTCATCACAGGGGACGTATTCTTCGTATGGCTCGGTCCCCCAGGGAAGTTTTGATATCGCCCGTATCTCGTGAAGAGCCAGACCCATCTCCCTTCCCAGAGTGAAGAAGATAGACGTGTGATAGTTATACAACTCCACCAATGAGATAAACATAGGCCAGTTAACCTTTATGCTATATTGGGTGGCTCTAACGGCATAAAAAAGGCCGGTGGCTTTTAGGGTGGCCTCGTAAGTCGAGAGCACCCATCCAGTAAGGTCACTCCAGAACGGGATAGAGTATCTCCAGCCTTCCATCCGCAACTTCCCTCCTGGATACGACTCCTTCTTTGATAGCATCAGGTTGGAGAGAGTCTCAGCAGCGTAAGGGTGAAGATCAGTCGGGACATCGTTTATTATGGCCCCAGGATACAGCCCCCTCGTGGAGTAGGACGTGGAGCCCTTGACACACTTGAAAGTGTCCTTCTTCCGGTCATCAGAGTTGAATTAGATCCTGCTAGAAATGACCCCATGCAGTTCAGGGGTCAAGTCCCATTTCATTTGCCTCCGCACAGCTAGATCAGTAAACGCTGACAGAGGATATTGACGCTTCATCGATGGTAACCATATCCTTTGGTTATTTAACCTGACCACCAGAGGGTCTTCTAGACATATCGTCTCATCATCTTCAAACCCCAGGCTATCACAAAACAAGAAGTACGGTCTCTTAAAGCTCCGTACCCTCCGAGCGTGAACTTCTCATCATTCATCATCTGCTTCAAGAAAATTTTGTCCTGCTCAAGCATAGCGATTACCCGCACCGAAGGCTGGTCATGGTTTATCTTTGCCTCAGCATTTTTAACCATTGTGGTACGAGGATTGAATCTAGAGCATGGCGGGCAGAGCCAAGAGGAATCCCACCAAGAGCCGGGATAACCATGTCAACTACGAAGACATAAGGAAAAGTCAGACTTAGAATCTACAGAAAAAAGAGCTAAGTACTGAGAAATTCTATGCGCCCTGATGTTATGCACCTAAAGGGCCTGTAGGTGCATAAGTAATGCTCTGTGTGGGCGCATAAGCACAAGTTCTGTGTGGGCGTATAAGCACATGTTCTGTGTGGGCATATAACACGAAGTGTATGGGCGCATGACACAACCAAGTGCCAAGGCGCATAACACAACAAAGTACGTAGGCGTACACATCTGTAAGCGCATAAGATCGCTCATAGAAGAAGTATTTTCTTTGGGCGCATATCGATGGTTATGCGCCCAAGCAGAAAAAAGTCCGAGCGTCACAAATTAACGCTCGAGACTTCATTTTTTGAGACATCGCCACACCCAGAATGGGGTCCTGAACCAGATGATACGCTGCCAAAGGAGGCGAACTAGCTGCCGCAGCCTTCTTGCCCTTCGCAGACTTCTTGGGAGTCGAAGCAGGCTTGGGGACATGATTGCTCGAAAGAGAGTAAAAAAAAAAACTCTTTGAAAATTCTGAGGTAAAATAAGAGAGAATAAGCTTTCTCTCTCTTCAAGGCCTATTTATAGGCATAAACGGAGAGCTATCCGCCCACATGGCCCACGTACCTACACGATCTACGTGCCTGTACAAAGACAGTCTTTTACAGATTATGTGCCTGCTATTTACTGATGCAGACTACGCATAAAGAGAGGACCTTTTCCAATTTCGTTCCAAAATGAGCCTATCGGTTCAGATTTCCAAGAAAGATATCAACAGCCATATTTTGACAGCCTGGCAGACACCTATACGCCCAAAGGGGTTATTCCTATCATGCGCCCATGAAGCTGGTGGAAACAGTTTTTTCCCATGCTTCTTTAAAAGTATTCCGACACTAGTTCGAGTCTCAAAAACTTTGAAGGGGATCTTATAGAAGCATGAAAAATATAAGACTATGTATCCCACATAAAGAAGACAAAAGAAGCTATGTGCCCACACAACCAAAAGGGGGCTATGTGCCCACAAAACTAAAGGGGGTCTATGCGGCCACATGGTCGAAGAGGGGCTATGCACCCACATGATCGATGAGGAGCTATGCTCCCACATGGTCGAAGAGGGGCTATGCGTCCACATTGTTTTCATGCAGATCAAACATGCACCCAAGTGTGGGCGCATAAACTTACTCCCATACTATGCGCCCAAGGCAGCAGATCCCCATAACTCAGTCAAACTCCACGATCAATCTTGCACCAAAGCATGCGGCCACGTCAGTCTCCACGAGCAAACGTGCACCGAAGCATGCGGCCACATCAACTCAACGTCAACCCCACGATCTACCCACGATCATCCAGTGTCTATGCGCCTACACCCTATGCGCCCAAAGGGTATTATGCGCCCACAGTAAAATTAGTATATTTTTCATCTGTGGGCGCATAACAATCGTTTCAGTGCCAAACGACTATAAATAGAGGGCATCCCCCTCTACAAAGACAGACAGAACGGAGAGCATTTCAAGAGCCAAATTGCTGTCCTTCTTGCCAGTGAGCCGAGAGTTAGCAATTTTCTTAGGTTTTCGTCCACTTTCGTAATCGGAGTGTCAACGGAGTAAAGGAGCAACTATCGCTCGATCTCCATCATCCCATTTCCCATAATTCTTTTTTACTCGGGGATCCTCAGTACAGGATCTCTCAGGCGTACTCGATTTGTGGTGCCTTGTGCCAATAAGAAAAGACAGTATTTCTTCTTCTTTTTGTGTGTGTCCATAATCAACACCACCACAAACAAGTATGAAATAAATACATCTCAAGACAACTGAAATAAGATAAGAAAAACTCTAGCCATCTACTCCAAGCCCTTTGTAAAGTTTATCAACAGGTCCAATCAGGACAGGAACATACACATATCTCTCACGCAGTTCATATCATGGCAGGAAATGTAAAACAAGTAATAGAGTACGATACATGGACTGTAAGAAATATACATGAAAGATAAGAGAGATATTTGTAAACTGGAAATATCTATATGTAAATAAGAACTGTAAGTGACTAAGTGACTTAGAGCACAAGATGGTTTGTAATGGCTTAGGTTTGCACATGAATAATCCGAGTTGCACATGAATAGCATAGTAGTATATGAGAGCTATATTGCACATGAAGAACACAGTTTCACATGAATAAGTAACAGAGTTGCACTTGATGGAAAAGATCACATAACCATTTATACTCACCCCTACCCCAATCAATACACATGATGGTTTGGTTATATATGAAGCACATGGAAAAACATGGTCGTACATAAGAACTCATAAAAGTACATGAGCGTACATGAGTGCACATGAGAGTATATAAATAACACAAGAGCAAAGAATACGTGATGTACATAAAAACACATGACATGAAGTACCCGATGCGTCCGCTAATGGAGATAACATCTCATGAAAAGATCCATATAGTACCAACCCGTGATAACAAGTGTCAGCATCAAGTAACGTAATCTAGAGCAAGAATATAAATCCTGACAAGTATGAAATGATCAGAGAATGTACACGCCTGATATCCTAAATAGTTGATGAGAAAAGATGTCCAAATCGGAGTAAGTGAGTCCTATTAGAGTAACACGGGTTACTGCGTATCCACAATGGTAATAATGAAGTTTATAATACATTCTATATGATTTTAGGTCATTCTAGGCTAAAGTCAACTCTTGGTCAACTCTAGTCAACAATCTAGTCAAGCTAGGTCAACTATAATCAAACTAGATCTAACACAAGTCTATGAGTCCACTAGGCCTATCTAGCCAATTTCTAAGGTTATCTAGCCTAACAAGTCTCTATGGATATATATATAACCTCAATATAGCAAGGCTAGTGTATATAGGACAAGCCTATATAAGGAGCCTACTATACATGCATATATACTAAAGCCTAATGAAAACAAGCCACATTTAATTACTAACTAACATACAAACATATATATATATATATATATATATATAATATTCAAACACTATATACACTATATATATATATATAAAATATATATATATGCATTTATATATATATATATATATATATATATATATATATATATATATATATATATATATATATATATATATATATATATAAAATATAAATATACAAAAAAAAAATATATATATATATATATATATATATATAAATATAAATATACACTATATATATATATATATATATATATATATATATATATATATATATATATATATATATATATATATATATATATATATATATATATATAATTATATATATATATATATATATATATATATATATATATATATATATATATATATATATTTAGATTAATGTGATTGAATATATATATATATATATATATATATATATATATATATATATATATATATATATATATATATGTCCGGCGCTCGTAGCGCAAGTGGCACGAGGGGGGGGCTCTCGGCGGGGAGACCCGGGATCGAGCCCCCCCTCCCGCACTAGCCGGCTGGGTGGCGCTGCCACGGGCTAGTGCGCGGATGCCCGGACACATAAAAAAAAAAAAAATATATATATATATATATATATATATATATATATATATATATATATATATATATATATATATATCTAAATATATAGATAGAGATGTATATTTATAGAGATACATCTATATATCTATACAAACATAAATATATATAGCATAGGAATTATCATCAAAATATATATTATATAGTTAACCATATCAAAACTGGGGGACAACCCCTAAAATTGAACATAAGGCAACCTCATAATATACCTAAGAAATATATAGCAAGGTATATATATAAATAGCTACATAGATATATATATATATATATATATATATATATATATATATATATATATATATATATATATACCACAAGGGAATCTTTATATATATATACAAACATATATATACACAAATTACTACCATGAAACTATATAACAACTTATCAATTCAATCACAAAACTGGAAATAGACTCCTAAAACTGAATAAGAGAGGTAATGTAAAGAGGTTATTTATCAAATATCTACATATATGCATATACATCAAAACTCAGAGATCAGTTAGCATATCAAAAACCTAGTTTAGTTTAACATGTTATCATAAAATTGTAAAAACCCAACAAATCTGCATTACATGTTTATATTATCTAAAATCCCCAGTTTTCATATTAACCCAAAATCCCTGGAAAATATACTCAACTGACAGTAACATAAAAAAAATATATATATATATATATATATATATATATATATATATATATATATATCATACATACATACATACAAGGATACATATAAATATGCTAATATATACATTGAAAATTAGGGAAAAGTGTGTACTAAAAAAAACAAATACTAATATATATACATTGAAAATTAGGGAAAAGTGTGTACAGAGGTTAAACACAATCGTGTACATGCTGGGGGTGTCTACGTGTCCAAAAAACTGGACATGAGGTGTCCAAAACATACAAATTACAGAGTATCAGAAAACTGTGTGTGTAGTGTCTCATGGGGAGTTGTCGGGCCATAGGGGACACGACACAGTATACCAGTATCCAAGTGCTCGTGTCCACGTGTGCATGAATAGTAGGTCTAGGTGGTCGACGTGTCACCATGGGTCCACAACGTGTCTACATGTGACACGAAGTGCGTGTCAGTCGAAGGAATCGACAGTGCACAGTTCAGTGCAAAACACGTGCATAGGTTATATCGTGTTCGATACGACACCATTTAACACAAGAGTTGGGGGCTGACCTGTCAGTCATGGCCCCCACCTCCATGCCAAATGGCATGTGCCCACGTGGCCTAAAATGCGAGAAATCACAGTGTGGCAGCAGGACATTCGCACACTGCCTCGTGCTGTGTCCCATGTCCTATTTTGGACATAGACACGCGTGCAATTGTGTTCAGAGTTCAAGAATACCAAATCACACATGAAGGGCTACTAAAATATAAAATTAGTTTTAGAAAATATAAATAAACAGTTCTGTTGGGTATTTCATCAAACACTTGTAATAGCACTCCGATACACATACGATATGCATATCAAATGAACCCTAATTCCTACTAAACTTGGTCTACATGTCCTTGGTACCTAGATGCATGCAAAGACGCTGGACCTCATGCCACTGTGGTATGACACCACATGAGGCATTGCCTCGGCTTTGGGCCATGTTATAGCTGCGTAGCACCGTATGAAAGCGAAAGTCTTCATGCCAAGACTCTTTAAAATAACTCAACTAGAGTGTATGGATAGAGATATAGGTCATCTCTTGAGGGAAACCTTGTAGACACCCGATATACATACACCGAAGCTAGGCTAGTACAGGACCTTTAATGTGTAGCCAGAAGCACAGTTGATGTCATTATGTGAGTAGAAAGAATTGCAGTTATGGTACAGAATTCAAAGATTAGTCCATTGTGTATCATACTATTATTTAACCCATGCAAGAAAATTCAAGTCGGAGCAACATTTATCCTAATGCATGATAGACAGTCACTATGGGGTACGCTTAACCTACATATATTGAGATATATGAGGGATTGTGGGTGATTTTGCCATTGGACTAGTATAAAATAGTCCCTTATCGGCTACACCACCTGTAGAAGCATGAAAATTTAGCATTATGTGCCCAATCCAGAAGTATCTATGCGCCCAAGTCTGGAAGTAGCTATGCGCCCAAGTCTGGAGGTAGCTATGCTCCCAAGTCAGAAAGTGGCAGACACCCACAATGCAAATCCTATGCGCCCATATGTAAAATCCCTATGCGCCTACATGGCTCCTCCAAAAGAGGGCGCATAGCCCTATTCCCATACTATGCAGTCCAAGTCAGGACAGCACCATGACTCGGTCAACATCCACGATCAGTCGTGTACCGAAGCATACGGCCACGTCAGTCTCCATGAGCAGTCGTACACCGAAGCATGCGGCCACGTCAACCCTACGATCTACCCACGATCATCCAGTCTTTATGTGCCTACACTCTATGCGCCCAAAGGAAGACTATGCGTCCACAGGGAAATCAGTGTATTTTCCCCATGTGTGCGTATAATAGTCGTTTCAGTGCAAAACGACTATAAATAGAGGTCACATGCCTCTTCAAAAAGACAGAACGGAGAGCATTTCAGAGCCAAATTGCTGTCCTTCTTGCCAGTGAGCCAAGAGTTAGCAATTTTCTTAGGTTTTCTCCCACTTTGGTAAATCGGAGTGTCAACGGAGTAAAGGAGCAACTGCCGCTCGATCTCTATCATCCTATTTCCAAAATTCTTTTTGTACTCAGGGAATCTCAGTGCAGGATCTCTCAGGTGTACTCGAATTTGTGGTGCCTTGCGCCAATAAGAAAAGACGGTGCTTCTTCTTCTTTTTTGTGTGTGTCTACAAAAATGGCGACTCTGCTGGAGACTACCTTTTCCTCTGACGAGAAGGTGGTGACGCAATCTGATATCGATAAAATAGGGAGCACTCAGAAGATGTTGATCGTGAAGTTCGATCAACAGGCGTTCGAAGAGATGCTCTCGTGGGACGGCTCTACTCCCTCGAAATCAGTCAAGCGAAACAAGTCTCGCAAGACTTGGCTTCCGAAGGCTCGCTATTGCATATCCTGCCTAGTGTCGTAGAAGATATGCAACCGAAGGGGAACTCTGTCATGGAAAGAAGAAGGCTTGCATTGTATAACCCTTCTACAGGAGCTCCCAATGTGAAGAAGGCGTATACCATTTCGGGCTCTACTAGCCCAGCGACTTTTCCCTTGTGCAATCAACAACAGAGTGTTCAACACTCGAGACTTGGCAAAGAAAAATTCTATGATGCCAAGAATCGAAGTGTTCGACGCTCTGGGCAAACTCAGCGAGGCTCGCAAACAAAGAAGGCAAAACTGGAAGAAAATAGCATTATTTCCCAAAGCATGCGCCCAAGGCAATGTATGGGTGCATAACTCCGGCCAAAGGACTTCTGTCTTCGAGAGGCTATGCACCCAGGCTCTGATGACCCATTCTATACGCCCACATCTAGGAAGACCAGGCATGATGCCAGGACTTCAGGAAAGCATGCACCCAAAGGCATGCCCCAGGGTCTGTGTGCCCACAGCAAAAAGATAGGCCCCAATACGTATAGCACGGGGCTGTTTTCAAGGTCATCACGAAACTTAGGTGTGGGTGTTGCCCCTGCACATGAACTAAGTCCGGATGTGCCAACTTCCCTTACAAACCTATATGCAAAGCTCGGCGATACATGTAACATGGGTTTTAAGAAAAACCTTCTTCCGTCGATTTATACGACATGATAAATCATAAGTGTAAAGCGAGGAAGGATACTGCAACTCATGGGGTGCATCCGTGTACTAGTATTGTCATCAACTGTTGCTGCTCTAAAGCAATAAGGTGCCTCTATGGTTGTCCGTGTTTCGACGACTGTAGCGCTCCGATGATAAAAAGTCGTCATGTGTTTCATCCAACATGGCTTCATAGGGTCCTCCTTACGGGAGCCCCAACCAAAGAAGGTGGACCACTAACCCAACCTTTTTTCTTAGTTCTACAAACAAGAGAAGAAGAAGTCTGCCAACAAACAGCCAGCGAACTGTTTCTATTGAAGGAGTCTATATGGGTACTCGGTCAAGGACGCGATCGCTTATAGACGGGGAGGACTTCCAAACTGGAGGTGGTGTTCCCTCAGAATCTTAAGCTGGGGGTAGTATTCCTTCAGAATCTGAAGCAGACGACCTTCACACCGGGGGTAGCCTTCCAGATGACGATGATCTCTTCGAGTCCGACGGTAAATATCTACCTCCCCTGCCTGAAGACGAAGGTCTTTTCAACTCAGAGACAGACAGTATCAGCACCAATTGTACTGTCTCCTCTATTCATCCTCGCATGCTATCTACGTACATGGTGGATGGAGAGAGACCTGAAGAAGCCAGTGATCAGACCAACAAGCGGCTGGAGAGTCTTAAAATGGTATTTGCCAAGATCATTGATATGCTTACCAACATCATGGCGGTCCAAACTGCTGGGGCTGTTCCTCCACCTCAACCGAACGTCTCAGCACACGCTAGTCCAGCTCATAGCAAAAACCCTCCTTCACTACAAAAGGAGTATCATTCCATTATGCCTCCTCCAAATCCCGTAAATGCTGGGGGTGGTCCTTCGTCAACGACACTTGACAACCGTACACCAGTCGTTTCTCAACATCTGCTCAATCAGCAGGATGCAGTTGATTCTCTTATTTTCCCGTCTCGATACCATCTCACATAAAGACGAGGATTCAGAAGATGGAGATATCTCAACCTTATCCTCCTGAATGGGAGAATGCTACTTGCCCTCCCAACTACAAGCCATTGACGCTAAATTCGTTTGACGGAATGACTTCTCCTCGCCGACACATGACATACTTCAACACACAGACTCTGCACTTACCAAGAGACAATACGTTCTTGTCAAAGCTATTTATCAGCACCTTATAGGGGGTAGCTTCTGAATGGTTCTGCAGTCTGCCTGACGGTTGTATTAACTCCTTTAAAGACTTGGACAGGTTATTCCTTAACAGGTTTTATGAGAACGGCATGCATGTTAGTTTGTCCTACCCTCATCGAGACCAAGCAGAGGAGGAGTGAGTCTGTTATTGCTTTCATCGAACGCTTCAGGCGACTAGCATTGAAGATGCCCTTCGGTATACCAGACTCAGAGCTTATGGATATCTGTCGGCATAACTTCCTTTCTACAGTGATGTTCTGTCTGGGTATACATAAGTATAATACATGGCCCACTTTTATCGGGGCTGCTGATGCTGCTGAGAATGATGTTCCTAATCTGGAATTACTGGGGTTGAAGACACCCAAATATGAAGACAAAAGCAAGCACCCCCAAACTATCCCTATCCGTGGGGGTAAAGAAAAGAAGTCATGAAGGTCGACACTTCCAAGGGAGGTTCCAATTCTCAGATCGCTCCTGACAAATCCAAGAATACTTTCTCCTTTGACGAAGATGATGTTATTACCATTTTTCATACATTGATGAAGGGTAATAAACTGATATTGCCTATACCATGACATCCTGCGGAGGCAAACCAACTCAATGACCCCAAGTACTATCTCTATCACTAGTACGTGTATCATTCTACCAAGGATTGCATCATCCTGAAGAAGAAGATACAACAGCTTATCGACAGCCAAGTTATCAACCTCGAAGCTGAAGACAAGGTCATATCTTCTAACATGATCTCTCTTCAATTTGGTGACTTTCTTCCCACAGAAGTTCCAGACGGCGTAGTCTCGATCCCCAAAGCAGTAATAGAAGTCGTCAACCTGCCGCCAGCACTGCGATTCAATATCAACGTTGGTGCCGATCACGATAGAACGTGGTAAGATCATGTGTATCCATCCAGACCTTGTACAAGAAATGACGCAGAGGGTGGTGCCTTCCAAATCAAAGAGGGGCAAGAAATATAAGTCATGCCATATGGTGTCTTCTTCCATTTATGAAGTTCTATATGGCGAGACGCGATCCGAGAAGACTTACATGCGGACTTATGACCCTGCGCAAGAAGACGTAGTGCCTTCTCAAGCTCCTATTGCCCCCCATAAGTTCAGAAGCTGGTCCATCTAAGTCCTCAACTACCGACAAAGCTAAGCAGAAGGAGACACGATTTGACAAGTCTCTGAAGGCACCAACTTCCTAAGGCATGGATCGGCCTTACAACTTTGACATACTGGCACAACTAGCCAATACACCTGCCAGGTTATCTTTGTTCGATCTACTGCGCCTTTCCAAAGTGGAGCATAAAGCTTTAAGTGAGTCATTACTACTTGCCGACTTATCTCGCTGAAGTCAAAGCTCCCGCTGAAGATCCAGTCTCATGTCCTCACTGCTATAGCACTATGGAAGTGGTGCCCAACATCACCTTTTCACAAGAGGACATGCTGCTCAAAACAATCGTCATTATAGACCTTTGTACTATACAGGATATATCGGGGCGATTAAAGAGGATCGGATGCATATCGATCCAGGTTCCTCCCTCAGCATCATCCCTAGAAGTTTACTCCAAATTCTAGGGATCCATCTGCACAAGCTGTCTGCAACCAATACAACTATCATGGCTTTCAATGTTGGAAGAAGTTACCCTCTGGGCAAGATCCATCTCAATTGCTAGATTGGTGATCTCTGAACAAAGGTTGCTTGCTATGTAATTGATGCCAATGTATCCTACAACGTCTTGTTGGGACGTCCGTGGATACACGAGAACATGATCATTCCTTCTACCCTTCACGAGTACTTTAAGTACGTCAACAGTGATGGCATCGTGAAGACGGAGTTTGCCGATGTCGATCCTTTTAAGGGTATTGAAGCCTACTATGGAGATTCGGTACTTTATTAATCTCAGCCTTCCAAGGATAACGGCAGCGAAGTTGACGATGAAGCTGAAGTTAATTCATCCACGAGTGATAGTCCCTTGGTCATCCGTGTTATAGGACGTACTACTCCAAAGCCTCTCACAATCTGGGTCAAAAAGAAGAATCTTGATATTGTCAAACCATTGACCATCACTCTCTGTATAATAACTCGGGTGGAACCTGCCGAAGTCCATCCTCCCAATCCTGATGAGTTATCCTATGTGGTGAACTTAACCAAATATATGACTCATGTTCCGAACAATGATGCCCTCAATGAGTATATTAATACTCAAAATAATGTACCTTCAGTGGATGATGTTATCCCTGAAGAAGAACTTGCATATTATCTGAGTAAAGGTTTATCTTTGAATTACTCTGATGTCTACCAATCTGTAAACCAGTACATAGATACATTATACGCCCTAGAGCATGGCATAGGACCACATCTCTGCATACCGGTCACGATGCCTCATCTGCGAAAAAAAGTCTGGCCAGAAGATATCCACTACTTCGTTATTCCAGCTAGAAAGAAGGGTGAAGAATTGATCATCTTCGATCGAATAATTGGCGAAAGAAAGTTCATTCTGGATTTTACTACTCCCAACTACAACACTGAAGCTGACTATGATTCAGGTAAAATGCAGCTTTACCGATATAGTTGGCAGGTCAAGAATATCATCCAGAACATGGGATATGATATAAAAAGCGATCAGGGACTAAACCACGATCAAGGGTGATGATTGCCAATACGTCACTTTGCTCCTCCTGACAAACCTGAGAACTATTATCAATGAAACGGTGTCGGCTTGGGTTATGTTACTTCTCCAACAACTCCTAAAGGATCAAATGTTGAAGTTGATCGTTGTTCTCATTCTTCTGATTCCTGTCTCTGGGATTCAGACTCCAGCATTGGAGACATGCTTAAAGCAACTATATCCGTCAACATAGTGTCAGTTGACCAAATTACAGACGACGTCCAAATAATCGAGCTTGAACAATGGGCTCAAAAGATGGACACTAGGTGGGAGTTATGTTTCGAACAACATAAACCACCAACAGAAGACGAAGTCATCCAAGTTAATTTAGGAGATGAATCATCTCTTAAGCCAATATTTATCAGCAAAAGTCTGTCTGGTGAAGAACGACAATCTCTTATCCAGCTTATAAGAGAATATATCGACGTCTTTGCATGGAGCTATGGACATGTCAGGCTTAGACCCTAAAGTTGCTATGCATTATCTAAATATCTCGTCTAAAGCTAAGCAAGTGAAGCAGCAGCAACGACGATTCTGACCAGATATTATGGAGGCCATCGAAACTGAAGTCAAAAGCTTATCTCAAGTGGGTTCATTCGCGAAGAACAACACCCTAACTGGGTTGCTAACATTGTTCCGGTCATGAAAAAGAATGGTAAAGTTTGAGACGGTATCGATTACCGTAATTTGAACTCTGCATGCCCAAAAGATGAGTTCACTCTACCAATCACCGATGTAATGATCGACAATACTTGTGGCTTCGAGTGGATGTCCTTCATGGATGGGTTCTCAGGCTACAACCAGATCAAGATGTTCCCCGATGATGAGAAACATACATCTTTCGAACACCGTTGGGGGTATACTGTTATACAGTGATGCCCTTCGGATTGAAAAATATGGGTACGACATACCAGCGAGCTATGAACACAATTTTTTATGATCATTAGCACAAAATAGTAGAATGCTACGTAAATGATATTGCAGTTAAAAGTCGTCTCAAGGGCAACCACCTCCAAGATTTAAGAATGGTGCTCGAACTAATGCGTACACACCGACTCAAGGTGAATCCAACCAAGTCTTTTCTGGGAGTCTCCAGCGGTAAGTTCCTTGGTTTTGTTATCACTTCAAAGGGTATAAATCTTGACCCAAAGAAAGTGAAAGCTACCCTTGATATGCGTCCTTCAAGAAATCTCAAAGAGCTACGCGAACTCCAAGGAAGTTTAGCCTACATCAGACGATTCATTTCTAATCTTTATGGAAGGTGTCAACCGTTTACTCAGCTCATAAAGAAATAAATATCTTTCATCTGGACTGAACAAATATTAGTGCACATTTGACGACATCAAGAAGTATCTCACAAGCCCCCCAGTGTTGGTGGCTCCGATAGTTGGAAAGCCTTTCTTGTTATATGTTTGCGCTATGGATCATTCTCTTGGGACCTATTAGAACAGAAGAATGAAGGCGGTCATGAACAGGCAATCTATTACCTGAGCCGCACGATGGTGGGTGTCGAACACAGATACACACCTGTGGAAAAGGAATGTCTCGTACTAGAATTTGCTATCCAGAAGACACGTCCCTATGTATCTGGACAGACTATCCATATCATATCTAGAGTCAATCCTCTCAGAATACTCATGACTAAATTAGGTTCTCTTAATTCCCGTTTAGCTACATGGGCAATGTTGTTGGCTCCATACGATATGTTGTTCGTTCCTCAGAAGGCAGTAAAAGGCCAAGCATTAGCTGACTTCTTAGTAGCTCATCCAGTGCCAGGATCTTCCAAACTCTGCGATGAAATCTCGGATGAAGTGGTTGAGTCTAATACTGTAACTGAAGAAATCCCCATTTGGCGAATGTTCTTTGACGGTGCGTCAAGAATAGGACCTAAAGGAATATTGTGGCCGGAGTAGGCATCGTGCTAGTGTCACCCGACCATTTGGTTATACATCATGCGTATTCTCTTGTGGAACCTTGTACCAACAACGTGGCCGAATATAACGCCCTACTGATCGGCTTTCAACTGGCAAAACAACTGGGAGTTGACTATCTGGAAGCTTACGGCGATTCTAAGCTAATAGTTAGTCAGGTCCGAGGAGATTATGAAGTTCGTCATGAAGATCTCATCCCATATCACAAAGTAATGATCGAGTTGGCTTTTACCTTTGCTGGATTCTTCATCGAGCACGTGCCTCGATTACAGAATATAGAAGCAGATGCTCTAGCCGGTCTGGCTGCTTCCTTGACTGTTCCTATCAACACTAAGCTTTCGATAACAGTGTCTGGTCGAGAGTTATTTTGTGCGAAAGATGTTTTACATATTCATCATAGTTACGCAGCAGAGATGAACATCGACATCAAACACTGGAGATTTCCTTTCATAGACTACGCTGTCTACGGAATCCTTCCTGATGACCTGAAGGAAGCAGTATCTATCCAACGGCGATCCCTCATATTTTACTATGATATAGCTACCAAAATGTTGTACCGACGTTCTTACGATGGGCTACTGTTACGATAATTATCAGACACAGAAGTCAAACATGCACTACGTGAGGCTCATGATGGAATTTGTGGTACACACCAACCCAACCCCAAATTACAAGATTGGCTCAGACGAATAGGTTATATTGGCCCACAATGATAGCAGATGCTGTTGAATATGCAAAGAAGTGTAGGGCTTGTCAGTTCCACGCTGATTTCATTCATCAACCTTCGGAGTTTCTACACCCGACGGTGGCATCTTGGCCTTTCGAAGCCTGGGGTATGGACGTCATCGGCCCAATCAACCCGTCATCCTCTAGAGGACATCGGTTCATCCTAGTTATAACCGATTACTTCTCCAAATGGGCAGAAGCTATACCGCTCATCGAAGTAACGATGTTAAACGTGATCAGTTTTGTTAAACAGCACGTCCTCTACCGCTTTGGCCTACCTCGTAGGATTATCTATGATAATGGTCCTCAATTCGCGAGCCATGCATTCTATCAATTCTGCGATAAGAATCGAATTCAGAATGTAGCCTCTACCGCTTACAATCTAGCAGCTAATGGATTAGCAGAAGCCTTCAATAAGACTATCATCAAACTTCTCAAGGAGTTCGTATCTTCAAACAAGCACGATTGGAATGAGAAGCTCGGCAAATGTCTCTGGTCCGGACTCCAACAGGCAGTACGCTATTCTCTCTGGTTTATGGAAGTGAAGCAATTCTTTCCCTAGAAATCTAGATTCTCTCTCTTCGAGTAGCCTTAGCTAGTGAGTTGACTGCCAAAGAAAGTTACCGTCTGCGACTATAAGAGCTGGAAGCACTAGACGAAAAATACTTATTAGCTCAACAGCGTATTAAGATATACAGAGCACGCCTTTCTAAAGCCTTTAATAAAAAGGTAAAGGAAAGAAACTTTCAAGTTGGTGATCTGGTCTTAGCAGTGAGAAGACCAATGGTCATAACGAACAAGACAAAAGGAAAAATCCAGCCTAAATGTGAAGGTCCTTTCGTTATAGAATTGGTGTATTCTAACAATGCTTATCGACTAACCAAGCCTGATGGTAACTTGCTCATGATGCCGATCAATGGCAAGTTCCTGAAGAAATATTATGTGTAACCTTCATGTACAGCATTCACATATACCCTGTTTTTATCATATAAATGTACAGTGCAATATTTACGTGATTCAAAAAATCATCCAACTATTATCCGTATTTCAAGAGTCTTGGATATGCCATAGATAATAGGTCCTCTAAAAAAGATTCCCCAGTAGAATTATCTTCGTTTTGGACTCTGTCCAAACTCGGTCTTATGAAAACGGTCACGTCCATATTACTTCTGAACTATTTTTCGATAATTATTTCCCAGTAGAATAATTAAGAAATGTCTTGCCACGTCCATATAACCTCTGAGCAAAACATTAATCAGAAATAATCACGTCCATATTACCTCTGAATTATTTACTGACTCCTACTTAAAAGTTATATACTCGTCCACGTCCATATTACATCTGGTCGAAATATAAAACATTCTCTGCTATTACGTCCATATTACCTCTATTAGCAGCTTCTCTTAACTTATTATCTATATTCAAGAACTTTGAATATAAAATGGATAATGAGTCCACCTCAGATTCCCCAGCAGAATGCCCACCAGAAATATCCCTACTACGTCCACACTACCTCTAGTTCTGATATTTCACAAACTACATTCATAAGTTTCGAAGGCCAAAAGATTCTTTATTAAAAATGCCTCCCAAAAAGCAGAGAAAAGAAAAAAGATACAAGAGTCTTTACGGCTAATTGAGCCTATTACAAAAGAAGATCTAAGGGGTACACAACAGATTGATGCTATCCCTTAGAGCCGCAATCTTAGTCTGGGACTTGGCAGTAGCACGACGGTGCGCTTCTTCCTGTCAAACAGCTTCATCCCTGAAGGGGATCAGTTTTGTGTGCTCTTTCTCCAGCTTCACCAGCTGTTCTTTTAACTGGTTTAAAGTTGTGGCAGTCATAGCAGCCTGAACTGTATAGTCCTCCTGTTCAGACGCAACTGTCCTTAAGATGGCCTCCCGTTGGGCAATCTTCTTGTGGATCTGCACAATATAATTGTACTTTTCTATGATCTGGACGGCCAACTTGTTCTTCAAAGCAACACGGGCCTCGCTTGTGGCGTTGAACTGTTCATATTGATTAGCCAATTCACTAATCTCCTTAGCAAGGGCATCCTTCCTTGCTTGGAAAGCAGCTTTCTCCTCCGCAAAAGCCGCAACCAAAGCCTCACCTTCTTCAAGAAACAGCGAGGTGGGACTCTGTTGCTTGGCTTTCCGGAATCTAGCCACCTAGTCCTCCAGATCATTCAGAACTTTCCTCAGACGATTAGCCCGCTCCTTGTAGCCGGCGATACTCTCAAGGGCCGTCACTTGGAATTCAGCAATATCCTTTGCAGGTCCAAAGGCGGCATTCCGGTTTAGAACTCCAGGAAGCTTTACTTTCAAAATAGAATAGAAAGCTTTGACGACTTCCTAGGCCATCTCGTCATCTTCAGAAGAAGTCATTAGAGAGGAAGCCTGATGGGGATCTTCCACTCCATAAAGAGACGCTTGACAAAAAGTCGAACCTGACAAGAAAGCAATATATCTATTAGTGACGGAAAGAAAAAACCTGAAAGTGTACGAAAAAGTTGTAATTTCGTACCCTCTGATTGCTCAGCACCCACTTGAGCTAGGTCTTCATCCCTGGTTACGAAGGAGCCAAGAGCAGGCCGAGGTTGTTCAATGGTAACAATGTCAAGGCCCTACACATTTTTAACATCAGATTGTATATCTTCCACAGCCCCAGCTGGACCTGGAGCAGATTCAGTAATAGCCCCCTCAGTGCGCTGTTCAACCTCTCTTTCTACAGCCGATGCTGGTGTACCAATAAATTCTTCCGTGCCAGCAGTTCCAGATGAACCAGGGGTAACTTCTTGTCTTGCCCTAGTGTCTGGGGCAGCCTCTGTACTTTGTTCCCTCTTCTCGTCTACAAGAAAATACACGACAAAAGTCAGCCTCACGAGAAGTATACAGAATTGAAGTCAAAAAATCTCATCGGAAGTAAGGTACAAGAATAACGTACCCACAGGAAGGCGAGCTGATTGGACTTGATTCTCGTCCAATTCCTTTATTAGAGCCCAATGCTCAGACATATCTCCTAAAGAGATATTATAAGAGGGGCTAGCTTCATCCGTCGGTTGAGGACGAATGAGGGACACCGTCGTCACATCCACCTCTTCAGACGAAGAGGCACCTGCCTCGGGCACGACTTCAACGTCATGTGCAAAGGATAAACGCAAGGGTAAGAGAGCGTTATTTGAAGACAGCACGAGTATTGGTTTTACCAAGACGGCTATAGAATCCAGAAAGGGATCTACCTCTGGGATAGTAACGGCCCATGATGTCGTTTTACTCCTTTGAGTTTGTCGGGAAGATCTTCTGGGAGGAAGCGAGCCGGCACCCACATCCTTGACCTTCTTTACAACTCTGACAGCAAGTTTTTTCTTCCTTTTAAAAGTTGACTGTTGAGCCAGTCCAGTCGAAGCTTTTCGTTTTTGAGGAAGATCAGGAAGAGAAGTATCCTCTTCAATATCTTTCCTTTGTGGTGCTGTAGCAGCCCGCTCTTCAAGAGCTGCCCTCTGTGGTAGTGCTGCTGTCGGCTCTGCTGCAGGTACGGTACCTTCCCTTTTATGGCCCCTCATTGCTCAGGCTCGTCCTATATCGGCAAGAGTGGGGCAAGCCTAGTCCCCAATACTAAACTCTGCTCACGGTCAGACAGAGGATTAAGGGTATTAACCTGAGTATAAAACTTTGCATCAGCAAAGGGCAGGTGAGTTTAAAGTTTATCTTCTGGCAAAGTAAAAATTATCCCTATGCATCCGGCGTTGTAATAGCCCCATGCACGTGCCCCATCAATCAGACTTCCTAGCGACTCCAGATGCGAGCTAGGATTGCCCAGAAGAAGCTGACTATACCCAAACTATCGTATAAAACGACTTGGAAGATAAGGTTCTAGGAAAGTGTGGTTCCTATCCCTAAGCACCAGATGAGAAGGCCAGATAGACTGGAGCCAACGGAATGCTCCAGAAGTCAAAGCTCGTAGTGAGTGCTCCCTCATCTACTAAAGAATCGCCTACACGGCTACTGCCAGATGGAGGGGACACTCTGAAGAACTCATAATTATGTAGGAAGCTCAAAGCCCTCCTACAAGCAGGCACCCCGATGACGACCCAATCTGTATCATGGAACCTTCGAAGAAAGGCATCTCCTTCTAAAGAGTCTGCCATCAGCCCGGCATTCATTAATCTGGAACAGTACAGCACCAGCCATCCCATTAAGTAATGAAAGGGAAGTTCAGTCCTGGCAAAGTCCTTTCTACCATCAGGCATCACCGTACTGGCAGTAAAGTCTCGCAAACCTCGTTGGATGGCGCAGACCATTGTAGGAAGCAGGGCGAGCCGGTATCCGAACACCAGTCTTATAGCCGAAAGAATCCGTCATCAGAAAGGCGGTCAGCACAGCCTTTTCCGACAACTTGAACTCAGCTTGCTGGAAGAAGTGATAAATCGGGGTTTGTCCTTCGGGATCATCGCTGTCGTCAGTGTCTGCTGCCCCGTGATCAGTCATCAGTTGCTCTATCTCAGATTTTGTTAAGGGCTTGTGAGTTGAAAAGAAGACCGAACCGTCTTCTTCATTTTTCTTAATGAAGACATAGTTAGTCCAAGACCTCGTATAGAGAATGGCCCCCTTGGTCTTGCCCTTCTTTGTGATCCTGTGATAGAGTAACTCTTTTTACACTTCCACCATCTCGGGGTTTTCCTTCTCCAGGTCTAAAAGCTCTTCATCACAAGGAACGTATTCCTCATACGGCTCCGTTCCCTAGGGCAGCTTTGTTATTGCCTGCATCTCATGTAGAGCCAAACCCATCTTCCCACCCGGAGTGAAGAAAGTACAGGTGTAATGATTGTACAACTCTACTAATGCAATAAACATAGGCCAATTCATTTTTATGCCATATTGGGTGGCTCTAACGACATAAAACAGGCCGACAGCTTTTAGGGTGGCTTCATAGGTCGAGAGCACCCATTCAGTAAGCTCACTCCAGAATAGGACGGAGTACCTCCAACCTTTCATCCACAGCTTCCCTTTCGGATATGACTCCTTCTTTGACATCATCAGATTGGAGAGGGTCTCGGCAGCATAAGGATGAAGGTCAGTTGGAACATCGTTTATTATGGCCCCAGGATGCAGCCCCCTCGTGGAAAAGGATGTGGAGCCCTTGACGCATTTGAAGGTGTCTTTCTTCTAGTCACCAGAGTTAAATTGGATCTTGCCAAAGACGACTCCATAAAGTTCAGGGGTCAGATCCCATTTTATTTGTTTCCAGACAGCTAAATCGGTAAATGCCAACAGAGGGTATTGGCGTTCCATAGATGGCAACCATATTCTCAGGTCGTTCAATCTGACCACCAGAGGGTCCCTTAGACGTTTTAGCTCGTCACCCTCAAACTCCAGGCTGTCATCGAACAGAAAGTACGATCTCTTGAAGCTCCGCGTTCCTCCGTGCACGAACTTTTTATTGTTCATCATCTACTTTAGGAACGTCTTGTCCTGTTCAAGGATAGCGATCATCCGCACCGAAGGCTGGTTTTGGCTAATCTTAGCTTGAGCGTTCCTGATCATGGCAGTGACGAGGCTTGAATCTAGAGCATGGTGGGCAGACCTGAGAGGAATCCCACCAAGAGCTGGGACAACCATGTCAACAGCAAAAATAGAACAAAAAGTCAGAAAAAAGACTAAGTCCTGAAAAATATTATATGCGCCTGAATTCTATGCGCCCACATAGCCTTTGGGCGCATAGCAGTCCATCTTGAACACAGAACGTTCTGCGTGGGCGCATAACACACAACAAAGTGTGTGGGCACATACTTCTGTGGGTGCATAAGATTACTCACAAAAGTGTGTTTCTTTGGGCGCATATCAATGGTAATGCGCCCAAGCAGAGAAAAGTGAGCGTCACAAATTAACGCTCTGGACTTTGTTTTAAAGATATCGCCTCATCCAGAATGGGGTCTTGGACCAGTAAAGACGTTGCCGAAGGAGGAGAACTGCTCGCTGTAGCCTCTTTACCCTTCGCGGACCTCTTGGGAGTCGAAGCAGCCTTGGAAGACATGATCTTATGAAAAAGAGGAAACGAGAAAACTCTTAGAAATTTCTGAAAAAAGAAGAATGAATTTTCTCTCTCATCGGGCCTATTTATAGGCAAAATAGGGTACTATGTGCCCACATGACCTATGCGCCCATATGGTCTATGCACCTATGTAGACTTAGACTTTTGCACATTATGCGCATGCTACTTGCTGATATAGACAATGCATAGACATCGCACGAAGGATGGAATTCTTCAAATTTTGCTCCGATGAATCTGTCAGTTCAGATTTTCGAGAAAGATCTCAACAGTCATCTCTTGACAGCCTAGCAGCATCTATGCGCCCAAAGAGAGAGTTTTGCTATGCGCCCACAGAGCTATAAGAAAACAGTCTCTCATGCTTCTTTCAAAGTATTTCGAACTCGTTCAAGTATCAAAAACTTTGAAGGGGGTCTTGTACAAGCACAAAAATTTTAGCATTATGCGCCCAATCCAGAAGTATCTATGCACCCAAGTCTGGAAGTAGCTATATGCCCAAGTCTGGAGATAGCTATGCACCCAAGTCAGAAAGTGGCAGACACCCACAATACAAATCCTATACGCCCATATGTAAAATCCCTATGCGCCCACATGGTTCCTCCAAAAGAGGGCGCATAGCCCTGTTCCCACACTATGCGCCTAAGTCAGGACAGCACCACGACTCAGTCAACATCTACGATCATTCGTGCACCGAAGCATCCGGCCACGTCAGTCTCCAGGAACATTCGTGCACCGAAGCTTACGGCCACGTCAACCACACGATCTACCCACGATCATCCAGTCTTTATGTGCCTACACTCTATGCGCCCAAAGGAAGACTATGCGCCCATAGGGAAATCAGTGTATTTTCCCCCTGTGTGTGCATAATAGTCATTTCAGTACAAAACGACTATAAATAGAGGTCACATGCCTCTTCAAAAAGACAGAATAGAGAGCATTTCAGAGCCAAATTGTTGTCCATCTTGCCAATGAGCCGAGAGTTAGCAATTTTCTTAGGTTTTCTCCCACTTTTGTAAATCGGAGTGTCAACATAGTAAAGGAGCAACTGTCGCTCGATCTCCATCGTCCTATTTCCCAGAATTCTTTTTGTATTCGAGGATTCTCAGTGCAGGATCTCTCAAGTGTACTCGATTTGTGGTGCCTTGCGCCAATAAAAAAAAGTGCTTCTTCTTCTTTTTTGTGTGTATCCACACCACCAAGTGGGTATCTCAATATATTACTTTATATGTGTTGAGGTGTGCACATGGCGTGTGGTAGGGAACATGTGGGTGCCACGTGTGTAACAACTCAATCTGCACTAGCGGAACGCCGATTCAAACGGCATGTGCAATGACTCAAATGAATCGTTGACTCGAAGAGTTGCGTCGACCAATGAAGTATCGATGCGAATCGATGCAAGTGTTAAGTTGGCCCTTCAAGAAGAATCGAGACTTAAGACTTTCAAAGGCACGCACGGAGTACGATCATCGCTAAGGTGGGTGGCTCCGATAAACCTGACTTTGCTTAGCCTAGACACATAATAATACGGACAATATTTTTAGATCGCTAGGCGATAACTCCCTACTTGCTAATAAAATGACTCAACGTGCCAAGATAAGGGAATAATCCTATCTTGTATGCTTGTGTAAAATATGGAATGTTACTTGAACCTCACGCCACAAGTCCATGCTCGTGCCACGAGCTTGCTCTTCAGTAGAATTGTCTATACGTTAACTTTTGAACGAAATGCTTGTCACTTAGATCGTACTACAACTTGAAACACAAAACAATAAGTGGTTCACGGAAATGATGCAGGAAGACTATCAACATAGTCGTTCCGAATAGAGTATAGAAACATCGAAAGGCTTCGGCATAGTTGGGTCGCCAAGGCGGTTCCCATACACGGAGCTGCATAATTAATGAATGAACAAATGAACGAATAAGTGAATAAATGAATCAACGAATAAATGAATGAATAAGTGAACAAATGAATGAACAAGTGAAAGAAATAAAAGATAAGAATGAATGAAAGAAAGAAAGATAAGAAGAGAAGAATGATTAGCGATAGGTATGACAGGGATGTGCAATGGGGCTCGCTACCCGCGATGCACAGATGCCGCTGCCAACCTAGTTGGTAATCGACTATGGCTCAAAGACAGCCTATGGCTCAAAAATAGTCCGTTAAGTTAAAAATGACAATACAATACAAAATGGTCGCGGACAACTCGGTACACGAAGGAAACAAATGAATAAGGATTCCAAGGCAATGATCAACGACATCGTGGCCGGCCTAGGCGGAATCATGGCTTACGGACGGCTTGGATGCGGGCTCGGCCACCTAAGAGGCATAAGTCGGGTATTGCGTGGCCTTTCAGGGTGTACCAGCCATCACCGGCTGATAGGGAACCACTATACCAAGATGGATAGTCCAAAATGGCTTGGGGTGCCAGCGATCAGTGCATATAGATTAAGTTGGCTCGATTGTGGCAAATTTGCATGCGAGACCTTGTATTGAAATAAGTAATCTGTGAGATCTGAACAACTGAGTAACTGAATAAAAAATGTCCGAATAAACTTAAGAATAAAATATCTTGACAAAATATGAGTACCTAAACGAAACGTATCTGAATAACGCTTGAGTATAACACATCTTGACAACTTGAGTAAGCTGAACAATTGAACAACTGAGTGAACATGAACATCGAAACAAAGCTTTTAGAGTATAACATAACTTGACAAACTTAAATACTTCGTCCACCTGAGGCAGGAACACGCCGTTGACACTATTGATTGCTTATACAATTTGTTAAGTCCTTACGTTTAATATGTTGGCTAACTTGGTTTACCTTGAACAGGGAAGATCGTACGGGAAAGAACTTGAGTATGAAAACGAATGAATAAGGATTCCAAGGCAACGATCAACGACATCGTGGCCAGCCTAGGCGGAATCATGGGTTACGGGCGGCTTAGGTGCGGGCTCGGCCACCCAAGAGCATAAGTCGATTATTGTATGGCCTATCAGGTGTACCAGCCATCACCGGCTGATAGGGAACCACGATACCAAGATGGATAGTCCAAAATGGCTTGGGGTGCCAGCGACCGGTGTATATAGATTAAGTTGGCTCGATTGCGACAAATCCGTGTGCGAGACCTTGTATTGAAACAAGTAATCTGTGAGATCTCTAAGTAACTGAATGAAACATGTCCGAATAAACTTGATAACAAAACCTCTTGACAAAATATGAGTACCTAAAGGAAACATATCTGAATAACGCTTGAGTATAACACATCCTGACAACTTGAGTAAGCTGAACAACTGAGTGAACATGAACATCGGAACAAAGCTTTTAGAGTATAACATAACTTGACGAACTTAAATACTTCATCCACCTGAGGCAGAAATACGCCATTGACACTCTTGATTGCTTATACAATTTGTTAAGTCCTTACGTTTAATATGTTGACTAACTTGGTTTACCTTGAACAAGAAAGAACGTATGGGAAAGAACTTGAGTACGAAAACAAATAAATAAGGATTCCAAGTCAACGATCAACGACATCGGGGCCGGCCTAGGCGGAATCATGGCTTACGGGGGCCTTGGGTGCGGGCTCGGCCACCCAATAGGCGTAAGTCGGGTATTATATGGCCTATCAGGGTGTACCAGCTATCATCGGCTAATAGGGAACCACGATACCAAGATGGATAGTACAAAATAGCTTGGGATGCCAGCGACCAATACATATAGATTAAGTTGGCTCGATTGTGGCAAATCTGTGTGTGAGACCTTGCATTGAAACAAGTAATCTGTGAGATCTGAACAACTGAGTAACTGAATAAAACATGTCCAAATAAACTTGAGAACAAAACATCTTGACAAAATATGAGTACCTAAATGAAACGTATCTGAATAATGCTTGAGTATAACACATCCTGACAACTTGAGTAAGCTGAACAACTGAGTGAACATGAACATCGAAACAAAGCTTTTAGGGTATAACAAAACTTGACGAACTTAAATACTTCGTCCACCTGAGGCAGGACCACGCCATTGACACTCTTGATTGCTTATATAATTTTTTAAGTCCTTATGTTTAATATGTTGGCTAACTTGGTTTACTTTGAACAGGGAAGATCGTACGGTAAGTATGGTAAGTTGCACATGTTATTCTTATGCGACACTTGACATCGATAACACGAGATAGGCTTTATATCATATGCCATGAAACTGATCCTAAGGCAAGATTAGTAAGACAATAACTAATAGATGGTGCACAAAAGTAAAATGAACGTGTTTGGTAATGATAGCGAGTGGGCGAGCTAGCCTCCCCACCAGTGCATAACAATGTACTGATAACCACATAGATTGTTTGCAGAATGCAGGAGAACCTCATCGGATATGGAGACTTCCCTCGAGCGTGCTAAGGCGTAGAGCTAACTCTGGTGCCTTGGAGCTTTGTAGAGGAACTAAAGCACCATATATATCACATAATGTATTGGAACATCGCCATATATCATCCCATATTGTAAGCCGCTTGGCATGCCTTTTATGTTTCGAGAGAGAGCTTGAGCGAATTGTAATCTCGGCCTAGCGCCGCTTGTACTACTTCTTGAATATCAATAAACATCTTGAAATTGCCTTTCAACTTGTGTTAATTTACTTTCTGCTGTAAATGGGGACACTCTGTACGACTCTGTGTCCTAGCTTGAATCGGCCATTTCTGGATTTGGCCTTGCATGAGTGCAACCTAGGCTCGTGTGGCATCACGCCTTAGCGAGGACGATCGCTCCTCCGGGAGCGGGGCGTGACAATGTAGAGGTATTTACCTAGAAGAAAAAATGATTAACTCCAACAAGGAAGCAAGTTGCTTTTTGTCGCTCGGACTCGGACACAGACTCCAGGATTTCTCGTGCATGTACGGGCATGTTTGGGAGGTAGGCGTAGAATGGCACACGGCTATGCTGATTGTGGGATGGTCTAAAAATCAAACTCTTTTTTTAGTATTGATATTTTAGTCCCACATTGGATAGGAGAAAAGGTGAAGTCTCACTCCACTATAAATAGAGCCCCCAGGCCTCCTTTGTAAGATTCACCAAACAATAAAACAAAGGGAGCCCATTGAGTCCAGGAAGCCCATTTAAGTCACAAAAAGTTGACTAACGAACGTTCCAGAAGTTATTTGTGAACTTGTTGGTTCCTGGAAGCAGATTGTATAAATGCGAATCTTGCTTTGAGCAACGGTGATTTTCATAACCCAGCAGGGCTGTTGAAATCTCCTCTTTCTTTCTTCCTCTTTTTCTTCTTCTTCTTCTTCTACTTCTTGGTGGGCTACAGGATATTTAGAGAGTAAACTTGTTTGCTGGAATCTCTAAAATCCTAAAACTTAGTTCAGGAATTTTTGAGTGCAAACTCATTCGCCGGAATCTCCAAAGTACTGAAACTCAGTTCAGGAAATTATGAGAGCAAATTTGTTTGTAGGAAGTCTCTGAAATCCTAAATTATGGAAATTAGGCGAGCAAACTTATTTACAGGAAGTCTCCAAAATTCTAACTTAAGGAAATTAGGAGAGCAAACTTGTTTGCAGGAAATCTCCAAAATCGCATAAAATCAGAATAGAGAACAAAATTTATTTTGCAAGAGGTCTCTTAAATTCTGATCATTTTTTCATCTAGATTTATTTCAAATATATATATATATTTTTTTGTACAATATATATATATATATTTTTTTTTTTTTTGTACAATATATATATATATATATATATATATATATATATATATGAAAATATATATATATATATATGAAGAAGGTAACTATTATTGAAGAGAAAAAGCTGATATTGCAGAACTATCATCCCAACCAAAACACAAAATGAATTCATCTTGGGTCTAGGAATATCAGAATGTATTTTTCTTTGTACAATATTTATACTGGTAACCAGGCCCTCAAAGATGCATTGTTTTGTTCCCTCCAAACATGCCACACCATGCACCAAAAATAAGTCTTAGCCGCATGTACTCTCCTAGTATATATATTTTTTGAGGGTGTCCACTTCTTACTGGTGCTTGGAGGCAAGCCTCCAAGGAGGCTCGAACCTGCGCCACTGCGCCGGGGTGCTCCACCATTCCCAACGGGCTTCGGCCACGGGGATATATTGTTTATCCCGAAACAAATCTTAAATGGAAGAACGTTAGTGGACAGAGTAATTCTCCAAACGAATTTGGTCACACACTCGGTGTAAGAGGAACTTCAGACATTTTGTAGCAAAGAATTTGCTACTCTAAAGGTCCTGAAGTCTCTGTCTCGAAGATGGATGAAGAAGAAGACGCCACTCTGCTGGGGTGATGAAGATCACCGTTGCTCAAAGTAAGATTCTTCCTACTGTGATCTACTCCCAGGAACCAGCAAGTTCGAATGAGAACTTCTGGAATGATTGCTGTCACCTCCTGACTGAATTTGTAGACCTCCTTGGACTCCAATGGCAGCGGCCTCTCAACTCTCTTCGTCTCTAATTTTCTGAGTAAGTGGTCAAAGGAGACACGGAGAGGGTATTTATAGAGTTGGGTTAAAATGCTAACTCTAATCCTGGTCGTACACTGACTACGAAAAGATAGGAATGAATTAAGGAAAGATTTAACTGAATCAAATTCAAATCCCACAAAAATCGGAACTATAATTTGACTCAGTCTTTCCATAACCGCCCGAATATTCCAATCAATGCCACCAGCAGCACCGACGTACAGACGTACTAGCACACAGACACACAGGCACGCAGATGTACTGCATACAGACGCACAGGCACGCGAGCGTACGAGGCTATGAAGTGCCACGCGAAGCTCGTACCTATGCCCGTGCACCTGCACACGCGACAACACGTGCGCCTACAGCCGCACCAGCTCCTGTGCCAGCTTCCACTCTTGTACTCGTGCCTGGACCCGCTCCTGCACACGCGTATGCACCCATGCACCTCACCCATACGCCGATCCCATATATCTAGCATATGCGACTCGCGCATAAGGCAAGCGCACGAGTGCAACAACTGCACACAAAGCGCCATGTGCCGATGCAGACATGCAAAGTGCACCAACAAAGTGCCACTTTGTACCCTTGAGATCGAGCTCGATCCCGAGTTCGATCCCGAGTCCAAGTTCGAGTCCAAGTCCGAGTCTGAGTCTGAGTAACTAAGCCCCTTCGGGGCTTAGCTCCAAAGGAAATAATGCCATGAGCATGACAAAAAACATAAATGCTTTCTTTGTGGAGTTAGCCTCCTTCCCCTAGAAAAACACTCCCACATGGCACCCATGTGCCTCTCCACACCTCATGTGCATCTCTCAACACAAGCAGAGCTTAATATAGAGATACAATTCATTTGGCCAAGGCAATATGGGACTATCTTTCTAGTCTCTAAGGCAAAACCCCAACAATCTACCACATATCTCTATATATGGGTTGGACATTCTCCACAGTGACTACCCATCATGTATTTGGATAGATGTCGCTACGAGTTGAATCTTCTCGTATGGGGTAAATAACAGCATGATACAAGAATGGACTATGCCTTGAATTCTGCACCATAACTGTAATTCTTTCCACTCACATAATGACATCAACTGTGCTTCTGGCTGCACATTAAAGGCCTTGTGTTAGCCTAGTTTCGGTGTATATATCTTGGGTGTCTACAAGGTTTCCCTCAAGAGGGCCTACATCTCTATCCATACACTCTAGGTGAGTTCTTTTAAGTGTCTTTGGCATGAAGCATTTTGCTTTCTTGTGGTGCTACGCCACCATGACATGGCCCAAAGCCGAGGCAATGCCTCATGTGGTGTCATACCACTATAGCATGACGCTCAACCTCTTTGTAGTGTCAAACTACCCAGCATGAAGCCCTTTGCTTCCTTAAGGTGTTACGCCGACGTGACATGGCTCACGAAGCCGAGACTTTACCATTTCTAGGTACCTTATGTGGTGTCACCCACTGTAACATGAGACCCATCCTCTTTGTAGTGCTGCCAACTACTCTTCATTATACAATATTAGGCCTACTTGCCTATGTGCGGTGCTACGCCATTGTGACTTGGCCCGTATCCGAGGCTTTAAGCTCACTAGGTACCTCATATGGAGTCACCCTACTGTAGCATGGAGTGATATGTTCTTTTGTAGTGATGTGCTACCCGTGCTTCCCGTAAAGCACGTCGGACATTCCAAATGCCCGAGAACCCATTAAGGCTTTCAAGCCATCCTCTCACAGGACTTTGTTATATACAAAAATTAAACAGTAGATGACAGTGGTTCTGGGTTCATAACCTCACAGTATTCCAAAAGGATTGCCCACTTACAGTAGTTCTGGGTCTGAAACCCCGTAATATCCTAAAGTACTTCCTACTAACAGTAGTTCTGGATCCATAACCCCGCAATATCTAAAGGATTGCTCAGTGCACCTGATATTATTCCAGTCAATGATCCTTCTTTAAACTAAAAGTTAGATGCATGCTTAGTAGATTTCTCTTTGAACTAATAGCATACAACTTTATAGTACAATTACAAAGACACAATATCAGAGTGTCTTCAAGCCCATTTTACATGTCATATCCTTAACAAGCTGGCGCTTGAAAACTTTGGTGAACGGATCTGCCAAATTCTTCTGGCTCCGAATATCAACCACGGCAATGACTCCACTTTTAATAAGTTCATTTACCACCATGTGCCTTAGACGTACAGTCCTCTTCTTACCATTGAAGCGGTCATTCGATGCCACCGCTGCTGTCGCCTGGTTGTCACAATATATCGGTATCGTCAGTATCTGTGCACCAACCATTGGAAGATCATACATGAGCTTCCGATGCCATTATTGTCATGACCCGCACCCGAATATTCGTACATGGGTACGTGGGCCACGCCTAGCCTACGTCGCGGTATCGGCGGCAAACGCTGTTAAGTTCCCAATAATATCTGCACCATCTATATGATCCACAATAACACATGTACTCAATCACGTCACAATAGCTAAGGAAGATATGAAATAGAAAAAATATCAATAACACTGAAACAACTAAAGTCTACAAATGAACATACATAACAAGAATGTATCGGAGACAAATTCGATAACAAGATAGAAATCTAAAAAAAATAATGACCTAGAGCTCTCCAGAGATCAACTCACGATCTAAAGTACATCGAAATCTGTCATCATGAAGTCCAAGTGTGGGGCATAACATTACCTAAAAAATAGTTATCCAGTCAGGATTGGAGCGAAATACATATCTCTAAAAGCAGTTCCATTGCATGGTAGGAAATATATAACTCGCAATAGAATAAAATACATGATATGCTGGAAAGAAAATATAAAAAATAATATGAAGAAAAGGTAAGAAAACTGAGTACATGAATAGAATAGAGAACATATAAACTATAATAAATATAAGTGATTTAGAGCACAAGACAGTTATGTGATTGGCTTAGATTGTACATGATTATTCTACGATAACTCGATTATACATGATAGGTATAATCGACATGCACATGAATACACTAGAGGGGTTAATCACATAACTACTTCTACTCCTCTGCCCCAATCAATACACATGGATCTGATCACGATACGTTAAGTACATGATTGTTAGTTTGCACACATGAGAGTACATGAAAGCACATGAGAGTAAATTATTTATAGTATTTTAAGGAAAAGAATATATATATATATATATATATATATATATATATATATTTGTAAAAACAATTTTATTGAAAATGGAAACAAGCTAGGACTGGGTCCCACAAGCGGCTGACCCAGTTCGAAAATTCAAACGAAAATAAAAGGGTGGAAGGAGTCCACGCGGCCCGAGGGGGGCACGTGGCCCGAAGGCGACGGGGCCCGAGGAGACGCGTGGCCTGAAGGGGGCTGGTCTCGAGGAGATGCGGGGACCGAGAGGGGGGGCGAAGCCCGAGGGGGCGCCTCGGGGCTGCCGCGCTCGCGACTGTGGGAGGAGGGGAGACCGCGACGCCAGGGAGAGACGTTCGCCGGGGGAGCTGAAGGGACCGAACTAGGGGGCGCTGACCGGGGCCTCGAGGCCAGAGAGGGGAAGATGGAGGGACCTCCGGCGCCGATGGCCGGCCAGGGGAGGAACGGGGGGATCCATCGACCGGAAGGGATGGCGGCCTCGGCGCGGGTGAGCGCGCGACGACGGCTCCCGAAGGGAGGAATGACACCGGAGGGGGGTGGCCCGAGCGGCAGGAGAGGCCCGGAGAGGGTGGGTGAGGAGGGGAGCGTCGGCCGAGGGCCTTAGGCGGCAGCTAGGGGTAGTAGAAGGGGTTCGACCCCCACGACGACGCTGCGGGAAGAGCAGAACCGCCGGCGACTGAGGAGTGCCAGTGGGGCACGACCGACTGGTGGGAGGGAGTACCAGTACCACCTCAGTATGGTGGGGTCCTGGAAGTAGGCCGCCGTCGAGAAGGAGTAAGACGAGGCATGATGGGCGGCGGGAGGGGAGAGGGGGTCCGCGACCGCGGCAGCGGGAGTCGCGGATGGGGGGACTCCGGGAGTACGTCCGCGCCCGGAGCGGAGGGCGGCACCGGGGGGGAGCGAGTCGGAGGGAGGAGCGGGAGGAGAAAACGCCGGGGGAAAGGAGGCAGCCTGGGCAGAGGGCGCCCGGGCCAGAGGAGACGGAGGAGGCGGATCTGATAGGGCGGTGCTGGAGCCCGGAGCCACTAGGACGCCGAGTGCCAAGGGGTGGAGGCATGTCAGAGGCGGTCACCGCTCGGGACTCAGCGAGTCGCCTCGGGGAGTGCGAAAAGGGGGGTGGGGCCGCGGCCGCAAGGAGAGGCGGCAGGGTGGCGGAAACGGCGGCCGACAAGGGCGATGGGCCGGGGCCAAGGAGGGAGGGAGGGAGCCGAGGTCGGCCGGGGGCACCGAGCTCGGCGACGCCTACGCCGCCGAGAGCGGCGGCGCCTACGCCGCCGAGAGCGACGGCGGCGCTGAGGAAGAGAGAAGAGGGAGGAGGGGCCACTGCACGTCGGGCATACGCCGGCCGGCTACGCCGAGGGAGGAGGGGCTCCCCGCAGGGGGAGCAGCCGGAGGAAGCCACGCCACCCGCTGAGGCCGGGGTGGCCGGGGAAGCGGCGGGGCATGGGGCACCGGAGCGCGGCCGGCCACCATCAGGATGCGAGCGGGGGGTACTCGAGGAGCGGCCGGTCTTCTACCAAGGGGAGCCACGCCCAGAACCCATCCATATATATATATATATATATATATATATATATATATATATATATATATATATATATATATATATATATATATATATATATATAAATGAATTATAAAGCGTAATAATCTAGACGGGGGTGAATAGAGTAGGCAGCGGAATATAGCTAAATAAAAAGTTAGCAACTATATATATATATATATATATATATATATAATATATTTTATATATATATATAGGAAAAAAAAAAATATATATATATATAGGAATAAATTGTAAAGCGTAATAATCTAGACGGGGGTGAATAGAGTAGGCAGCGGAATATAGCTAATTAAAAAGTTAGCAACAAGATCACAGAGAATGTATATATCACAAGTAAATAAATGTAAAGGTAGACATCAGAAAACAAACGCAAAGATGATGATGCATACTGATTTCCCTCTTGTGAGGACTATTGCAGTCGGAAGAACTCTAGCTTCCAGTTGAATCTACTATTGGAAAATACTGCAAGTTTTCGTATGAAGTCCTTGCAACTTCTACAATGCGAGCTTTGATACGAAGTACTCGACCAACTTCAATTGTGAAGTGTCTTTCTTCAATCAAGCCTCTGATTACAATCACTCTGAAGCTTCTAGACCATACCGCACTGGCAAATCGACTAGAGGATTGTAACTGGCTCAGGATTTGAAAATGAAAGCTTTAGAGCACTTTGGAAGGCGTTTAAGCTTAGAGAGAAGAGATGAGAAAGTGAATGAGTGAGTTAAAATGATTGAAATCCTTCTCTATTTATAGGTTTTCCAAAGTCAGAACTCTGACAAAATTCGGACAAAATTCGGACAGAATTCTATGAGAGAATCTCGGCAAATAGTCGTTGCATCTGTAACTGTAGGAAGACTAAGTTCAAAAACTGAAGTACACTAGGCAAATTTTGGTCAAGTTCTCCTCTGTATGTTTTTGAATTTTTTTTGGCCATTTTTGAAAACAGTTTTTGGGTTTTGGCTTTTAGAAAAAGTTTAAGCAGTTAGGAGCTTTTGTAAAATGGACCGTTTTTCAAAACATAGGATATTTTGAAAACGTTTTTTGGTAGCCTATTTCCCAGTACGACTCGATATACAAAGAATTCCTGGACTCAATAATTATAAAAATTATATTGCATATAGAAATACAAACTCATACGAGAAAATCGGCTTCGGTCTTGAACAGATAGGTAGCAGTTATTTGGCAGTTGTCCAAGAGTCCAAATAATCCAAGTAGCCCTTATATCAAGACAGAGTTTGATCAATTATTAAAATCAAGTTCGACCATGACCAATGGGCTAACAATCTCCCTCATTTTGATAATTGACAAACCTTGACCGATACAACATCTTGATCTTTTAGATTTAAAAACAATCAAAGTATTGTACTGTACTGTGTCCTGAAAAACATAATTCCTGTATCCTACAAAAGATGTTAGATCATATTTTGCTCACGTTGTCACTTAGCAAAATAATTGCAGAGAGAGAAGCTCCCCCATAATTCATGCAGAAGGAACAAGCATTGAAAAAATACATAAAAAATATGGATAAACAAATATTTCACAGGCAGTTTATATGTTGAAGCATAAAAAAATAGTGCTATAATAAGATATGCGGAATAATACTAAGCTGAAAAATAGAAACATGCTAAGAAAATCATAAAGATGTTCAAAGTACATCAACTCAGCTAACACAATCTCAGTGCAAATAAACAGATAAAAGTACTAAATGATATCTTAGAATGTCGGAGCATTTCCAAGTAAACATAGACATAATAAAGTCTCACTAAATAAAATATAGACAAAATACATCACATCTAGATCACATATTCTCTGAGTCATCATCGTCAGCAGTACCACCATGTTCGGATGGACCAGCTCCAGAAGTGCCAGCTTCAGAAGGGTGTGGAGTAGCACCAGAACCACGGTACCAATCATATGTATTATCGGACTGAAAGAAAGTATGCACCGCCTCATCCTCATAGCGATATCCTGAAATAGCTGGATCTCTAGGAAGAGAACTGGCAGAATGTCCAGTCTGAGCGAAATGAAGGTCGGTAAAAGAGTTGGCAAGAGCCTGAAACCGACAAACATTTTAAAACTCGCATTCCCTGGATGTATCAGTGATAAATTCGTAGATCCGAGAGATGCTGATGGATACCCTCAAATAACAGAGGGTAATCCTCAGGAGGTGGAGCAGGAGCAGTAGAAGGAGCAAAAGGAGCGGCTGTGCTACGATGTGACAGCTAAAGATATTTGGGCTTAGACTCAAGAGCACAAGTGGATAAGCCAATATTAAAATGCTGGAAGATGAGAGGGATAATCATCGCATAAGAGAGGTTGTGATCCCTTCCGCGACAATGACCCATCATCTGAAGAATAGTCTTGGGAACAGAAAATCGAATACCCTTACGAATATGATAAAGGGCCGATAGCTCAAGGGTGGTAACATCATCTTTTAAAGTAGATTTGGCTAAAATGATGGAGTAGATGATGCGGTGCAGCTCATAGTTGAATAAGTTCAAGTTTGCAGCCTTGAACTTACCAGAATGAACACGAGAAGGAGAACAAAGTTCGTTCTTGAAACTGCTTAGAGTCGTGCCTGCGGGAAAATAAAACTTAGTGATATCATGAAGCGGGGCACCTTCGTTAGGAACACCAAGGATTTCTGCTAAAAGGACATCATTGAACTCGATTTTGATTCCGCCGACACGAGTTCTAACAGCAAAAGTGTCTAATGTGAAGTTGCAATAAAACAATCTAATGGCATTAGTGGCGATAGGGAATATTTTTTGTGACAAGTCTGTGTAACCCTAATGCCTCAAATAATGGACGATGTTCAGGAAATACAGTCTATTTTATCGGGGCTCCGATACATATGTTACGCATCACAAAATTTGCATACCATAGTAAAGATTGATCATGAGTTTCAAAGTAGAACTCATTATACGCACCGTCGACCGATTGGACCGGGAAAAAAAGTGAATCCTCTTGAGGATTTGTAGACGAAGCCTCTTCACCGGCTTGGGTCTTCTTCCTCTTAGAGGGATTGAAATACATAGGCATTGTGTCCCAAAAAGAATGAAAATCTAATGAATTGAAAGAGAGGGAACGAGGAGTTTATACCTTCCAAGATTGAAGTATGTGGTAGAGGACAAGAATCTTCACACGAATCCAAAGTTTGGATGGAAATCTCCAAGTAGATTGGGAGCAAGAGCTTGGAAAAAAACTAGGGTTTGAAGGGGCTCTCGGGCGGCAGCTGCTATGATAGAGGAGTTTTGGAGAAGATGAGAAAAAGGAGGCCTCGGGTTCTGACTTAAAAATATACACCACTAACCGAACTCTGGCGAAACTCAGGCCGAATTCTGGCCGAGTTTGCCTAGGGTTATATGGATGTAATTTTCAAACAAAAAATTTTTAGGCCACTTTCTTTGCATCAACTCTTTTTAATTATTTAATTCCAAGTTTAGTTATTTCAAATTTCAATTAATATAATTAATGTTATTTTATAAATTAAATTTTGTTACACGGCGACTGTCTCAGATTAGCTGTAGGGGTGCACTCCCACCTAACGGGAGTTCACCGGAGAACAATTAAATACCGCTTCGCTTCGACCGTAGTCGTGGTGATAGACAAACCCTTTGTAGGCTTGTCTCAAAAATAGTTTTTGAGTATTGAAAGATAATCGATAAAACAAAATTAATTAATATTATTGATATCTAAAATTTCTAATTCTCGACGTAAATAATTAAAACGATCTTTCGCTAATGGTTTTGTAAAGATATCAGCTAGTTGATTCTCAGTGTCTACATATACAAGGTTTATATCTCCATTCTGTTGATGATCTCTAGGAAAATGATGTCGAAACTCAATATGCTTAGTGCGAGATTGATATACTAGATTCTTAGTCAAATTAATAGTACTAGTGTTGTCACAGAAAATGGGTATATGTGTGTATAGTAAACCAAAGTCTTCTAGGATTTGCTTCATCCACAAAATTTGTGCACAAAAACGTCCTGCGGCGATATATTCAGCCTCAGTTGTTGATAATGCAACAGAATTTTATTTCTTGCTAAACCAAAAGACTAGAGCCTTGCCTAGGAAATGACATGTGCTGCTGGTACTTTTTCTATCCAGTTTGCATCCACCAAAATCAGCATCCGAGTAACCGGTTAGGTCAAACGACGTGGTTTTGGGATACCTTAAGCCGATAAAAGAAGTGCCTTTAAGTTATCGAAAGATACGCTTAACCGCGCACAAATGTGATTCCTTAGGGTTTGCTTGAAAACATGCACACAAGCAAACGCTAAACATTATATCTGGACGACTAGCAGTTAAATAAAGTAAACTACCAATCATACCTCGATACTTACGTATGTCGATCGGTTTGCCTTGTTCATCAATATCAAGCTTAGTCGAAGTTGCCATTAGAGTGCCAAGTGGTTTGACTGCTTCCAGATCAAACTTTTTTAATAGACCTTTTATGTACTTGGCTTGATTAATGAACGTCCCATTTTGATTTGTTTGATTTGCAGTCCGAGGAAGAATTTCAGTTCTCCCATTATGCTCATCTCAAACTCATTCTGTATACACTTTGAAAATTCTTGACAGAGAGATTCATTAGTAGATCCAAAAATGACATCATCTACGTAAATTTGAATTAGAAAAAGATTTCCATTAAAAGATTTTATAAAATGTGTAGTATCAATCTTGCCTTTTGTAAAACCGTTGTCAAGTAGAAAAGAGCTTAGACGATCATACCAAGCATGAGAGGCTTTTTTCAAACCATATAAGGCTTTCTTCAACTTGAAAACATAATTAGGATTTTTGAAATCAGTAAAACCTGGAGGTTGAGCTACATAAACTTCTTCTTTATAATACATGTGAACTTTATTTATACATATTCTTATTTAAACTTCTTTATAACCCAAAATACATACAAGGCAAACTCCCTGCTCCCCTCGCCATCATGGCCAACACCAGCATACCAAACCGAACCCCACCATTGCTACCACCATCTTCGTCGTCACCACCGCCCCAACAGAGCCAAGCCCCCGGACACCACCGCCAACACATCGGAAAATCCATCCAAAGTCGTCGTTCCAGCGGTGGCCAAATACCACCATCCAACGACCGATTTCTGGCCATCACCGTCACCACCACCACATCACCCATGAAGAAGAAGAAGGTAGGAAAACCCTAACCTGATCGGACCGCGCTTCAACACCTATCCGCCGCCTCCGACAATCGTCGGCGCTGACCGCCTCTGCTGTAGTCTTCCTCCTTCTCCGCCTTTTCCTCTCCCCGCCGGATCGACACGCCTCCACCAGCTCCGGGGCGGAGCACCGAAGCCCCCGCCGCCGAGAATCACGCACCACACCGACGAGCCGTCCGGCGCCACCGCACCACAGATCTGCGCGTGGGACCTCCGCCAACCATCGCCGCGTGCGTCTGCCTCATTCGTCGTGGTCAGCCCCGATGACTCCTCCCCTTGTGTCGGCGCCCCTCCGGCCGCCTCGTCCCCTCCGACGAGCGTCGACGACCGCCCTCCGGTAATCCCTGTTCTTCTCTCCCACTTCTCCCTCTTACTAAAGAGCCAGAGCAGCTTTTATTTTAATGTATCATTATTTTTATTATTAATATTATTATTACTGATATTATCATTATTATTATTATTATTATTATTATTATTATGATTATTATTATTATTATTATTATTATTATTATTATTAAGGATATCATTTTCTTTATTAATAGGGTTTAGAAACGAATATGTATAAATATTTATATATATGGTTTATCATTTTTTTAGTATTTAATTTCTTATACAAATTTTGTTGACTAAAAATATATAGTAAAATATTCATGTATCTTGGAATCTTACCATGATACTGATGTATCCTATTTTTATGTTGCGACTTTAGCAGAATATATACAATATTATATCTAGTATTACAATGATTTTGTGCATGGTGAATATGTGTCTAAACACCAGATACGTACATTTAAAATCAACTTAGTGTATTTCATTAAACTTGTCACGATTGTATCATGAGTTGTGAGTATCATGTATTGGTCACTTGCGTGTTGGCTGATCATCCGTGCACATGCGTAGGAATAACTATCAATAGATGCATGTTAGAAGACTTGACAATTATTAGGTTTGAAACCGTTACTTACCAACTATTTTTAATTGAAAATATTGTATTAGAAATGAATATGTATAAATATTTATAAATATGTATAAATATGGTTTATCATTTTTTTTTAGTATTTAATTTCTTATACAAATTTTGTTGACTAAAAATATATAGTAAAATATTCCAGAAATGTAGCTTTCAAATTATAAAATGTATTCTAGTATTTTTTTAAGTTATCAAATAAATAAAGATATGATTATTCTATTTTTACAAACAGAGAATTTTGCCTAAAACGGTTTTTAGATTTCAAGTATTTGCCAAAATTATTTTTTTACTAACAACAATCTAGTCTCAAGTATTAGAAATACTTTTCTAAAAATAGTATGAGTATGTTATTAATATTATTTTTACATATTTAGTAGACTTGTCAGTTATTTACCAAGTATTTCTGCTAATATTCGATTAATAAATGATAGTTATTAATATTATTTAGCTATTCTTAAATATTATGATTATTGACGAGAATATATAGTATTGTAAAAATAGAATAATCATATCTTTATTTATTTAATAACTAAAAAAATACTAGAATACATTTTATAATTTGAAAGCTACATTTTATAAATAAAAAAATATTTTTAGAATATATTTTGGAATCTAGCATATTATTTATATAGTAAAGCTATGCTTAAGTTTAACGAAGTATTACAAGAACATCCCTATTAAAATATCGAGTGTATTTTGAACAATTATATATATATATATATATATATATATATATATATATATATATATATATATATATATATATATATATATATTAAACTATTTACTATAATAAAATATTTGATATATATTACATATATATACCAAAATAACTAAATTAATACACATTGCTAATAATAATAATAATAATAATATCCCTTAAAAACTGTACTGCTTTCTTCTAAATCTAAATATTGAAATGATTTGATCAGAGAGAGAGAGAGGCTAAGGGTGAGCAAACCGAAGGAGGTCCGGCGAGGCGGAGGGGTTCTGGCGGCGCTTGCTGGACAGGTGGTCGACGACGTCTCCAGATCTGGAGGCTCGGGATCGCAGAGGCGACGGGGACGGCGGCTTACCAAGGTCGTGCGGCACCAGATCTGGATGATGCGGGCGACGGATGGGCACGGTCGGCAGAGAATTGGTGGCGCGGCAGCTCTGGGCGCCGGCATGGATGTCGGAGTGGGGATGTTCTTCAATTTTTAAACTCAATATTCAAAAAAAATACCAAAATTTGATATCCATAATCACAACTTTTTAAACCCAAAATATAAATAGATTTGTAAATCCTCAATCAAATGACACGATTTCAAATTTGAAATTTTCCTCAACAATCATTTCCATTTCTTCCAAATATTTTAAACCAGAATTTCAATATCATTACTTCAAACTTGAAATTCAAAATTTCATGAACTTATTAATTATGAACCATACAACCCAATTTAAAACCTTAGGAGTTTACCAAGCTTTATCAATCGCCCTCATAAATCTTACAGCGGTATTTAAAAAAATTCTTTTCAACTATCTTTATATCTCTTCAAGGATATATAGCTATAATTCACTGAATCATAAATATTTTTCAAAGACCTTCAAAAATTAAAACTCAAAAATCAATTCAGTTTCCTTTCTCAATTGTATATAGATTTCCACTATCATTTTGTAGATAAAATTCTAACAATCCTTCGAAGTTATTAATGTTGCTACTACCCAACTTGGAATTAGCTAATCCCTAAGTTCATACTTCTTAAAAATATGGTCCCGCTTATCCTCATATCTTTATAACTCAAATAGGATCTCAATGCATACTAATTGTCAATGTAATCCTTCTAGCCATGTGGTTGACCTATGAGCATATATTAGTGTAGTCATCTTCCTATCAAGTGGGGAAATAAGGATTACGGTAGAAAGAGCTCAAGCAAGATGTAGATCAATGAAGTTAAACAAGTGATTCGAAAAATTGTCAAGGAAGAGGGTCAAGCAGGTGGATGAGATCCTATACTCTAATCCTATATTGCAGGCCCGTTTGGTACAGTCATGTAACGCACACCAAAACTGAAGAACACACAACACCTAGACGAGCCCACCTTCATGTAGGTATAAAGAAGACACGAAGACCTAGACGAGCCCACCTTCATATAGGTATATCGCGTGCCATTAAAACACGTCCCCGTATATCCTATTTTTATGATGCGACTTTAGGGTCACAAAGACCAAACTACAATCTTACCATGATACTGATATATTGTCGACCATGGACCTGGACTCAATTCTTTCAAATCGATATGTGATTGTGTTCTACTTAATTTCTTAAATGATTAGCTTGTGTTTTATGTTGATTGCTAATCCGTGCCATTTATCTTCGTGTCTCATCATAAATTGCTTAGACCCTTAATTTTTTATTTTCGTGAAATAATCCGTAATTATTATCCAAACCTATCACGACCATTGAGCCTAACCAATATTTTCTTTATTCAAAAATACATGTGAACTTGACCCAAAACTACAAAAAATATGTTACGCCCCAGTCCCATAATACATAGGACCAAGTACGTCAGAATACCAGCTGTACATATACAAAGAATACACCAATATGTCCTCGTATTTGTACGTAAGCTGTAAATAATAATACATGATAAGCCACAATATAATAACTATATCTCATCCACAGCTCAACACAGAATGAATAAATAAGTCTCAATGATAATAAAAAAAGTCAAGAGATAGTCGGGTGGTCATTCCTACGCCAAACAGCTATGAAAAATAGTCTCAACTAAATGGAGTCCAACCTCCTCAAAAATAGAATAATGAAGATAAAAGATGTCCAATACATGGTTTCAGATAATAAAGAATAAAAACTAAGTATGAGCAGGAGATGCCTCGTCACCGATGTATAAAGGATCCAACGCTGCACCGTACTTCTCGGAATAGTCCTGCTCATCTAATCCTGGAGAGATCACCAGGTCCTCAGAGGGACGTAATAAGATACAAAAAACATGCCAAAATAACTGAATGTAAAAATATGCAACCATGACACTAAAGGTTACCTAACCGTCTATGTGAGATGCACTTTAGAGGACAACATTCTACGCATGGGCTGTACGGATTCATACAAGTAAATAAGAGTGGCCGTCAAGTAGCGCTCATCCGAGACACTATCGGTCGGGCAGCAAGTAGTGCTCATCCGAGTCACTATCACCCATAATATGTGTAAAAAGTAAATGTAGCCCCTACGCTAGTAGCTGTCCCCTCCCCCCAAATGCTCCTGTCCAAGATGTATCCACAACTTGCACAGCTGGCAATTGCTATGGCTTCTAACTCGACTCACTAGTAGCAGTTACCTCCTAACCGTCGTACGACCCTTACGTATCGATGGCCAGTCGAGTACGCAGGTCCGTGTCCTATGTGAACTCACTCATCACGTGATACACATGTGTCAAGGCCATAGGAGATATGAAAATATCCCACATTCATAAGGAGGTCGTCTAACTCTAGGTCGACATGCATAATAGAATATAAAAATAACGAAAACAACTAAATCTAGTCGTCCGCACCCAAGTGTGACTTGGACGCCCAATATAAACAAAATGACAAATAAGAGAAAGAAATATGCAATAATAAAATATACTGAAAATAAATGAGCACAATCAGAATCTATGGCAAGGTATACTTGCCTGTGGTACGAGGAGGGCAAATCCAAATGTCGCAAGCGTCAACACAAAACTCACAATTCACAGATGACTCCGGATGCTGAAACAAACATCAAAAATATTCTAGGTAAAAAAGATACACCTAGAGAATACCTGTCCAAAAGTCTAATTCTGGAACAGGGGCAAAATCGTAATTTTGGGTCAAAACGATGTCCGTCGTTGGACCCGCTTTGTACCGAAATACGTGCCGAAGTCTATGGTCTAAAAGTCATCAAACTACATGTCTACGGATTCAATTTTAGGAGAGAAACTCAACGGCATGTCCAGTTTTGGATTCCGATGAGCCGCGTACAAAATCGCCCGTTTGAATGGGTCGCGGGCCCGCCAAAAAGGGGTTTCGGTCGACCTTTTCAGAATCGAACCAAACTTGGCATACAGGATCAGAATTTTGATTCGGACCTATTGGCACAAGTTTCATCTCGATTTGACGATTATACACGAAGTTAGAGCGAAGTTTGCAACTTGGCGATACGGGGGCATCTTGACGGATACGGACTGATTTTGTCGCACACACACGACGAAACTGAGTTCCGTCAATTCCCACATGTCAGCAACGTCCATATGCGCCTTTCGATGCGTATAGCATGGGAACACGTCGCCCGGTTTGTCAGGACGCACGCCGTATCGAGAAAATTTTCAAAATTTTATATAAGTTTAACACAGTTTTTCCTTCAACTTCAACATCGATTTACTTTTTACACGTTAATCAAAACGATGATCCATAAGATGCGTTGCGATCTCGGTTATGTTGTCTTTTACTGTTTTCAATTAGTTTCTACAAGTTTTTAATGTACAGCAAGAAAATTGGCCGACAAGTTGTCATTTAGAATTGGTTTTAAGAGTCCAGAAAATCTGATTTTTTGCTAACTTCGGTTTGATTTTTCGAACCAGTTAGATGGTCATGTCGAATCCATCTGGAGGATCTCGAAGGGGGTCAAGTCTACTTTCCAAAAAATCCTACAGATCGAAAATCGGTGTTACGAGTAAAAAGTTACGTCGTCGAAAAGTAGGGTACCTTGAGTGGAAAAACTTCTCCATGGATGACGAGGGGCTGACTTTCGATGCTCCGTTCGTCGCGCACACAACTCTGTTGCTGGTGAAACGAACTCGTAGACGAAGAGGGTATGTTCTGCCGTAATTTTCGTTTTGGGAGTCTAGGGTTTTGAGGTCTGTAGAGGAAGATATATATATAACAAGTTTGGGCGCAAAACCTAGTACTACTAGGATTACCAATAAAGCCTAATATGCTTTTACCCATGGGTTGGTGTGGGTTAGGCGCTGCTTTAGCAGCTTATGAATGGGTGGGGGGCCCGCCCACTTTAAGTGGGTGGGTGATTCTTTTATTTTTTTCTTTTTTTCTTTTTTATTTTTTATTTATTTTATTTTCTTTAATTTCTTTTCCTTTTTCTTTTCTTTTTCTTTTCTTTTCTTTTTTATAAAATTTTTTAGCTATTTTCTATTTTTTTATTATTACTCTATTTAAATATCTAAATTCTATTTTTATTTATTATTTCTAATTAAAAACTTTTTTAAATAATTTAATGTTTTAGATATATTTATATACACATATATTCTCACATATATGTATATATAAATATATACACCTTAATAAATCAACACATACACACATACATATATTCATTAAAATATTTAAATTTAGTTTTGTGTAGAAATTGGTGCTAAAATACATGTATGTATAATATTAGGAGTATGAAAAAATAGTAATAGCAAATACTTAAGTTAATGCATAGTAACGCCCCAGTCCCAAAATACTTGGGACTAGATACGTATCATGCCAGCTGTATACATACGAGTAAATAAAAGGCTCGTATGTATACATAAGCTGTAAAATATAGAAAGCCATGCTCAAACTAAATCTCATCCATAAATATGAAGTTTTAATGATATAATCAAATAGTCATTTCTACAAACGTTGGGCGGAGACATATCCACTACCAACAAGTTTAAATAAGAAAAAAATATACAAATAACTGATTTGGTCGAGTGAAGCAAATGACGAGTCCAAGAGCAATCATCACGACGGAATAGAGCGCAAGTCATGGCCTTAGCTAGAGCACCTGCAGAAAGTCACAAAACACACCTGAAGAAATCACCAGGTCCTCAGAGGGACGTAATAAGATACAAGAAGAACATGTCATGTATAACTGCAAAAGTAACCACTATAATCTTACGACACAACAGGGTACCTAACCGTCTATGTGATATGCACTTTGAGGACAACGTTCTACGCAGGGGCTGTAAGGATTAACGCAAGTAATCAAGAGTGGCCATCAAGTAGCGCTCATCCGAGACACTATCGGTCGGGCAGCAAGTAGCGCTCATCCGAGTTACTATCACCCATAAATGTGTAAAAAGTAAATGTAGCCCCTACGCAAGTAGCTGTCCCCTTCCCCCCCAATGATACTATACATGTATCGTAACTACGACACACCAACACAACACGTGTCGTTTCCACAACACAGTTTTACACCTAATAATTGTCAAGTCTTCTAACATGCATCTATTGACAGTTATTCCTACGCATACGCACGGGTGATCAGCCAACACGCAAGTGACCAATACATGATACTCAAAACTCACACACAACTCGTGATACAATCGTGACAAGTTTAATAAAATACACTAAGTTAAGGGTAGTCCCTTAACTCTAAGTCCACATGCAAGAAGAAAATAATAACAAGAAATATAGATACAATAACTGAAATAAAATGCAACTAAATGTAAGCAGTAAATATGGCAAGGTATCTTGCATGGTGTTACGTCGGGTATGGTGCAATGATCCAACAAGTCATGTTCTGTCCAATGGCCGGGGTCGATATGTGAGGGTCCGGTATTTTATGAGAAAGAGAAACGCGTAATCAGTCGTGATCAATGATAGAAATTGCGGAGAAATTATAAAGAACATACTCATACTATTTTTAGAAAAGTATTTCTAATACTTGAGACTAGATTGTTGTTAGTAAAAAAATAATTTTGGTAAATACTTGAAATCTAAAAATCGTTTTAGGCAAAATTCTCTATTTGTAAAAATAGAATAATCATATCTTTATTTATTTGATAACTTAAAAAAAATACTAGAATACATTTTATAATTTGAAAGCTACATTTCTGGAATATTTGACAATATATTTTTAGTCAACAAAATTTGTATAAGAAATTAAATACTAAAAAAAATGATAAACCATATTTATATATTTTTATAAATATTTATACATATTTATTTCTAAACCCTATTAATAAAGAAAATGATATCCTTAATAATAATAATAATAATAATAATAATAATAATAATAATAATAATAATGATGATGATGACAATATCAGTAATAATAATACTAATAATAATAATACTAATAATAATAACAATAATATTAATAATAAAAATGATGATACATTAAAATAAAAGCTGCTCTGGCTCTTTAGTTAGTAAAGTGAGAGAGAGAGAGGGGAAGAGGAAATAAGAGGGAGAAGTGGGAGAGAATAACAGGGATTACCGGAGGGCGGTCGCCGATGCTCGTCGGAGGGGACGAGGCGGCCGGAGGGGCACCGACACAAGGGGAGGAGTCATCGGGGCTGACCACGGCGAATGAGGCGGACGCACGCGGCGATGGTTGGCGGAGGTTCCACGCACAGATCTGTGGTACGGTGGCGCCGGACGGCTCGTCGGCATGGTACGCGATTCTCGGCGATGGGGGCTTCGGTGCTCCACCCCAAAGCTGGTGGAGGCGTGTCGAGACGGCGGGGAGAGGAAAAGGCGGAGAAGGACGGAGACTACAGCAGAGGCAGTCGGTACCGACGATTTTCGGAGGCGGCGGACAAGTGTTGAAGCACGGTCCGATCAGGTTAGGCTTTTCCCCTTCTTCTTCTTCATGGGTGATGTGGTGGTGGTGACGGTGATGGCAGAAAATCGGTCGTTGGGTGGTGGTATTTGGCCACTGCTGGAACGACGACTTTGGATGGGTTTTTCGATAGGTTGGCAGTGGTGTCCGGGGGCTAGGCTCTGTTGGGACGGAGGTGACGACGAAGATGGTGGTAGCAATGGTGGGGTTCGGTTTTGGTGTGGTATTGTTGGCCGTGATGGTGAGGGGAGCTGGGAGTTGGCCTTGTGATGTAGGCGGAGTGGCTGATGGTGGTTGGGTTGAACGGGGATGTCAGGATGGAAGGGACGGCTGGTGGCGGTGATGGTGAGGTGAGTTGGTGAAGGGATGGATGCTGGTGGTGGTGCCGTAGGTACGGGGACGCAGGCGGTCGGGTTATCGGAGTTGGCCAGGATCGGTGGCTGATGTTTTGCTTTAGTTAGGTTAGGGTGTCGTCGCGTCGGGTTGTCTGACATGACAGGGATGGCTTGGTGGTGTCCTGCATGACACGGAGTGGGTGTCTAGTCCGGAATTGTCGAACAGTACATAAACTTGTAACTGTAATGGAGGGGATATAGTAGATAGGAGGCACAGACACGATGCACAAGTTTTGGTTTGTGAAAATTTATGGAAAAAGAGGGCAAGTACCTCTCCTTTTATAGAGGTGGGAATCCCATTAGGATAAGGACAAAAATTAGTTAAAACCCCAAGAGATAATTTCATAATTAAATTCAAATCCATTTAAAATCGTTTAAACCCATCTTTGATTTAAAACTTATTCAAATGTAAGTCAATAAAAATAATCCTTTCAAATATACTTTATTATATTAAATTCAATTTAAACCAAAACAATATTTTCAAATACTATTTCGAATAATAAAATATTAATATTAAATAAATTTCGAAAATAGAATTATATTTATAAATTTAAATTTTCGTACCTCATACGCAATAAATATTTGCATAAAACCTTGTCTTCAAAATTACCATTTATATAACCTTCCATGATATAAAAAAAAGTTTTAGAAATTCCAATATGGCGCATTTTACAACTCTAAGCAATTAAAAATATTTATTATTTATTATTAAAAAATTACGATTCTAAAATAAAAATGTTTTTACAAAAATATGTACCTCGCACATATTCGCATCGACGAGACATACGAAAATACGAACTCATACGCGACGTTCAATACGACAAATTCGTACGTGACGTACAATACGACTATGTGACGTACAAAATGCAAAGTAAGAAATTAATACCAAATTTATTAAAAAATTATAGTAGAAATTTAGGGGGGTTTACAGCTTGATTAATGAACGTCCCATTGTTGGTTTGTTTGATTTGCAGTCCGAGGAAGAATTTCAGTTCTTCCATCATGCTCATCTCAAACTCATTCTGCATACACTTTGAAAATTTTTGACAGAGAGATTCATTAGTAGATCCAAAAATGATATCATCTACATAAATTTGAATTAGAAAAAGATTTCCGTTAAAAGATTTTATAAAAAGTGTAGTATCAACCTTGCCTTTTGTAAAACCGTTGTCAAGTAGAAAAGAGCTTAGACGATCATACCAAGCATAAGAGGCTTGTTTCAAACCATATAAGGCTTTCTTCAACTTGAAAACATAATCAGGGTTTTTGAAATCAGTAAAACCTGGAGGTTGAGCTACATAAACTTCTTCTTTAATAAAATCGTTCAAAAATGCACTCTTGACATCCATTTGAAATAATTTAAAGTTATGAAAACATGCAAATGTGCATAGCATGCGAATGGATTCTAATCTCGCAACTGGGGCATAGGTTTCATCGTAGTCGATACCTTCTTCTTGATTGTATCCTTGAGCTACGAGTCGAGCCTTAATACGAGTCACTAAACCATTCTCATTCAGTTTATTTCGAAATACCTAGCGGATGCCAATAACCGGATGATCAATAGGCTTGGGAACAAGTTCCCAAACTTGATTCCATACAAATTGGTTCAATTCCTCTTGTATAGCATCTAACCAAAAAGTATCGCTACATGCTTCTTCAATAGTTTTGGGTTCAAGTTGTGAAATAAATGTAACACATGAAGCTATATCTTTATTAAAGGAACGAGTACTTACACCCCTGGTAATCTTACCTATTATCAAGTCCTTGGGATGGTCTGCCAAAAATCTCATTTCTTTTGGCAAATCCTCAGGATTGCTGGTTCTGGCTTCTGGTTCTGTATGTGATCTGCCTAGAGGATCAGCTGGTGGTTTGCATGAAGGTTTTGCAGGTGCTGTACTTGGTGTACTTATGACTTCATCATCTTCATCGACTGAATATTCATTTAATTCGTCAAATGTAACATATATTGATTCCTCGGTGATCATGGTTCTCTTGTTGAAGACTATGTACCCTTTGCTCTTTGCCGCATAACCTAAAAAGATACCTTCATCGGCCTTTTTATCAAACTTTCCCAAATTATCTTTAGTATTAAGAATAAAGCATTTACAACCAAATATTTTAAAATATAAAATAGAGGGTGTTCTATCAAACCATAGCTCATAGGGAGTCTTCTTCGATATAGGTCGAATTAGAACCCTATTGAGAACATAGCAAGCTGTATTGACAGCTTCAGCCCAAAAGTATTTTGGTAGACTAAACTGGTTTAACATTACTCTAGCCATTTCGGATAGTCATGTTCTTACGTTCCACAACTCCATTTTGTTATGGAGTCCTAGGGCAAGAGAACTCATGCAGATAACCGTGTATGTCACAAAATTGCTTAAACTCTGTATTCTCAAATTCGCCGCCATAATCATTTCGAATACGAGTGATCATGAAACCTTTCTCATTTTGAACTTTCTTGTAAAAGGTGATGAATTCTGATAATGCATCGTTCTTGCGTACAAGAAAATATACTCACGTGTATCTAGAGAAATCATCTACTATTACAAAAGCATATAACTTACCACCTAGGCTAGCAATTCTGCTAGGTCCAAATAAATCCATATACAGTAATTGTAAGGTCTAGTGGTACTTACAGCGTTCTTGGACTTAAATGCAGATCAGGTAACTTTGTTCTTTTCAGATTCACTACATACCGTATCCTTCTTGAAAGAAATGTCGGGTAAGCCTTGTACCAGCTTCTTTGTAGATAACCTTGAAATTGTGTCCATATTTGCATGACCGGGTCTCATATGCCATAGTTGACTCTCATCACTCTTGGCCATTAAGTAACTACCTGCTTTGTTAGCATCTTCTAACAAATAGAAAACATATATATTGTCTTTCCTGATACCTTCAAAGATAGTACTACCAGTTGAGCTATCAACTATAGTACACTTGTCTTTGACGAAGTTAATACCGTAACCATGGTCAGCTAAATGGCTTATGCTGAGTAGATTATATTTTAACTCGGTAACTAGACAGACATCTTTAATCACAGGGTAGGGGGCCTTACCAATATTGCCGATACCAATTATGTGCCCTTTAAGATTATTACCGAAGGAAACGTATCATTCTTTCTTCTTCGACGGTGTTGCGAATAATGAAGCGTCACCGGTCATGTGCAGTGAGCAACCGCTGTAAAGGATCCATTTGCTTCTAGCATGTGAAGGGTGTTTCACCTACAAAAAAATTTGCAGATGAAAACTTTGGTACCCATTTCTTGTAGGGTCCTGGAATGTTAGTTTTCGATATCCATGCACAAATCTTTAAATCAATAAGCTTTCTAACTCTACACGCAAAAGAGATATGACCAATGGTGCCACAATAGTGACATCTAGCATATTGAGTGTTGAATGCAGTATGTTGTGTATGATCGGTAGGTCTTGGTTTTCTAGTATAAAAGAATACATGCCTATTAGTCTTCTTGGGCAATGGTTTGGTTTGGTTTGGTCTGACAGTGTTGGGTTTGACAGTGTTCCAATGTTTCGGTAAGTGACACGTGTTAGGATAGGAAGTAGCTAGCTCAGGCTATTTTCCTAACCTAATTTTCAACTTTTTGAAAATGTCATACAATGCAGTATAATCAGCAATAAGTGTATTATTCCTGATAAGTGCTTGCTGAAGACTCTTCTTCTCTTTGAGTAGATCTTCTTCTAATTGGGTGATGGTCTTATCTTTCTCTTCGGATAGTCTTGTGGTTTCGTATCGTAACAGCTTAACAGAAGAGAGCTCACCTACCTCACTAGAATTATCATTACTTTTAACCTCAACTAGTAGGTTGGTAAGTCTTTCTATTTCACCTTTATACTCCTTGAGTACCTTCTTAGAGTTTTGGATTTACTACGCAGTTTTCTGTAATCACCTAAGAGGTCACTAAAGGCTTCACCTAATTGCTCAAAGGTAAAATCATCATATGTATCAAACAGGGGGTTAGTAGTTACCTGATCGAATGCCATCAAGCACACATTTGCAGCGTCATCTGATTGTTCATCTTCTGAGTCGTTGGCTTTACTTTCATGCCATATGCTTGTATTGGCATACCTTCTGGATGTAGATTACTTCAGGTAGCCCTTGTCGTATTGTTGCTTTTCCTGTTGATGATAATGTTATTGGACAGTCCTTCTTCATATGTCCTTTTTTCTTACAGCCATAGAAAATAGGATCTTCTTCGTTGTTGTTGTTATTATTGTGATCCTTTGTTCTTCTATTGAATCTCATGAACTTCTTAAACTTTCTTACGAGGAGAGCTTGATCTTCAAAGTCAGAGTCACTATCGTCAAAATTATCTTCGACAGTTCTTCTGTGTTGAGCCTTGAAAGTGATCGACTTCTCCTTTGGTGCAACATCTTCGAAGTCTTGAAGTTCCAGCTCGTGAGTGAGTAGCTTACCCATGAGTGTTTCAAGAGACATAGTTGAGAGGTCATTCCCTTCAATGATTGTTGTAGCCTTCGGAATCCAGTTCTTCGTGAGAGCTCGTAAAAGTTTGCAAATCTTCTCATGGTTACTGTACTCCTTGCCTAATGATGACAGAGGATTTACAATATCCAGGAATCTTGTAAACATCTGAGTGACAGATTTGTTTGGCTTCATCTTGAACGCCTCATACTCCTGAGTAAGTCTGTTGATCTTTGACTCCTTGACTTACGTCGTGCCTTCGTGGGTTACTTCAAGAAGTTTCCACACTTCACCTGATGTTGTGCAAGTAGACACCCTGTTAAATTCAGTCATGTCTAAAGCATAAAATAAAGCATTAATAGCACGTGCGTCAAGACTAGCATGTTTCTTTTCAGCTTCAGTATACTTGTCATGGGATTTTTCGACCAATTCCCCTTCAACAAGAATACGAGCAGACTTTTTATAGCCGTCAATAACAATAGACCATAAGTCAAAGTCTAGAGATTTCAAGAAGAAACTCATCTGTGTTTTCCAGTAAGTGTAATTTGTACCGTCAAACAGTGGAGGTCTGTTTGTGGCTTGGCCTTCACTTGTGAATTTCACGGTTGTCATGTATAATACTGTGATCTATGTAAAAGTTAAAATAATAAAAAATATAATAGTAGTGTTATCTCGCTTTACCTGTATAACCCACTCTGATACCAATTGTATGAACGAATTGTAAAGCGCAATACTCTAGAGGGGATGAATAGAGTAGGCAGCGGAATATAGCTAATTAAAAAGTTAGCAACAAGATAATAGAGAATGTATATATCACAAGTAAATAAATGTAAAAGCAGAGATCAGAAAGCAAATGCAAAGATGGTGATTTATACTGGTTTCCCTCTTGTGAGGACTATTCCAGTCGGAAGAACTCTAGCTTCCAGTTGACCACTATTGGAAAATATCGCAAGTTTTCATACGAAGACCTTGCAACTTCTACAACGCGAGCTTTGATACAAAGTACTAGACCAACTTCAATTGTGAAGTGTCTTTCTTCAATCAAGCCTCTGATTACAATCACTCTGAAGCTTCTAGACCGTACCGTACTAGCAAATCGACTAGAGGATTGTAACTGGCTTGGGATTTGAAAATGAAAGCTTTAGAGCACCTTGGAAGACGTTTAAGCTTAGAGAGAAGAGATAAGAAAGTGAATGAGTGAGTTGAAATGATTGAAATCCTTCTCTATTTATAGGTTTTCCAAAGTCAGAATTCAGACAGAATTCTATGAGAGAATATCGACAAATAGTCATTGCATCCGTAACCGTAACTGCAGGAAGACTAAGTTCAAAAACCAACGTACACTAGGCAAATTTTGGCCAAATTCACCTATGTGTGTTTTTGAATTTTTTTGGCCATTTTTGAAAATAATGTTTGGCTTTTGGCTTTTAGAAAAAGTTTAAGCAGTTAGGAGCTTTTGTAAAATGGGTTGTTTTTTAAAACATAGGATATTTTGAACATGTTTTTGGGGTAGCCTATTTGCCAGTACGACTCGGTGTATAAAGTATTCATAGACTCAATAAATATGAATATTATATTGCATATAGAAATACAGACTCATACAACAAAATCAGCTTCGGTCTTGAACAAATAGGTATCAATTCTTTGGCAGTTGTCCAAGAGTCCAAATAATCCAAGTAGCCCTTATATCGAGACATAATTTGATCAATATATATTATTTATAGTATATATATATATATATATATATATATATATATATATATAGTTGGTCCATTGGTCATGGTCGAACTTGATTTCAAATTCTTGCCAAAGAATTATTTGGACTCTTGGACAACTGCCAAAGAATTTGAAATCAAGTTCGACCATGACCAATGGGCCAACAATATATATATATATATATATACATATATATATATATATATATATATATATATACATATATATATATATATATATATATATATATATATATATTTGTTTATAGTATTATATATATGAAAACCTATAAATCATTCTGGGTCTCTAACCCCTATTTTGGTAAAATACAATTTATTAGAGAAAATACTATAACTATCTTGAAAAATTATATATATATATATATATATATATATATATATATATATATATATATATATATATATATATATATATATATATATATATATATTTATATATATATGAAAACCTAGAAATCATTCTGGGTCTCTAACCCCTATTTTGGTAAAATACAATTTATTGGAGAAAATACTATAACTATCTTGAAAAATTGTTTATAGCTCTAACCCCTATTTTGGTAAAATACAATTTATTGGAGAAAATACTATAACATTATTTTAGGTTGCTATGCCCATTTGAAAATAGAATTTGGTTTTACAAATAATTTTAGAAAATAATTTACTATATTTTTTTAATAGGGCTAAGGGTGCTAATATTAATGAAACTAAATTTATAACATATGTATACGTACATATACCAAAATTTATATCTACATACATATATGTATATAGCCAACATTTATATATAACTTACAAATGATATACATGTACAAAATATATAATAATTAACCAAACAAAATTTTTACCCAAATGCCCATCTCAGCCCACCCCAATGATCTACTCACAGTAACCCCACTCCCTAATATCATCAACAATATTATAATAACAATCACTATAATGTCTATAATTAAATCCTAATCAATGCTATTAATAAATCCTAATTATCCTGAATAAGACAGGGTCGGTCTGCTCTTATTTGCCCTTTTCCCAAAATAAAATCAAATGGTGAGAGGGAAGAGCTATTTCCAACAGTTCGAAAAGAGGGAAAGAGAAGAAGTTGCTTCCATGCTTCTTCAAAAAAAAAAAGAAATCCCTAATCCATAGAATTCGAAGGGGGAGAAAACGAAAGGGGCTCACTGTGAGGATTCGTCGGCGGGGGCTCGCGCGGGGTGGTCCGGGCGCGACGTTGTACCTGGTTCGAGGAGCAAGACAACGCGGAATGGCGATAGTGGCGGCAAAACTTCGGCACTGGGGAGTGGCACCGGGTGGAGTGGAAGCGCTCGTCGGCGCGGTAAGAGGACGGAGGCGGTGGTTGCGGGTGCGGCGGACGACGGAGTGCGGTATGAAGTTCTCTCTCTCTCCCTGAGATTTGTGGTGTGTTTAGGTGTAATAGTGGAGGTCGTGGTGGCTGGAGATTGGCTCAGGTGGTGATGGCAGTGATGGTGGTGCGACGATGGCGCCTGTGGTGGTATGTGGTGGTTGAGAGATTGATGGTCAGGAGGAGGACGTAGATGGCCGGGTGTTGGTGGTTGAGTTGGTCGACGGGGAGCCACTAGGGAAGGGCACTGGCCAAGTTGGCTGGGAACGAGGCAGCATTGGTGGTGGGGGTGGTGCTGATCTTGGCCATGGGGTGGTGTCTCCATGGTCGAGATTGGCTTGGGTCGGCCGATGGTTGGCCACGGCGCGGGGTGGTCGATCGGTTTCTTGGGAGAACTGTTGGATTAGCGGCTGCTAGGGTGTGTGTGTTTAGGGTTTGGGATTTATTGTAAAATATTGGAAAGTGTGCAATATTTATAAGGTAGGAAGGGAAATCCTAAAAGCAATATGCAAATGTAATAGAATTAGAGAAAATGGTGGAACACTAACACTAACCACGAACAACATTATTATCCACTAATTTAGTTAATTAATACTAAATATTCACTAGCTAATTATAGATATTAATAACCAGTTAATTAGTTGTTAGCTAATTACAATTTGGTACTAAAATATTAGCTAAAACCAAAATCTAGCCCACAATCCAAGTCCTAACTTGGTAGGCTGGAACTAGGACCAGAATGATCTTAGCCCGATACGAGGGGAATCGAATAACCAACCAATTATCAAAAAATCTTTAAACTAAAATAATTAGTAATAAAATATTTTTATTTACAAAACATAACCTTACTAATATTTTCTCTATATAAAAATAAATATTTATAACTTATAGATTTTTTCGAAATGGACAGGAAAATTAATTAAGGTAAAAATCCCACATAAAAGAGTTTTTACAAAACCAATGACCAACAAGCACCGATAGCATAATACGATCGAAATATACTTCATTTTACGATTTCAAGGATTTAGGAAAAGTTCATAAAATAGAAAATTTAAAAATTCAAAAAAAATCCAAAAATTCGGTAAACGAAGGTTACAAATCTACCCTCCTTAAAAAAATTCATCCTCGAAATTTAAGGTTGGCAGAGGGATCAAAACACGATTGAGAGTTTAGTCAATAACTTAGGCACGATCAAAGAATGATGGTTTTGACACGATCAAGATAATCAATTCGAAATTATTTAGGCACGACTAATGATTCTGGCATGATATGATCGAAGTATAGGTGATACAATGTAGGCACGATCAGAAATAAATACAAATTATTTCAAAGTACAATTTCAGTCATGGCTAGTAAACCGAAGATAGAATCAAAATTTCAAGTAGGAATGATCAGTAGTCTAGGCTTGATGAAGATCATATTTAGGGTAGCCAAGGCACGATCAAGATCAAACTTAGTTATGACCAAAAATAAAGTTTTGGCATGACGATATTTGAAGTCACAGTCTTATAGGCACGATTTAGAAATAAATTCAAGTTATGCGCGAAGTCACGACTAGGAAAATCAAAATCTTTCAGTTATGATCAAGTTAGAATCGAATCTAAGTATAGAATGATCAATATGATCTAGGCTCGATAAAGTTAGATTTAATGTTATATAGGCACGTTCAAATACAAAAACGACGCGATTGGGCATCGTTAGGAATAATGAAATGTTTGGCATGATTTATACTAAGGATCAAAACCACTTGATCACGAGTAGAATCAAGGCTTAAGAATTTTGGAATGACTAGAATCACTTAAGCACGATTTTGGATAGAGCGACAAAAAAATGTAAACCTAGTCATGATTAGGAATAAAGTCTGAGCACGGGTGATTAGAGAATCAAAATTTAGGCACGATGGAAAATTTATTCCGACATGATCAAACTCAAATTCTGACATGACAAATTTCATAATCAAATCGGATAGTCGTGATCAAGGACCAAAACTTTTAGGCACGATTAAGAGGCAAAATTAATACATATAGTCATGATCATTAAAATCATAATCATAGGATTCAAAGTCGTATAGTCGTGCCAGGTCATCTAGGCACGACCAAACATGAAATTTTGGTATAATCAAGAATGGTATAAAATATAACCATGATTAGAAGGGAATTTAGGCATTATTGGAAATTAGGTCGAAGTTTTTTGCACGAGCGATAATGACATAAAATCTAACCCGATCAGATTTTTTACGATCAAAGATAAGGTCAATCTAATCCCGATCAAAACGGTATTTGGGTACGATAAAATATAATCGAAGTCTGGGCACGAGTAGTAAGGATTGATATCCATGTCACGATCGGACTTAAAGTCACTTGAGTATAGTCAATAATTAAGAACTTGGCACGATAAAGAAGTTGGCCAAAAATCGATTGGTCATGCTCAATAGGATCAAAGATTTAGCGATATTGAAATTTAAGAAACGATTTAGGGATAAGAAAATCAATCTCTTTTACTAGGATAGGAAAATCAAAGATAGGATTGCAGAAGGAAGTCAAATCATCTCACTCTACTACTACCAAGTTTATCTGATCATCATTTGTCAATTATACCTTTATCTTACAAGCCCAGACATACCGCTACAAAATTATGGTCTTCAATCATGAAGATTCAAACCCTTATATGACTATTACCAAAAATCATAATCTTCAGTCATAAAGATTGAAACCCTTTTATAAATACCACAGGCTTGACCTTAATTTCAAAGGCACTACCCTAAAGCATACTCTTTGTTATAACTCCTCAATTTTCTCTCCCTTTTTTTAATTTGCAATCCTTTTCCATGTAGTCATCTTGAAAGTCCAAATTCCTCTACCTTGTTTTTACTTAGGTCCGAAATTCTTGAATCAAGGTTTATAAAATTCTTGAATATGTTTCAAATCACATCCCTCTTATTACTCAAATCTAATGCCACCACTTCCACATAAAAAAATTTCTCTATTATTTTAATCAACCTTCATATTTTTTTCAACTTTTTTACCTTCAAATATTATCCTTCTTAAACTTAAAAATTTCCACAAAAGTCTCTAGGGTTTTCTATAACTCAAAAAGTTTCTGTTCTTTCGGTTCCAAATCATTCTTTTACCAATCTTTGTTCAATTTTATGTCATCTCCGTATATAGTCATAATCTTCCTTCCATGTATTTGGATTCCTAATTTCAGTATCTAGTCTTAATTTAAATATAAGATATCTCGAGAATCAGTAACTCAAAAATATCTAAGTTCTCAAAATCGAATCGGCTTCGAATATCCTTATCAGTTCTAAAAATATAAGATATCACAGTTTTTACCATTAAGGTATATTCCATTGTTCTTCTTTCTCGAAATCCTCCTACGTCCTTCTAAAGTAATCCATACTCAATAATTCTCTAAGTGTATTTCCAAACTGACAATATCGGTCTCTTGTCTTTGTTTTCATTCTCAGTCATATTCTTATCCCACTATTTTATCTAAATGTCAAACATTTTATATTCCTACCAATATTACCACATGATAACGATTTTTGTTCCTTCCAAGCTAAATGATTTCGATACTTCCTCGGCCTTTTCCAAGTAGAGAGATATGAGAATTCAAAAGATTTTAAAGTGTAGCTAACAAATTTATATATAAGATAGTTTGATGGATATAACTGGGACAGAGTTAATAAGACGAAGAAAGTGATGATAGAAGTTTATCTTGCTCATCTGGTCATAATGGAGAGAACCAAGTTAAGATATGATCTGATAACCATACATGTCTACCTGAAATCATGTTATCCAAAAAATTTGCTACGCTAGTAAGCATAGCTACAGTAAACGATAGAGTCCACAACTAAGGTATATACCCTATAATTATGTTATCTATAATTCTCACCACGCCAACCGGTATGGCTGCGAGAAACTCTAAAATCCATATATAAGATAAGTATACCCCAAATCAGGCTCTATGTTTTTATCATACCAGCTAGTATGGCTGTGATAAATTCTAGAATCCATAACCAAAGTAGACATTTACCTTTCATAATGTCCTCATCAAATATGTCATCAGAATATACCTTAACTTAGTCCGTAAAATTCATCTCAATACCAAATCAAAGTCAACAACGAACACCAAGAATTAAATTCAACAACGAACCAAGGAAGAGTAAATGGAAATAAGTGGAAACGGTTTTGAGATAAGGTTTAGAGTAAGATTTCTCAGGGTCATCCTAAAGGTACTAACTTGGTCAAAATTCGAAATATTCCCTGAATATGGCCTAAAACCTTCATATATAAGATTGGCTAATCATTCTCTATCCTCAACCTAAATGGTATATAAGTGCAACTTCTACTCTCTAGTTCTTTCTGGAGTCCATAAAACTCATCTTAATGCAAGAATAGGATTCGATAACGGATATATATTCAAATCTGGACGAGCAAAAGCAAGTAAAAATAGACTCAAAAGAGTTTCGAAGTAAGATTTCCAGGGGTCATCCCTGGAATCTATCAAGAGTTCCTAATATGTGATTGAGTACCAAATCTCCAAAAATATTCTATGATTCAATCCTAATCCTAGGGCAGGCTCGCGGTAGTATGGCTAGGCCTAAGTACTACCATGACTTCCCACTTAGTTGAGAAGACAGACCTGCATGAGCCACAATACAAACGTGTCACGACCCGTACCCGAATATTTGGGCACGGGTACGTAGGCCACGCCCAGCCTACACCGCGGTATCGGTGGTAGAACGATGTCAAGTACCCATAATATCTACACCATCTATATGGTCCACAATAACACATGTACTCAATCACACCACAACAGCTAAGGAAGATATGAAATAGAAAAAATATCAATAACACTTAAATAACTAAAGTCTACAAATAAACATACATAACAAGAATGTATCGAAGATAAATCCGATAACAAGACATAAATCTAAAAAAATGACTAGAGCTCTCCATAGATCAACTCACGATCTAAAGTACATCGAGATCTGTCATCATGAAGTCCAGGGTGTGGGGCATAACATTACCTAAAAAATAGTTATCCAATCAAGATTGGAGCGAAGTACATAACTCTAAAAGTAATTCCATTGTATGGTAGGAAATATATAACTCGTAATAGAATAAAATACATGATATGTTGAAAAGAAAATATAGAGAAATAATATGAAGAGGAGGTAAGAAAACTGAGTACATGAATAGAATAGATAACATATAAACTATAATAAATATAAGTGAATTAGAGCACAAGACAGTTATTGATTGGCTTAGGTTGCACATAATTATTCTATAGTAACTTAATTATACATGATAGGTATAATCGACATGCACATGAATACACTAGAGGGGTTAATCACATAACTACTTCTACTCTCCCGCCCCAATCAATACACATAGATCTGATCACGACACGTTACGTTCATGATTATTAGTTGCACATGAAGCACATGTGAGCAAATGAGAGTATATGAGAGCACATGAGAGTATATGAATAATACGAATACAAGAAGTACACGATGTACATAAAAAGTACATGAACATGAAATACCTGATATACCCGATAAGGGATAACATCTTCTGACAAGATCCATTTAGTATCAATCCGTGTAACAATGTGTCAACATCAAGTAAAGTAGTCTAGAGCATGCAATATAGATACTATCATGATAAAAACAATCAGAGAATGTACTCGTCTTAATTTAGTTGGAGTCGACGTGCATGACACGAATGTGTCGACACAGGATAGGTACGACGCTATGCTCCACAAGATGGTCCCAAACGACGGTAGAAGCAGTTCCATTGAGTCCAGGATAGTCCAAGTAGCCTCGTTTGACATATAGAAGCCCAAAATCAGAGTTCGACACGATACTCGAATCAAGAATAGGAAACGACTATGATAGTCACGATTTATGATTTTTAAGGAAAAGAATAATTATATATAGATATATAACTATCTTAAAAAAATGTTTGTAGTATTATATATATATATATATATATATATATATATATATATATATATATATATATATATATATATATATATATATATATGAAAACCAAGAAATCATTTTGGATCTCTAACCCCAGTTTTGGTAAAATACAATTTATTAGAGAAAATACTATAATATTATTTTAGGTTGCTATGAATAGAATTTGGTTTTACAAATAATTTTAGAAAATTATTTACTATATTTTTTTAGTAGGACGAAGGGCGCTAATATATTACTGCAACTAAATTTATAACATATGTATACGTACATATACCAAAATATAATATATATATATATATATATATATATATATATATATTTATATATAAAAAAAAAATATATATATATATATATATATATATATATATATATATATATATATATAGCCAACATTTATTTATACCTTACAAATAATATACATGTACAAAATATATAATAATCAACCAAACAAAAATTTTATCCAAAAGCCCATCTCAGCCCACGCCAAAGATCTACTCACAGTAACCCCACTCCCTAATATCATCAACAATATTAATAATAACAATCACTATAATGTTTATAATTAAAATCCTAATCAATGCTATTAATAAATCCTAATTATCCTAAATAAGACAGGGTCGGTCTGCTCTCATTTGCCATTTTCCCAAAATAAAATCAAATGGTAAGAGGAAGAGCTATTTCCAATGGTTCAAAAAAGGGAAAAAGAAGGTGATGTTGCCATGCTTCTTCAAAAAAAGAAATCCCTAATCCATAAAAATTCGAAGAGGGAGAAAACGAAAGGGGCTCACTGTGACAATTCGCCGACGGGGGCTCGCATTGGGTGGTCCGGGCAGGGTGTTATGCCTGGTTCGAGGAGCAAGACGGCATGAAATGACGATAGTGGAGGCGAAACTCCGGCGCCAGGGAGCGGTGCCGGGTGGAGTGGAAGCGTTCGTCGGCACGGAAGGAGGATGGAGGCGGTGGTTACGGGTGTGGCGAACGGCAGAGTACAGTATGAAGTTCTCTCTCTCACTCTCTGAGATTTGTGGTGTATTTGGGTGTAACGGTGGAGGTCATGGTGGCCGAAGATTAGCTCAGGTAGTGATGGCAGTGATGGTGGTGCGGCGGTGGCGCCTGTGGTGGTGTGTGGTGGTTGAGAGATTGTTGGTCGATGGGGAGCTACTGGGGATGGGCGTTGGCCAAGTTGGCCAGGGATGAGGCAGCATTGGTGGTCGGGGTGGTGCTGATCTTGGCCAGGTGGTGGTGTCTCTGTGGTCGGGATTAGCTTGGGTCAGCCGGTAGTTTGCCACGGCGCGGGGTGGTCGATCGATTTCTTGGAAGAGCAGTTGGGTTGGCGACTGCTGGGGGTGTGTATGTGTTTAGGGTTTGGAATTTGTTGTAAAATATTGGTAAGTATGCAATATTTATAGGGTAGGAAGAGAAATCCTAAAGGCAATATGTAAATGTAATAGAATTAGGGAAAATAGTGGAACACTAACACTAACCATGGCACTAACCACTAACAATATTGTTATCCATTAATTTAGTTAATTAATACTAAATATTCACTAGCTAATTATAGATATTAATAACCAGTTAATTAGTTATTAGTTAATTACAATTTAGCTACTAAAATATTAGCTAAAACCAAAACCTAGCCCACAATCCAAGTCCTAACTTGGTAGGCTAGAACTATGACCGGAATGGTCTTAGCCCGATACGAGAGGAATCGAAACCAATTATCAAAGAATCTTTAAACTAAAATAACTAGTAATAAAATATTTTTATTTACAAAATATAACCTTACTAATATTTTCTCTATATAAAAATAAATATTTATAACTTATAGATTTTCTCGAAATGGACAGGAAATTCAATTAGGGTAAAATTTTTGCTTAAAACAGTTTTTACAAAACCAATGACCAACAAGCACCGATAGCATAATACGATCGAAATACGCTTCATTTTATGATTTCAAGGATTTAGGAAAAGTTTATAAAATAGAAAATTCAAAAATTCAAAAAAATCCAGAAATTCGGTAAACGAAGGTTACAATTCTGCTTCATCCGCTGCAGCCGCCAGTGCATAGAACTCAGATTCCATAGAAGAGTGTGACAACATAGTCTGCTTCACCCATGGAGAAGACATATCCTTCCGTGGACCTTTCACTCTCTACTTCTGAGCACCCGCTTGCATCACTGAAGCCTTCTACTACTGATCTCCGTAGTAGTTTAATGCATATTTCTGAGTCCTCTTTAGGTATCTCATTACCCTCTTCACACCTTTACAGTACTCGACGCCTGGATTGCTCATGAACCGACTCAGCCTCTCCATGGCGAAAGCTATGTCAAGCCTTGTGGCAGTAGTCACATACATCAAACTCCTGATGATGCTCGAATACTCTAGTTGTCTGACGCTTTCTCTTTGATTTGGCTTCAGCTTCTTGTCACACCTATATGGTGTATCGATCCCTGGAAGATCCTGATACCCATAGCATGTGAGCATCTTTTCAATGTAATGAGACTGTGACAAGGATACTCCAATTTCAGTCTGGATGATCTTTATCCCCAGGATAACATCAGCTTTCCCTAAGTCCTTCATGCTGAACTTGGATGAGGGGAACTTCTTTGTCTTAGTGACACTTGCTAGATCTGTACCCAAGATCAACATGTCATCTACATAAAGACAAATGACAACTCCTCTTCCATCAGCAAATTTTGTGTATACACATTTGTCCGTCTCGCTGACCCTGTAGCCGTTTGATCTTATGACTTTATCAAACTTCTCATGCCACATCTTAGGAGCTTGCTTCAGACCGTACAGATCTTTCACCAACCTGCAAACTTTGCCTTCGAGGCCCTTGACGATGAATCCTTCTAGCTGTTGCATGTAAATCTTTTCAGTCAACTCACCATTCAGGAAAGCAGTTTTGACATCCATCTGATGAATAACTAGCTTGTGAATCGCGCTCAGAGAAATCAATATCCTGATGGTCGTCATCCGTGCTACTGGAGCATATATGTCAAAATAATTAATCCCCTGCTTCCTAGAAAATCCCTTGGCTACCAACCTAAACTTGAACTTATCAACAGTTTTATCGACCTTCACCTTCTTCTTGAAGATCCATTTACATCCGATTGGTTTTGCTCCTTCTGGCAGATCGACCAACACCCACGTATTGTTGGAGGTTATCGTACTCATCATTAATAGCCTCCTTCCAGAAGACAGCGTCTCTGATCTTCATCGCCTCATCATAGGTCAGCGGATCTGCTTCCACATGATAGGTGACAAAATCCTCTCTGAAGTCCTTCTGTCTTCTCATTCGCTTGGACACGGGTTCTATGATTTCGGGTTCAATCATTGTTTTTACAACAACAACCTCTTCTTGGACTACATCTTCTAAACCTTCATTAGGAGCTTGAGCGTCCTGTGCACTCACACTATTCTTTGGAAGGTCCGCAAGAACAATGTTCTTGTGCATTGCAAATTTATCTTCAAAGAATTTTATATCGCGAGATTCAATGATATGATTTGATTCAATATCAAGAAACCTCCTAGCATCACACTTATCGGCATATCCCAGGAATATAGTCTTCCTAGTCATTATTCTTAGCTTTTAAATCTTTAAATCTGGAAGCTTCACATACGCCAGACACCCCCACACTCGAATGGCATTCAAGTTGGGTCTGACCTTGAACCAGAGTTCATGAGGAGTGACTTCCAAAGTTGCATACGACACTCTGTTTAGTATGAATATAGCCGTAAGCACTGCTTCACCCTAAAAGCAATTTGGAAGACCCACAGTCAACAGCATCAAGTTCATCATCTTTGTTAACGTTTTGTTCTTCCTTTTCGCAATACTATTTGATTGAGGTGAGTAAGGAGCATTTATCTCGTTGACAATTCCATGTTCTCTATATAATGATGCAAATTCGTGAGACCTATACTCTCTCCCTCGATCACTTCTGAGTTTCTTGAGTTGTTATCCGGTTTGACGCTCGGCTTCAGCCTTGAAGTCCTTAAATTTCTCAAGCACTTCATCTTTGGACTTGAGCAAATAAACGAAAGCGTATTTTGAGAAATCGTCGATGAAAGTAATGAAATACTTTATTCCGGCCTTAGTGTAGAACTGTTTAAAGTCACAGATATCTAAGTGAACCAACTCCAGAAGATCTATACTTTGGTTTACCTGTTTGAACGGTTTTCTAGTGATCCTCGTCTGCACACAAACCTCACATTTCTCCAACTCCTTACCTCCACATTTAGAGATGAGCCCTAGACTAGACATCTTATTAATTCTTTTACAATGAACATGTCCTAGTCTATTATGCCACAACTCAAGAGAATAATCAGAACTAGAGACTGTATTAATTTTTTCATTAGGAGTTACAAGCTGAAGTTTGAACATTCCTTCGGTACAATAAGCCTTTCCGAAGTATGTTCCTTTATAAGACATATCCACCTGACCCGCGTCATTGTCCATCCTCAAGCCTGTGTTGCAGAGCAGACTTCCTGAGACCAGGTTCTTGGCTATATCCGGTACATGCTTCACCTCCTGAAGCGTCAGCGACTTTCTCGAAGTCAATTTCAGTACCACCGTCTCGATCCCCAAAACTTTATCTTGTGTCTGGTTGGCCACCATAACCTTCTCAGCAACAGGTTTGTATGTGGTAAACTACACCTTTTTTGAGCAAATGTGGCATGATGCCCCAGTGTCTATCCATAGTCTGTGTCAACACCAGTTGAGTCAACCTGCGCAATTATAGCAACAAAGTTAGCCCCACCTTGCTCTTTCTGTTTAGGTTTTTTCTTGTAGTCCCTCCTCCAGTGGCCTTTCTTGCCATAGTTGAAACAAGTCCTAGGTTCTTTGGACTTGGGCTTGAATTGAGCCGACTTTACCTTCAGATGGTGAACGTCTTTCTTCTTATTGTAGGAAGCCTTTTTCTTTCCTTTAGAGTTACCTTCATGCACCATGTTCGCCTTGGCCATTTGCTTAGACAAGGTGTCCACTTTGAGTTGAGCCCTCAACTTGTCTTCAATATGTATCCAGTGCAAGAGGTGCTCAAGATCCACCTCCATCTTCTTGCGGTGCATGTTCGCGATAAAGTTGTTCCACCCAGGTGGGAGCTTGGCGACAATACCCCCGACGACGAAAGCATCGACTAAGGACATGTCGTCATCTTCAAGTTTTTGTCGTAACTTGAGAAATTCCTTAACTTGAGGCAACATGGTCTTGTCGTCCTCAAATCGCATCCTCCAAACCTTTTCGGTCACATGGATCTTGTTCCTGTTTTCATCTGCCTTATAGAAATTCACTACCGACTCCCGTCAGCAAATTTTGTGTATACACATTTGTCCTTTGTACACTCTATTCAAAACCCTAGAATATTTTTAATTCTCTAAAAAGTTTTGATAAATTTGGTTTAGAATCTCTTTATGGTTCATGAAAGGAATTTTCGAACACGATAAACCTATATTTTTTCTTGAAACCCTAACCCTAGAATACGACAAACGAGCATCTCGTTTTGGCCGTTCGGCTGCAACAGTCAGATTTGAATACAATAGGACTGCCAGGCCTGTGGCAGTCCTAATGTAAAGCAGGATTGTGGCAATACTGCTTTACATTAGGACTGTCACAGGCCTGGCAGTCCTAATGTAATGAGATATGGGGGTAGAAATGGGGGGGAGGGGGAGGGTTGGTACTCTATATTGCTCATATGGAGGGGGGTAGGTAACTACATGATGCTCACATGCAGGAGGGAAACTGCATGTCCTATACTCTCATGTTTGTAGACTTAATTCACTTATACTTTCATTTACAGTCTCAAAAGGTGAAGGAATTAGCCCAGACACTCCGGAGAGGTTGCTAAAGTGACACTAGTATCGCGGTCGCCAACGAGCTTGATCACATCGACGACGTGGTCGAGTTCCCCTTCATGAATAGTAGGGAGTCTCGTTCAAAGGCCCGGCATGATATGTAGTTGGATGTGGAATGATCATTGGTTGGATGTAATCTGGATGTTTTTGTAAAGATATTTTTGTCGTTTGAAACTTGAAGGATATATTTGTTGTTTGAAAACTTAAATTGTTGGGCAGACTTTTGAAGGATATGTAGTTAACACTTATGTTGTTTTTTTGAAGTTGGATATTTTGTCTGATATGTAGTTGTGATTTATGTTGTTATTTATGTACTTGTTGGATATGTAGTTGTCTGATATGTAGTTGTTATTTACGTTTGGAAACTTAAGTTGTTGGCCAATTCCTGGTATTCTTGATTTAGTATCAGGACTGTCAGCACCCTGACTGTCCTTCATATGTAGTTGTCTGATACGTAGGACTGTCAGGGTGCTGGCAGTCCTAATTGAAATCCTCTGTGATGAGAGTTTCAAAATGAAACTCTCTGTCACAAAAAGTTTCAAATAGGACTGCCAGGGTGAGAGTTTGAAACTGAAACTCTCTGTCACAGAGAGTTTGAAACTGAAACTCTCTGTCACAGAGAGTTTCAATTAGGACTGCCACCCCCTGGCAGTCCTACACAAAAGGAGGACTGTCAGAGTGATGGCAGTCCTAATTGAAACTTGCTGTTACAGCAAGTTTCAATTAGGACTGTTAGCACCCTGGCAGTCCTACATAAGTGTAGGACTACCAGGGGTGGCAGTCATATTTATAGGAAAATTTTAAGAAATGCCCAAAAAACAAAAAAGTGCTAAAACGGAGGTCCAAACATCATTTTTTCACGATTCTAAAATTTTGGAAGGCCGACCAACGGAGAAGCGGTTAATCTCCGGCTCTTCGAAGATACGCTTATTTTGCGACAAACCGGACCTCGTTTCGACCTCCCAGTCAAAAGTTATGGCCCTCCAAAGTTTTAACTGACCATAAAATGCAGGAGAATGACCATTGTCCGTGTTAAAACACAAAGAATGTTAATTTCGCATGAGGGTGGCCATTCTCCGTGTTAGTAACACGGAGAATGGCATTCTCCATCTTAATTTACACGGAGAATGGTCATTCTCTGTGTTAGTAACACGGAGAATGGCATTCTCCGTCTTAATTTACATGGAGAATGCCCATTCTCCGTGCTAAATTATACGGAGAATGGCCATTCTTCGTCTTAATTTACACGGAGAATGGCCATTCTCCGTGTAATTTAGCACGGAGAATGGTCATTCCAATATTAAAATACAGGAGAATGGCCATTCTCCGTGATAAATAACACGGAGAATGGCCATTCTCTGTGTTAATTTACATGGAGAATGGCATTCTCCGTGTTAATTTACACGGAGAATGGCCATTCCCAGTATTAAAACGCAGAAGAATGGCCATTCTTCGTGTTAGAAACACGGAGAATGCCATTCTCCGTGTTAATTTACACGAAGAATGGCCATTCCCAGTGTTAAAACGTAGGAGAATGACCATTCTCCGTGTTAGAAACATGGAGAATGGCATTCTCCGTGTTACTTTACACGGAGAATGGTCATTCCCAGTGTTAAAACGTAGGAGAATGACCATTCTCCGTGTAATTTAGTTCGGAGAATATCATTCTCCGTGCTAAATTACACGAAGAATGGCCATTCAAATATTAAAATACAAGAGAATGGCCATTTATAATGATGAGAGTTTCAAACTGAATCTTATCACAGAGACTTACAAATAGGACTGCCACCCCCTAGCAGTCCTACATTAAATTAGGACTGCCAGGGTGCTGGCTGTCACGCCCCGCTCCCGTAGGAGCGATCGTCTTCGCTAAGGCGTGATGCCGCACGAGCCAAGATTGCGCTCATGCAAGGCGGGTTCCATAACGGCCGATTTCAGCAGCTGCGACGGGGTCGTCGTACAGAAGTCCCAAGCAGAGACATTGAATAATAGCAGCGGAATTTGGAACAAACACAAGTTATTCAAAAGAAGCTCTTTATTGATATTGAAACATAGATTACAATGGGGCGCAAGGCCAATATTACAAGTCTCTCAAGCTCACTCATCTCACATTACAAGTCACTCAGCTCTCTCTCTCTTTTCTCAATACAAGTCTTGACTCCAGCAGAAGCTTCGGAAGGCGATGTCCATACATTATGTCCTGTATAAGTCTTCAATCCACGCGGCCGCACACTTCGAATCGCCAAGGAACTCCGTGCCTCGACGCATCCAAGCGAGCTCCGCGCCACGAGCTTCTACCTGTGCCTGCACATAAACACTGTGTGGGTGCCAGTACTCAACTGTACTGGTGGAATGAGCTCCTCGCCCACCCATACAAAACCAACAAGTTCATTTACTTTGTGCAGCATAGTCCCTTTTGTATTGTCTTTCTACTCTTTCCTTAGGATCAGTTTTAGGACCGACGCCTTGCCTTTTTCGTGTCTTTAGACCATCCCGTGCTAGCGTCAAAAATGTTAACTCATGCCTTGCCTTAGACTCTTCTGGTTTGATACCATTATGTCATGCCCCGCTCCCGTAGGAGCGATCGTCTTCGCTAAGGCGTGATGCCGCACGAGCCTAGATTGCGCTCGTGCAAGGCGGGCTCCATAACGGCCGATTTCAGCGGCTGCGACGGGGTCATCGTACAGAAGTCCCTAGCAGAGACATTGAATAATAGCAGCAGAATTTGGAACAAACACAAGTTATTCAAAAGAAGCTCTTTATTGATATTGAAACATAGATTACAATGGGGCTCAAGGCCAATATTACAAGTCTCTCAAGCTCACTCATCTCACATTACAAGTCACTCAGCTCTCTCTCATCTCTCAATACAAGTCTTGACTCCAGCGGAAGCTTCGGAAGGCGATGTCCATACATTATGTCCTGTATAAGTCTTCAATCCACGCGGTCGCACACTTCGAATCGCCAAGGAACTCCATGCCTCGACGCATCCAAGCGAGCTCCGCGCCACGAGCTTCTACCTGTGCCTGTACATGAACTCTGTGTGGGTGTCAGTACTCAACTGTACTGGTGGAATGAGCTCCTCGCCCACCCATACAAAACCAACACGTTCATTTACTTTGTGCAGCATAGTCCCTTTTGTATTGTCTTTCTACTCTTTCCTTAGGATCATTTTTAGGACCGACGCCTTGCCTTTTTCGTGTCTTTAGACCATCCCGTGCTAGCATCAAAAATGTTAACTCATACCTTGCCTTAGACTCTTCTCGTGCCAACAACGTTAACCTATCAAGTCGTGTTTGCCTTACGGCTTAAAATCAGAGACGCAACTACGCGGTAGTACCCAATTTCCTTACGACCGTGCTACAATTCCCTTGTGCCGTGCCTCGCAACTCTGTGCAACTCAACCATGTCGCCGCCCCGCGGCCAGCCTTTGTTACTTTGATCGCCAACTGACCCAATCAAGACTTGTGCGTTAAGTGTCACTCGACTGACTTTGCCTTGCGGCGGTTTCCCGACTTAAACTCAAACAACTCAACCAACTTATGCAAACTTATATGCCGACAACTCAAGACTCGACGCCACATCTCGTGCCGAAGCACGTCGCCTATGTTGTATCCATTCTTAAGTCCAAACATTTGTATTCTAACTTGTACCCACATTCAACAACTCAACTCAATCTAAAGGCACCCACGCGAATTGCCGCCATGCCGACTCATCTATATAATTTGGTCACTGACTCCTAGAGCCATCGTGGACTCCTCTTAGCTTTTGTTAGACGGATGCCCCTTTCAGCGCAAGGTAGCTAGCCCCACTGCAAGTCCCCGCCTAACCCGTGCCAAAAGCACAGCTAAATTAATTGTTCTCCAATGCCCGCATCGGTCCCGAGGCCCCGGGTTACCGTGCGGGGAAACTCTTACCTTGTCGACAAGTTGTCCATGACCATGCAAGACTCGACTCAAACTGATGTCTCACACAGTCATGCTACCTTTTTCTCCTGATACCGCCTCGCCGACCTGTAGCCGTGAGCATACTTCTTTCTCCTTAGACCGCCTCGCCGACCTATAGCCGCGAGGCCTCGCCGACCTGTAGCCGCGAGCATACTTTCCATGTTACCATATCATTTTATTCAACTCAAAACGGCCATTTGATAGCCCTTTTTCTAAACTCACTTTCGATTCAACCGTGGTACGTGCCTTAAACACTAAGTCCGTGCATCGTGCCTCAAACCGACTTACGTTCTATGCGACGCTATCGCCCAAGTCATATTTTATATGACGGGCCTTGGGATCGTGGGACTATTTAACTTGACAACCGCAGAATGAGCGGGACAGCACTTGGAATGACTTAGGTCGACCGGCATAACTTTGCCTAACTTACTCAAGCCTACAACTTAACGAGCAAAGGCTGCGTCAAGCCTTGCCTCGATGGAACGTGCCGTGCACGCGTTCAACTTTGAACGACCAAGTCATTTGGGTGCCTAGACTTACGGCACAAGCTGTGCAACGCAACTTAACTCATGGGGCAAGCCAAGGCTATGCCAAGCCTTGGACGACAGGACCGTGCATGCTTTATGAAGCATTCATGCGGGCGACGCCTATGACTTAGGCTATGTTCATAATTTCGCTGACTCAACCAACTTTCCTTCTCCCAAGCCACGGGACGAAGGATCGAGTGTCATTTTCAAAGCACGCCGTGCACCAACTCTAAGCCGACCGTTGGACCTTTCCATATTCTAACTCAATTCGACCCGTCGGGATTATTCCCTTTAGCTATGTGGATTTGTCTCTTTTATTATCAAGCCTACTTGTGCAAGTTGAAAACAAGCGATTTATTATGTGAAGGCTAAGATGAGGCAAGTTCACCGAAACTACCCCACCTGAGCGAGCGGTCGTTTCGACCGAGCGATGTCTTCGAGTAGCCATTGTAAGGCTAAGTCCGAACGCCGTCGACGTTTCGATTCCTCCGATTGACTGAGCGGGATGGGGCACTACATTATACACCACTCAGAAAAAGTTTCGTCCTCGAAACTAACTGAGTACTTACTCATTGACTTATCACTCGAACGTTCCACGACTCTCGCACACATTTCTCCTATACATTTTCTAATTTTGAGCCACGCTCGTGCTACTATCAATCTTTTCTTCAAGACTCACAATCTCAAAATCCTCGACACTTTTCCGTTCCTCAAGTCTCACTTGATTCAACGTATCACTTAGTTTGGATCGTGCACATATTCTAGGCGTCCCTAAAATACATGCATTTCAACCAAGCCTTGTGATAGTGAACCCAATTCCATCTATCTATCCATCCACTCAATCCTTTAAAATCAATCCTACCGATGCTAACTCTCGCAACATGGACATCTCGCCTAGCCGCTAGGCAATCTCTTTAGGCTAAAATCAATTGTCAGTATTGGAATCACAGTTCCCAAACAACGATATCAATACTGACCCCCATCCTAAGGTCAAACCAAGTTGATAGTACGGGGGTTTTCTACCCAAGCTCGCATCACTCCGATTTCTAAACATCGAGCATCGATTCCCTACGCATATCCCAACGTTCGTCGTACGGGGTCTGAGTCATTCAGCAAAGCCATCCTACTTCAACTTACGTTCAACCAAATTCCACGACGTATCAATATCGTTCGTTCAACAAACCATCTTGCATAGACTATCTCTTCGAACACGTTCGACATAATCCGCCTATCAATCCTTCCAAGTTAAGCACGCTAAGACACGATTCATCTCTAAACCATAATTCACATTTCATATTTCCTAAGTCATTCATCCCAATTCACGTATTCGATCATGAGGTCATCTAACTTAACAATACGTTGCGCCCCGATCTCACGCGAGTCAGATTATCCACGGTGGGCACGAATCACCATGCACGCTCTTGCGAGATAACCATTCTTATCGGGACGTAGATCATGTTTTGTGTCTAGACTAATTCATTCTTGATGCGTGGATTGGACTTACTCCATCCTCAAGTTTATTCAATCATCAATCGCAAGTCCTACAAATCTTCGAATTCACCTTCGCGTCAAGCCAACAAGTCGAGACAATCAACGTTGCTGCGTCCTGATTTTTCGAGTTTGATCATTCCCGCGACATGAATCACCATGTCAATGCTCACGCGGAACGATCTCCCCAAATCCGACGCAACGCATGTGCGAGGCTAGAGTTACACTCGCGCAAGACAAGAATGTCGACGCAGTGGTTTTCTGCGTAACCATCAAGACACTTTTATTTTCATCCAACATTCATCTTAATCATCATTCAAAGCATAGCATCCAATCGAACAACAACACTTGTACGATCGTCTTTTGTCGAGTCAGAGTACCCCCGAGTTATCGCATATCGATCTTTGATACGCCTCAATACCATCGACGATATGCGTAACCTGACGATCTTCCCTTGTAACCAAATTTCGAGTCGTACAAATGATGCTATCGTCCGATTTGGATAATCTCCTCGACATTCAAATTCAAGTTCGATCATTATCCCTCGAATCATTCACAACATCGATTTTCCTCAAACCAAACTCACGTATCATTCATCCGTTTATCTTAAGTCATCGACCAACGTATTTTCTCAATTCGCATCATTCCTTTATCAATCGATCGACATCCCTGAGGCTATCGCATACACCACTCAGGGATGAAGTCATTCAACAATTCCTCAACTTATCATTCGAATCAAAATTGACTTCTTCAAATTTTTCGTTCGAACCATTCCTCGAATTCCAAGCACGCACATCTATATCGCATCGACGTTATCGTCGCTCGATAGCACCCCTATTGATAGTCGACTCACTTTACTCAATCGAGTTCAACTCATTCTTGCCCGACACTATTCAATTCCCGCATTCGACTTTTCTAAGGTCGATGCAACTTTGGTGTATATGCCCAGCCCGACTTAGCCAACCGTGCTTACGCGAACCATATTTTTGTTTTGTTGTCAAAAACTGTTCTCCTACGTTTTGCAAAATAGATAGACTTATTGTATGGACATCCCGTAGGACAATTGAGAGAGAGCGCACCAACGATATCAACTTGCAGAAGCAACAGAGTTTGCAGAAACAACGAGTTAAAGAATTCAATCGGTTATCCAAGGACGTAAAGCCGTGCTCAGATACCATTATGTCACGCCCCGCTCCCGTAGGAGCGATCGTCTTCGCTAAGACGTGATGTCGCACGAGCCTAGATTGCGCTCGTGCAAGGCGGGTTCCATAACGGCCGATTTCAGCGGCTGCGACGGGGTCGTCGTACAGAAGTCCCAAGCAGAGACATTGAATAATAGCAGCGGAATTTGGAACAAACACAAGTTATTCAAAAGAAGCTCTTTATTGATATTGAAACATAGATTACAATGGGGCGCAAGGCCAATATTACAAGTCTCTCATGCTCACTCATCTTACATTACAAGTCACTCAGCTCTCTCTCATCTTTCAATACAAGTCTTGACTCCAGCGAAAGCTTCGGAAGGCGATGTCCATACATTATGTCCTGTATAAGTCTTCAATCCACGCGGCCGCATACTTCGAATCGCCAAGGAACTCCGTGCCTCGACGCATCCAAGCGAGCTCCGTGCCACGAGCTTCTACCTGTGCCTGCACATGAACACTGTGTGGGTGTCAGTACTCAACTGTACTGGTGGAATGAGCTCCTCGCCCACCCATACAAAACCAATACGTTGATTTACTTTGTGCAGCATAGTCCCTTTTGTATTGTCTTTCGACTCTTTCCTTAGGATCAGTTTTAGGACCGACGCCTTGCCTTTTTCGTGTCTTTAGACCATCTCGTGCTAGCGTCAAAAATGTTAACTCATGCCTTGCCTTAGACTCTTCTAGTTTGATACCATTATGTCACGCCCCGCTCCCGTAGGAGCGATCGTCTTCGCTAAGGCGTGATGCCGCACGAGCCTAGATTGCGCTCGTGCAAGGCGGGTTCCATAACGGCCGATTTCAGCGGCTGCGACGGGGTCGTCGTACAGAAGTCCCAAGCAGAGACATCGAATAATAGCAGCGGAATTTGGAACAAACACAAGTTATTCAAAAGAAGCTCTTTATTGATATTGAAACATAGATTACAATAGGGCGCAAGGCCAATATTACAAGTCTCTCAAGCTCACTCATCTCACATTACAAGTCACTCAGCTCTCTCTCATCTTTCAATACAAGTCTTGACTCCAGCGGAAGCTTCGGAAGGCGATGTCCATACATTATGTCATGTATAAGTCTTCAATCCACGCGCCCGTACACTTCGAATCGCCAAGGAACTCCGTGCCTTGACGCATCCAAGCGAGTTCCGCGCCACGAGCTTCTACCTGTGCCTGCACATGAACACTGTGTGGGTGTCAGTACTCAACTGTACTGGTGGAATGAGCTCCTCGCCCACCCATACAAAACCAACACGTTCATTTACTTTGTGCAGCGTAGTCCCTTTTGTATTGTCTTTCTACTCTTTCCTTAGGATCAGTTTTAGGACCGACGCCTTGTCTTTTTCGTGTCTTTAGACCATCCCGTACTAGCGTCAAAAATATTAACTCATGCCCTGCCTTAGACTCTTCTCGTGCCAACAACGTTAACCTATCAAGTCGTGTTTGCCTTACGGCTTAAAATTAGAGACGCAACTACGCGGTAGTACCCAATTTCCTTACGACCGTGCTACAATTCCCTTGTGCCGTGCCTCGCAACTCAGTGCAACTCAACCATATCGCCGCCCCGCGGCCACCCTTTGTTACTTTGATCGCCAACTGACCCAATCAAGACTTGTGGGTTAAGTGTCACTCGACTGACTTTGCCTTGCGGTGGTTTCCCGACTTAAACTCAAACAACTCAACCAACTTATACAAACTTATATGCCGACAACTCAAGACTCGACGCCACATCTCGTGCCGAAGCACGTCGCCTAAGTTGTATCCATTCTTAAGTCCAAACATTTGTATTCTAACTTGTACCCACATTCAACAACTCAACTCAATCCAAAGGCACCCACGCGGATTGCCGCCATGCCGACTCATCTATATAATTTGGTCACTGACTCCTAGAGCCATCGTGGACTCCTCTTAGCTTTTGTTAGACGGATGCCCCTTTCAGCGCAAGGTAGCTAGCCCCGCTGCAAGTTCCCGCCTAACCCGTGCCAAAAGCACAGCTAAATTAATTACTTCCCAATGCCCGCATCGGTCCCGAGGCCCCGGGTTACCGTGCGGGGAAACTCTCACCTTGTCGACAAGTTGTCCATGACCATGCAAGACTCGACTCAAACTGACGTCTCACACAGTCATGCTACCTTTTTCTTCTGATACCGCCTCGCCGACCTGTAGCCGCGAGCATACTTCTTTCTCCTTAGACCGCCTCGCCGACCTATAGCCGCGAGGCCTCGCCGACCTGTAGCCGCGAGCATACTTTCCATGTTATCATATCATTTTATTCAACTCAAAACGGCCATTTGATAGCCCTTTTTCTAAACTCACTTTTGATTCAACCGTGGCACGTGCCTTAAATACTAAGTCTGTGCATCGTGCCTCAAACCGACTTACGTTCTACGCGACGCTATCGCCCAAGTCATATTTTATATGACGGACCTTGGGATCGTGGGACTATTTAACTTGACAACCGCAGAATAAGCGGGACAGCACTTGGAATGACTTAGGTCGACCGGCATAACTTTGCCTAACTTACTCAAGCCTACAACTTAACGAGCAAAGGCTGCGTCAAGCCTTGCCTCGATGGAACGTGCCGTGCACGCGTTAAACTTTGAACGACCAAGTTATTTGGGTGCCTAGACTTACGGCACAAGCTGTGCAACGCAACTTAACTCATGGGACAAGCCAAGGCTATGCCAAGCCTTGGACGACAGGACCGTGCATGCTTTATGAAGCATTCATGCGGGCGACGCCTATGACTTAGGCTATGTTCATAATTTCGCCGACTCAACCAACTTTCCTTCTCCCAAGTCACGGGACGAAGGATCGAGTGTCATTTTCAAAGCACGTCGTGCACCAACTCTAAGCCGACCGTTGGACCTTTCCATATTCTAACTCAATTTGACCCGTCGGGATTATTCCCTTTAGCTATGTGGATTCGTTTCTTTTATTATCAAGCCTACTTGTGCAAGTTGAAAACAAGCGATTTATTATGTGAAGGCTAAGATGAGGCAAGCTCACCGAAACTACTCCACCTAAGCGAGCGGTCGTTTCGACCGAGCGATGTCTTCGAGTAGCCGTTGTAAGGCTAAGTCCGAACGCCGTCGACGTTTCGATTCCTCCGATTGACTGAGCGGGACGGGACACTACACTGGCAGTCCTAATTGATACTTGTTGTAACAGCAAGTTTCAATTAGGACTGCCAGCACCCTGGCAGTCCCAATTTAATGTAGGACTGCCAAGGGGTGGCAGTCCTAATTGAAACTGTCTGTGATAGAGAGTTTCAAAACTCTCATCACAGAGACTTTCAATTAGGACTGTCAGCACCCTGACAGTCCTACACTAATGTAGGACTGCCAGGCTCCTGACAGTCCTATTTGAAACTGTAGCAGCCGAATGGCCAAAACAATTTATCGTGTTCTAGGGTTAGGGTTTCAAGAAATATGTGAGAATTATCATGTTCGAAAAATTCATTCATGAACCCTAAAGTGATTCTAAACCTAATATTTATGTTTTCTGATTTGAGTATGAGTGGAAACATTTTTTGGTAGCTGATCTTAGACAAATTTGGGGGAAAATGTGTGCCAAACATTATTGAGATAAGAGAATTTTTTTGGGGATAATTCTCGAAACGAAAGGAAGAAAAATTTGGGAAAAAATTTGGACTAAGGTTTAATTTTATGACCTAGAAATGTTGGGAGAGAAGAAAAGAGTAGAGGGAGAGAAGAAAAGAGTTGTAAAAAATAGAAAAGTTATCTTTTATACCTATTGTTGGGCTACCCCCAAGTGAAAAAAACTGATGGCAAACTTATAATATTTACAAACATTTTTGGGTTGCCCCCAAGTAAAAAGTGTGGTGCCCTTAGAAAAAATCAAATAAAAATAGCGTAAGGGTCTTCAAGACGATCACTCTTATAGATAAGATGAGCTCTTAGAATTTCAATTTTTTTCTTTCATTTTTACTTTACTTTCATTTTTACTTTACATTATATACTATTTATTTTATTGACTATTTATTATTTATTTTGTTAGAAATATAGTTAGTTAGAAATATATTTATATAATTTTTCTTTTTATATTATATAGAAATCATTTGCATTTTTTTATGATAATACTATTTTATTTCAAATTTGAAATTATGATTAGAAAAAAATGGAATTATTTCTGAGAACATTTCTAGCAAATTCTTTGAATAAACTTGATAGACCTTAATATGATTAGGATTCCCTAAATAAAAAAGGCATCTAAAGTACTAAGCAAAATGAAATCATAGCCTAACGGTGCTAGGATTACTATTTCCAACTTGTGATACTCTCCTATTCCACAAGTCTTAGGCTTGGTTTGGGGTGGTGAGTTTTAAGTCCATAACGGAAGTAATTGACAGCAAGGGAAATTGTCACAAAATTAAATTAATTTAAAAAAAAAAAAAAAAAAAAAAACTGTTAAGTTATTGTTACCAAACAACCTTCAAACGCTTTCTAAGGAGGAAAAAAAAACAGCCTCTAATAAGAAATCCCAAATCCAGCCTTACGAAAATATTTTCAGAAATCATAAGGCATTAACTAATATAGCTATGTAATGTGGAAATGCAACTGAATGACAATAGTTTAACATTCTACATCCAAGGAAAGTTACGAAGCTATAGTATCAATCTTTTTTATGTTTGATTTGAGACAAAAAATGTAGAAGAGAAAAAAAAAAAAAAAAAAATCCCTTTCGTCTGCAAGGAGAATTAAAAACAAAAACAAAGTGACAGAAAATAAAAGAATCCAGCTGACATATACTTCCACTCCATTTTCTAGATCTCTGTCTGTCTCAATTTTCATTTTCCTTCTTCAATTTTTTCATTTTCCTTCTTCAATTTTCATATCAAACAAATGTTGGAAAAAAAAAAAATCTCCTCTTTGGTGTCCTTTCCATTTTCATTTGCCCAAAAACCGAACACAAGCTTAAGAAAGAAGATAGTAGCCGGGCCAAGGCCGGGAGCAAGTCAGACAAGACTTTCGACCAACCCTCAGGCTAAACATCACCCCGCAAGAAGCCGGAGTCGCAAGTGACCCTCCAGAATTGGCTCACAATAAGAATCATGGGGCAACCAACTGGATAGGACAACCCAACCCCGTGGGCCGGCCCTGATAGTAGCTTTACTAAATCGAGACATTTTCCCCTGAAACAAGTTTACACCAAGGTAGACCCAAACCTGACAAGTAAACCAAGTTATTGATTACAAGTCACCGGCAGGTAAACTCGAACCTGACAAGCGAACCAACTAGTCGATTTCAGGTCAACGGCCAGCATGTACATTCTGCTCGCGTGTAAAAGATTCTCAGCAATGTAACACTTGAAAGGGCATTCCTTCTGTGTTTAACATCATTTCATCACATTTGAAAGGTCATTGGAACTAGGCCAGCGACAAGTATTTTTATCATGATCCACGGCCGGTCTCATATGATAACATGATGTGTTCCATACAGTATCTAAAATATAATTAATTGCTTCCGTACAGCAAAATATGTGACAACAATAAATAGTAATGGCTATAAAACCTTCCAACTAAAGTAAACATCAATCAAGGTTTATTTTGATTCACACAATGGGCACAGAAGTTTATCAAGGGCAGCTCTACCTATCATAAGTTGGGCATTTTACCACCGGCTTTACATAATTTACATAGATTACTAAATATAAAATTCTACAACATAAATAAGCTACTTCTTTGGGGCAAGAAAATGAACTCGAGCAAGTGCATATGTTTTGCCCCCCACCAGGATGCCGGTTTGTGACCACTGGAAATCTTCCCACTCTAGGTTTTCTGCAATTACCTGGTAATAGGAGGAAAAAAAAAGTCATCAGTTAACAACAGGAAGGACAAAGCACTTGCGAATAGATACCATACAGTGTATCCTTCCTAAAAGAAACACTTTTCACCTGTTTAATATTAAAGATAATTCCCTACTCAGAAAGCCAGAATCAAAAGCCATCACAAAGGCAGATATCTTGTGAATTAAAGAAAGTTATCTATGTACTTATCCTGAGCATAATTAGCTGAATCAATCCATCTACCTAATGCCTTCAACCTAATAACAGTAAGTGGGCATCAAGACAGGAAGAAAGTAAAAAATGACCGAAGGCTTGTGATGCAACTTAGTGACACTGTTCTAAAAATCGGCCTAGGCGGCCGTCCGCCGCACCGAAAACCCCCTAGGCGGCGGTCCTAGACGGTTTCGGTCTAGACGGCCCCTAGGCGGCCCTTAGGCGGCCAATCTTTTTTTTAAAAAATTCAAAAAAAAAAAAAAAATTCAAAAAAAAAAAATTTGAAACAAAATTATATACTTACCTGTGCCGTCGCCGCTGCCGCCGTCGTCGTCGTCGTCGTAGTAGTCGCCGGTGGTGGCGGCGGCGGCTGCTGCTTCTGCTGGTGGTGGTGGTGTTGGTGGTGGTGGTGGTGGTTGCTGCTTCTTCTGTTGGTGGTGGTGGTGGTGGTGGGAGGGGAGGAGGAGAGGGGAGCGGAGGAGGAGAGGAGAGGAGAGGGGAGGTGGTGGGAGGGGAGGGGAGGGGAGGAGGAGGAGAGGAGAGGAGAGCGGAGGGGAGGGGAGAGGAGGAGTGGCTGCTGTCTCTCTCCTCTCCTCCCCCTATATATATATATATATATATATATATATATATATAAAATAAAAAAAATAAAAAAACGGCGCCTAGGCGCTAGTCGGTCCTCCGGCGCACCGACTCCGCCTAGCGATTTTTACAACATTGCTTAGTGATGCTGAAAACTGACACCAAAATTGCGCCACGGATGCTTTTCTCCAAATAAATGTGATCCTAAATATGTCCTTATCTGTGTCTGACACATATCCGACAGGATACTTTCTCATAGAATGTGGCCCCCACATAGGGGTGTAACTTGGGTAGGCTAAATCCGAGTCCGATCGGATAAACCCGTTAATGGGTTGGGTTAGGGTTAAAGATACTCGGGTTCGGGCCCGGATTTGGACTAAAATATTTGAACCCGATCAAAAATTGGGCTGAGCTCGGGTTCATATGTCGGGTTACCTGAAGAACCCGAAACCCGACTTATATATATATATATATATATATATATATATATATATATATTAGGGGTGTGAATATTTGAACCAAATCGAACCAAACCAAACCGAATCGATCGGTTTTTAACCGAACCGATGGTCCGGTCGGATTGGTTCGACTTGACCATTTAAAAAATCGACCGATTTGGTTCGGTTCACGGTTTGGTCATTCCAAAAACCGCTTAAACCAAACCGAACCTAGTTAGTAACAACTTAAAATTAGGTTTATATCCGGTCCAACTTATGGTCATTCCAAAAACCGCTTAAACCAAACCGAACCTAGTTAGTAACAACCTAAAGTTAGGTTTATATCCGGTCCAACTTATCTATCTCATTGTTTGTTTATTTCATCTTCAATTCATAGATCTATTAGGATTATAGTTTATTTTCGAGAATCATTTTGGATTTGTGGAATAAATTCATTATGCAAGTGATATACTTAGAAGATTATTGTCCAATTTGGAATCTCATACAAACATCTTCCAAACAAAAGATGGTTAGGATTTATTTTTGTGTGAATTTACTTTGGGAAACACTTTTATATACTTGAAATTTTTTGTCTGATCAAAATCGATTAGCCGAACCGATCCAAACCGAACCAAGTCGGTCGGTTTCAAAACCGAACCGACCAATTGGTTGGTTTGGTTCGACTGTGATTATTTTCAAACCGATTAACTTCAGTTCGACTTCGGTTGTGACCAAATAGGTCGACCACCGACCGATGCACACCCCTAATATATATATATATAGCGAATCAACTCGGGCTGAGATGTGAGAAGGAGGTGTTGAACGCTATTCCCATCTGGATCCGCTTTCCAGAGTTCCCTGTGAAGTATTGGAGTATTCCGCTTCTCATGAGACTGGCCAGCCTCGTGGGAAAGCCGATCAAGGCAGACGAGGCCACTGCTTTCCGCACCAGACTGATGTATGCCAGGATCTTCGTGGAGATCAAGGCGGGCTCGGATCTTCCGAGTATGCTTGAGTATCAGGTACCGTCTGGGGAGGTTCTGACACAGGCGGTGGAGTATGACTGGGTCCCACCCATGTGTTCATACTGCGAGTGTTTTGGGCACTCTACCGGTGCGTGCAAACACAAGGGGAAGGAGGCCGCTAGCCCACCGGCGGTTCAGACGGAGGCACCCGGGATGGAGACGGCTCCCAGTCACTTACCTGGGGAGTCGTCGCCAGATAGACATATGGAGGAGGACACGGTGATGGAGGTAGAGAGGAGGCTGGAGTCATGATCACCGCAGAGACAGGAGAGCACGCAGGGCTCACTCGTCCCTTTCAGGCCACAGAGGACCAGGGTTACCAGGGGTATGAGCACGGCTGAGAGCGGTCAGATGGTGATAGAGGCATCCCCGGCGATTATGGTATACAGCAGCAGGAAAAGACGTGCTCCGGCCACGCGGGAGGATATTCCCCAGGCGAGGGATATGGACGACCAGACTGAAGCCAATCCTGACTGGACACTTACTCTTAGCAGGATTCAGACACATCTTGCTCCTTCCTCCATGGTGGATGCAGTCATTGATCAGGCGGATGAGACACTTCCCTCGAGTGTTGATCCAGACGAGTTCCAGGGGGACCCCTCACCTATTAATTAAATGTCGGTCCTAGCATGGAACATTAGGGGGGGTGTTCCATTGGACGATGGAGGAAGATTGGAGGGGTTCTGAGGAGAGAGTCGTGTGACATTGCTATCTTGCTGGAGACGAAAATTAGAGGGACCGCTATGCTCTCGCGTAGGACTCCGGCAAACTGGGATCACATTCACAACCTGGATCTTTGCGACATGGCAAGGATCTGGGTTAGGTGGAACCGAGGTAGCTGGGAGGGGGTGCAGATCCATAAATCAGAACTCATTGGCATTACTTTCGAGAACAAAGGTGGGTTCCGATTCATTCTGGGTGCTGTATATGGGCACAATGACCGGAGACTCCGGGAGGCTTTGTGGGAGGACATAGTGCACCTAGGTACTACGGCGGACAGCTTGCATCTTCCTCTGCTCATTATGGGGGACTTCAATGCTATGTTGCTTCGCCATGAAAAGGTGGGAGGTCGTCATGTTCCGGATTCGATCTTATACGACTTCCAGAGATGTCTGCTTATGTCTGGGATGCGGGGGCTGGAGAGAGCTGGACATATCTGGACCTGGCACAACAAGGCTTCACATAATCGGATTGCTTGTCAGTTGGATCGGACCTTGGACAATAGTGAATGGTTCCGATGCTTCCCGAATTCGGTGGCGGAAGGTCTTACGGCTGGTACTAGTGATCATTCTCCTATCCGGATTGGCCTCTGTGAGAGACCCACTTTGCGGTCGAGGCCGTTTCGATATAACAACTGGTATCTGTCGACTGGTTATGAGGAGGTGGTTATGGGAGAGATGCAGCACTTCCGGGATGGCACGGCTCAGTTCCGCATGGTTCATAAACTCAAGCAGATCAAGCGGGCTCTCAGGGATTGGGTGAAGACGAGACCGCGGTCTTCTCTGGCGGATAAGGAAGCTGAGCTTCGGGACACCCAGGTGGCTCTACAAGCTGACATTCTGAATGGGGAGTTGGCGGCTAAGGAGAAGATCCTGATTGAGGAGGTCAGCACCATGAGACTGCAGGAGGAGATTAGTGCGACCCAGAGGGCTAAGTGTACCTGGCTCAAAGATGGAGACCGTTGTACCAAATTCTTCTATAATGTGATCCGCATCCGTCAGCATCGGAATAGCATCCCCAGACTTCTGAACGGCGAGGGACATCTTGTAGGGGACCCGGTGGAGATTCAGGAGGAGGCCGTCAGATTTTACACTGACTTATATCAGCAGACGAATTACACCAGCACGTTCCCAGCCCTTGTCACGAAAAGACGGGTGACCCAACATGGGAATAGCATGCTTTTGGCACCTGTGAGGTTGGAGGAGGTGGAGGACATTGTGATGAAGGCGAACCCAAACAAAGCACCTGGACCTGATGGCTTCTCTTCATGGTTCTTTAAGCGACACTGGGGTGTGCTTAAGTCCCATGTTCTGGCGGCGGTTCAGGAGTTCTTCGCGGAGGGCAGGCTTCCGAAGGAGATGAGCCATACTTTCTTGACATTGGTTCCTAAGGAGGGAGCGACCTCGCTCGCAGATTTTCGTCTCATTGCTTGCTGTAACTTTCTTTATAAGATTATCACTCATCTTATGTGCAGGCGTATGGAGGGGATTATGCAGGAATTGGTGTCCCAGAATCAAGCAGCGTTCATCAAGGCCGATCGATAGCGGAGCACAGCCTACTAGCTCATGAGATGGTGAGGGAGTTCAGCAAACCTAGGGGGATGAAGGCTTGTGTGAAGCTTGACCTCCGGAAAGCCTATGATACGGTCAACCGGGACTTCCTGTATCACTTGATACTTGCCATGGGGTTCGACGAGAGGTGGGTTGCGAGGGTGAGGGAGTGCATCTGCTCCCCTACTTTCTCAGTCCTCATCCAGGGCACGCCTCATAGCTATTTCAGGAGCAACAGGGGGTTGAGGCAGGATGACCCTCTCTCACCGTATTTGTTTACCCTGGTGATGGAGTATTTTACATGCATGATGGACACGGCGGTGCATAGCAAGAGGATCGTCCCCCTCTTCCGGTTGGTGAGACCGGTTGTCTCCCATTTGATCTATGCTGACGACTTATTGGTGCTCCTCCAGCCTTCCATGCGGGGCATGAGAGCGCTTTCTGACATTATGGAGGAGTTCGGGCGGCTATCTGGACTCCAGTTAAACAGGGATAAAAGCAGAGTCTACTTCAGCTCCCGGTGTACACTGCAGGAGGAGAGAGCCTTCGCCCTGGGAGTGAACAAAGGCGAGCTCCCAGTGAAATACTTGGGGGTCCCGCTGACGGTCAACTATGCCAGAGAGCAGGATTGTCACAGCTTGGTGGATTTTGCTCAGAGGAGAGTAGAAGGCTGGCAGGCTGCGGGGCTATCTTTCGGAGGACGGATTGAGTTGGTGCGTTCGGTTATTGCTGTCATTACGATGTTCTGGCTCCAGTCTATCCAGATCCCGATGGCTACTATTCGGAAAGTGGAGGCCATCTGTGCTGACTTCATTTGGAGGGGAGGGATACATGCGATCTCCTGGGACCAACTATGTCGTTCTCGGGAGAAAGGAGGAGTAGGACTGAGGCCGCTTCATGCGGTCAGGAGGGCAGCTTGTGTAAAGATGGCCTGAAAATTTATCAAGGGGGGTCGCTGTGGACGGAGTGGATAGCAAACAGATACTTAAGGAGAACTAACTTCTGGACCTGCAGGATAGACAATAATTTCTCGGTCACGTTTAAGGCTATTCTGAGGTGTCGGTCGGTGCTTAAGACCGCTATCTGTAGGAACATGAAAGATGGGACAACCACTGACCTTTGGCTTGATCCTTGGTTGGGTTCCAGATCCTTGCTCGAGATATCGGGAGGCCAGCTGGACAGAGAGGCGGGCAGGGGGCTCACATGCAGTCGGATCATCAGAGATGGAGTTTGGAGGCCAGAAGGATATCCTTATACTGCACAGCTTGCTGAGGAGATTCGCCTTATTACCATTGACGTTAGCCAGCATGAGGATTCCTGGAGCTGGGCTGGCCCAGGTTCGGGGGCCGGGTCAGGTCTATTCTGCTTCCGTAGCTGCTATGACTTGGTTCGGACCCACCACCACCGGGCTGAGGAGGTGGACTTCATTTGGGGTAAGGGGATTGCCCGAAAAATGCAACTATGTGCTTACCGACTACTACGGGACAGACTGATGACGAGAGACAGACTCCTCAGGTTTGGGTTGCAGATCCCAGATGCCAAGTGCGTGCTATGTCAGGGGGAGGATGAATCAATGGGGCATCTCTTCTTTGTATGCCCGATGACCTGGCACATTTGGAGTGAGCAGTGCGTGCAACTGAGAGGAGTTGGGGCGGATAGAGACATCACGAGCATTCTTAGTTGGATCCGAGATCACAGATGTCGGGATCCGGGGTGGGCCAGAAGAGCCAGAGTGCGTCTCGTCGCTTCCGTTTGGCACATCTGGAAGAAGCGGAACCGTCGTATTTTCGATGGCTTGGCTACCCCCCTATTGGAATTCTACATAACATAGAATTCGATGTATCAGTATGGCCCCATAATTCAAATATGTGGGGCATGAGAAGTGATATTTCTGTATTGTAATACCTTTTCCGCTATGTGCGAGGAATAAATTCACCATTATTCCAATATATATATATATATATATATATATATATATATATATATATATATATGGAAGAAGGTAATTGTATTAATAAAATCAAAAAAATACAAATACAATAGGCAATTCAAGGATGCACATTTCCTCTCATTATACTGACATCCTGCTCAATATTGTTTCTACTTCTTAAATAAAAAGTTTAAATCCTAAAAAAATTCACCCAAACTCTTCAACTCTTTATCCAAAATCTTATTTTAGTTTGTATTTTGTAATGATCAAGGCTTAATTTCTATTTGATTAACTTTTGTTTAAAATTATTTCAAAAATTATATTATAGCCCGATAAATCCGACCCAACCCGAGCCTAACTTATCCTCAAGGCTTGGTCTTGGGCTTCATATGTTGAACCCGAGGTCGGGTCGGACTTGGGCTCGGACTACACTTATGATTCATCGGGTTGGGCTCGGGTTGACCTCAAACCCGACCCAATCTGCCCGAGTTGCACCCCTACCCTCACATGCCTTGATCGTGCAAAACATGGTCCAAAGTGATATCATCTGTTCTTGGTCAGGCAAAACATAATTGAGATATTAGAAAGTAACATTTCTTTTAAAGCGGGTCCTTCATAGAACTTCAAACATAGTTACTATCCAAAACATGCATAAGTAGATACTATCAAGATCCAATATAAATACATGATGTATTCATTGCATACATAACCGTATAAATACATGATGTATTCATTGCATACATAACCGTATAAATACATGATGTATTCATTGCATACATAACCGTATCCATGTTGTGCTCGTATCCTAAATATTTTTTAAAAAAAAATGTCGTATTATGAATCTATATATCACATTTGTACCCAAATTAGTGTCCGTGTATATGCAACCTAGATTGACACCCTCTTGGACAAGCACCCCTGTCAAACTCAAAACAAACCCTACTAATACTCGACGGATAGAAACCACAAATAGGGGTGAGCATATAACGGTTGAAAACCGAAAACCGAACCGAAATATGACAAACGGTTCGGCTTTTCGGTTATCGGTTCGGTTTTCGGTTTGGAAATTTAAATTTTTAAAATAACGGTTCGGTTTTCGGTTCTTGATCCGGATAACCGAACCGAACCGAACCGAAAACTGATTTAGATTTAATAATTTATCAAACTATCCTCAATCTATATATACTAATATTTTGTAACCCTTAGCCGATGGCACTCTCCTCTTATTCTCTGTCGGTACTTTTTTGAGCACTCTCTCTCTACCCTCAATCTATATATATACTGATATTTTTCACACTATGTAATATATATTTCATTAATACAATAATACCATATTTTTAAAATAAATTGTTATTTAAATAGGCATATTTTGCTAAAAATTGAAGGTCCGACACATTGGCCCATGAAACTGAACCGACCGAAAACTGAACCGAATTAATTCGGTTCGGTTTTGTTCGGTTTTTATAAAAATGGTTCGTTTTTCGGTTTTGAGAAGTACGGTTTACGGTTATTTCGGTTTTCATATATACGGTTCGGTTTAAACCGAACCGAACCGTTGCTCACCCTTAACCACAAAAACTAATGGGTAGCTAAAACATCAGTCCTCATCAAGTTTTAACGGCCTTCAAATTAGCAATTATATTTACAATTAGTAATGAACAATACTTTTGCTAAAGAATATTGAAATGAGATTGATTAGTTGGAGGATATCTTTAACTTTGACACATTAGATGGGATCATTAGTTTTTAAATTTGATGAAGGAGCTCCTGGCACAAAGTAATCAAATATATAGGTACCTCCAAATCCTCCACACGTAATGGGATACCCATGGAAAGCATAAGTTCTGCAGGAAGTATCTTCTTACAGCGAGACCACCGAAAGACATCAACAATATTGCCACGGTCTGTCAGAATTCTATCACCATTTTGGACATGTAAACCATGGTTTTGACGCTTCTCATGCTCCGGTTCTGGTGCTTGAGTGGACGATGAAGCTGTGCTGTTACAGATAGCTCTCTCTCCACTGTAGGAGAGCTCAAACCTACAAGTACGAGAAAATATTAAAAGATAGGATAACTGTTTCGAGAATATAGGAGGCATAGTTAAAAAGATGATGTCATAAGTAACAAATTACTATGCTAAACAGTTACCATTACCTATAGCAAATTGTAACATTCTACCGTCGTCTAGACTCTTTATAGTCTAGGCGAACTTGGAGGTGCTCATTGGTAGCATGAGCTTAAAACCAAAAGATACATCGACCTACTAGCCAACATAGCTAACTGGCTAAGAATTTGGCACCAATACAGGGTTGGCATCGGGTCTACAACCGGTCTTGTAAAAACTGTATAAATTTCTTTACAGGCCAAATTCTTATGCTCCATAACCGACCCTATTATGATGAGAGAAGCCTTGGATCATGATTATGATATAACCAGCTAAAATCAGTGAGAGCCTATGTTGCACGGACAAGGGGAAATGGTGCCCATACCCTTATCGTCTTTGTTCCCGTATCCATGCCCATCTTTGGGTAACATAAGTGATTACAGGTAACTATTTGAAAATATCCATATTATGTACCCATATTTTGTCCTTAACCGTATCCGTGTATGTATTCATGCAACATAGCTGAGAGCTATACCAATAAGAATGTTGATGTCAAGTAGTCAACTCTACTTATATCATGTTGCAACCCACAAGATTTATCAAAATCAGATTATGGGTCTCTCTAAATTTGTGATTAATTTGAAAATGCTGAATTCATGAAAAAGTAAGCAAGATCTTATGCAATCTAAGTCTGATATTTTCAGAATGTGGAATAAGAGTTCTATTAAAAATAGGTCCTCCCAGTCTTCTACAAACAGTTTATTTTGGTTTAATCCAATTCAGAAAATCTCAAGCAACCAAAAAGCTCTAAAGAGTGCAAATCCTGTATCTATCTGGTAATGATATTAGGACAACAGCAGGCATGGAAGACAAACAAGAATCCCTTGGAATAACTAAAACCTGGAATCCGACAATCCTAACACTGACTTGCTGAACTTAGGCTATCAAAGTTATTTCATACTGTACAGCATCAAACATCCAAATTATATTCTTCCTGATTCACCCTGCTATCAAAGATCTCTGCCAGATCCCTAATAATGTCAAATTTAGCACCTTAGTGTGTGGAGGAACCCCGATCACACAATATTCAGATGGGGCATGTTTAAAAGAGTTGTGACATCAGGATTATATATGGCCTAAACTAAACTTGCAGTTTTCACCTGCCAAAACCAAACGTTTCAATAATATAACCTCAAACAGCACTTTATGTCAAGTTCACATCCCACATGGAAATAAATCAGATCAAAATGGCTACAACGCGTATAAGGAAAGATCAACTAAGAAAAGGACTAATCCCAATAGAACTGAATGTGGACAATAGCTGTAATTGAATAAGTTTCCTATTATAGATCAAGCTTATCCCAAACACTGTTTTCTAACTGGGTTGCATTTACTTGAGCCAATCCACAGTTAACACAGAATTTTAACTAAATTTGAGGACATCCCCAACAGATTCACACAACAAAGCCTAAATAACTAAAACCAAGCTAATAAAAATGCAAAACTATAAACTATCGAGGGGACTAGGAATCCAACGTACATCAACTTCCTCCTCGGTTTAAGAAACTCAACCCCATCTAATTGGGCATCATGAAGCTCCAGATTATCAAGCAATGATGCTTCCACTTTGTCATAGTTTTCAGCAGTACAGCCTACCATGCCAACGAAGTAGGAACTGCCAAAACATTCTTCAAGCGAGTTGTCTCCGTCAGACAGGTAATTCAGCAGATTTCTTATTTCCCTTCGGAATTGGTCAAGCAAATTGGTTGATCAACTGGGATAATGAATGCAGTTAACTGTCCGTGAACCTGATGCTCCTTAAGATTGAATGGACCAACATGTGTATTTGATTCTCCAATAAGAATCAAGAATTGGGTACAGCTCTACTTCTGGTTCTATGGTTGGTACTGGAAGAGGACAGGGAGAAGAAACACAGTGATAGCAAGAAAATAATGGGGGACGAGAAAGAAAGAAAGAAAAAGCCTGCAATACCTCAGTGCCAAAGTTGGGTATAGTAGTTTGAATACACAGGGTAATATCACTTAGTTGAGGTACACATCATGATGGCTTACCCAAAAATACCTACACTGGATGATTGTTAGCACTAAGGTGTATAGATTCGTTGATATTTTTAGACATCACAGTAGGAATGTCTTCTAGTTGTCATATCAATTATCAATAATGGACCAATATACGGACAATTTGTAGAACTTAGGAGACTAAAGACAAATATAGTGTCATTTGAATAGCAAACATTCAAGAATATAGAAGTGTTGTACAGATGCCTACTTCACAGTTCATCCTAATAAAAAATAAATAAGATCACTACAGGAGTTTTCATATAGTTTAGTATCAAAAAAAAGGTTTCTATACTATATTCATGCAAGTTCCCTTTGCAATTAATTTAATAAAAAAATAGGCATACCTATTAGAATGTGTTTCCAAGTATAGAACTTCTCCCTTCTTCAACCGGGCAGATGTATAAAGAGGCTTCTTTAGCCCCTTATCAGCAACCATGCTAATACAGTACTTCAACCTGCAGTAAACATTGTAACGGAAAACTCAAGTAACAGAAAACTCATGTGCCTCAAATTAGAGGAGGGATGTGACCATCTACATCACACGCATTCAAAACCCAGATAACAAACAAGTTTAAAGGTACTCGGAAATTTCAGAAGTACAGAAAAGAGTCTTCAGGAACAAATATTATTTATAAAACTAAATTGATGTAATCAGGTCCATTTCAGAACAAGGTGTGGTCGCATCTCCGTACTCTTCCTGAACCAATATTAAAACAAGAGATGCAACCCAAGAACTAGACCCACAAGCATAGATGTCTAAGGATAGCTCCAAGAAGTTCCCCTTATGCAGAAGCTTACAGACATGCAAGAAGTAAATTCTAAGGAAATTAAACAAACAAAAAAACTTCAGATAAGTATCCATTATTAAATTTGATTGATGAGCGATAATACTGATATAGCATAGTAAGAAATCCAAATTGTTGCAGTTAGTATACAATGAGATGCAAGGCGAGTCTCACATGAATCTGTATAACATGTGTTTTTAAATTATATAGTCAGTAAGCATACATCTTGTCTAGGTATTACTTCAAATAAATGAAAGGAGACGGCACTCTAAGAATGAGTAACTAGCAACCCTTTCCCAACCTAGGCCTCTAGTGTTAGGCTCCTGGAAACCTAGTAGTCATTTCCATCAATTTAAAACATTTAATTTGACATGACCCACCTCAAACCAACTATTTTGTTTGATGTAGGCCCCCCTAGGGGTCCATATAACAGGAGTGATATATTTTCTGGGTTATGAACAAACAATAAGATTTGGAGATGACTATATAGAAATAGGCACAGTTTAAAGGACCTACACCTAGAACCCCTTTTGAATTAGAACATAGAGGCAAATATGCAAAATAGTAATTTCATAGTAACAAATACTAGATAAAAGACCTTGAAACAACAAAAGCTCTTAATGTACATTCGAACATGCTATTCTAATTAAAGTCGGGTAACTTAGTGTATGCAAGTTTGTTGATGTCGCTCTCACTCAAACTCAACATGTCTAGGAGTATTTGTTGCACAGAAACAGTAATGGAGGTATCAAACCTGTAGATACTCGGACACTCCAATACTTCAAGGATACGTGTCAGACTTCTGAAAGTATTCTAGAACCATTTTGTATAAACATAATAATACATATGAGATTGCTCCGAGGATATGAAATATCAATGCATTTTATCGTACTTTCTTTCTTCTTTAATAATCACACACACATGTGACAGGTATATAGTTTTAAGTTCAGAGGGTCTTCCAAACACTTCATAGTTCATAGTTCATATATATATATATATATATATATATATATATATATATATATTGAAAATTACCATGGCTCGTTGCAGAGATTGTATTGGATTGAGACTTCACGAACAAACCTTTGCTGACGCAGTGCATTCTGAAGAAGAAAATCCATCAAGCACCCAATAAGTTGAACAGGATAAAATCATGGCCAAGTTAGATCTCAAAAGAACACCAAAAAAGACAAATCATTAACAGGTCACCCAGAACAGAGTATGCAACAACATAAAAGCCTTATTATCACAAATTGTGAGGTCGGCTGCTTGAATCATTTTCTTCCATTCATCTCTATTAAGGACCATGTCCCCTGTAACATTAAAAAAAACTATATCCTTCGTAACATTATCAGAATATGTTGATCATGACTGAAATTCAATCATGGTCTTTATTCAAGTTTGATGTGCAAATGAGAAACCGAAATAGGATTCGGGCACAGCAGGTTATAAAATATGAAACCAACCGAAAACAAAGCACAATGGCCAAACTTTACTTCTGCCATCCACCATGCTCTGTTCAGTCTATATAGGTCCTTTAGGAGGAGGAGGGGGGGGGGGGTGTCTTAGTCGATTGGGATTTCGCGATGACAGGAGGTGATTCTCTGTAATCTAGTGTTATTAGTCAATTGTGATTGGAAAATGAGACAAAAATCACATGTTAGTCAATTGGGATATTAAAATCTCCATAATTATGATTATGTAATCACTCTTTCCAAATTTGTATGATTCTTTGATATCAGCAACAGCTTTTAGGCATGTGATTCTTTAATCACATACTTCCCCTCTTATTCTCTTTTCTTTGGTAGAAAATTTAACCGAAATTTATTTCTCTGGTCTTTTTGCTATTTAGTATTAGGGTTCTTTCCGCTATTTTCTGTGGATCTCACTGCCGACAAAATGATGGTGTCCCCTTTGCCACCTCAACCTGGATGCCCAGGTTCCTTCACCGCAAGGACCATCTCTCCATATCCTTTGACATGGTCACCGATTTCTCTTACATTCTCTCCGGTATTCATGTGGTCATTAGCACTCACCACGTCAATCACAAACTTGATGAGGTCATCATATACGAGCACATGTCGAAAAAGGAAAACAGGTATATGGGTTCGTTGCCTTCAATCTAACATAAAACAACCAACGACGGGTCCACCGATCTTGTCACTTTCGTCCCGGATCTTGCCCTCGAATGATTCATGTTGAAGCCATCACCGCGTACATATCAAATGACTTCTTTTTCCTCTTCTTATAATTATCATTTGTCTACAAGTATGCTAATTTGGTGATGGCGACAATTGAATTTATTAATTTTTTATATAGTTCTGTTCTACAAGCCCCCACTACTAATTTCTTATGGAATAACCTAATTGTAATTATTTTTATATTGATTTTAGTTTATAATGTAAATGTTACTTTTAGTTAGATTATAATGTTCATTGATACATTTTAATCCAATGTCAATACTGAATATAATAAAAGTTAATTTTGGTACTTAGCATAATTTTTGAGAAAATAATGTATTTGTCAATGTAAAATTTTGATGAATTTGTGGAATTTTTTTTACGTCTTCCTCAGCCGGTGCAACCTCATATTTCTCAGCTGGTGCAAAAGAAGGATAGACTCCAGGCCCGTGCTCCTCTGGCAAAATCTTGTCACCTATATATGGGAAGAAATCAGGTCCTCAGGGGGTATAGCAAGGCACATAATATACATGCTAAAGTAATAGTAATTGAAATATATAGGGTAACTAAACCAAACTGAGTGACGCTTTGAGGACAATATTCGCAAGCGCAGACATCTCCAAAGTAAAAGACAATAGGGCAGGAATATACATATAGTCGTAGTGTCGTGTCGGAGTCCCAACGGTAACTAAGAGAGAAACATGAATCACAGGAAACAGGTATTCTTCCCGGATAAATATATACATAATATAAAGTGTAAGTGCACAGCATGGCCCGCGCAAGTAGTAACTGTCCTCAACTCTTGAGAATCAAATAAGTTGTATCCACAACTTACAGATCTGACATCTATCTAGACGGCAAGTCCTATGACACATAATGAATGTAATTTCAGAATTATAATCACAATCCCAATATTGTAAGAAACATTGTGTGCCACACAGTGTTTTGCGAGTCGTGTTTGACAACCCCCTCCCCCCTTCCAATTTGGTTGTTTAGTTTCTAGTATGTGGTTTCACAATCACATGAATATGCACTAGCATCAGGTATAAATGTAATAGTCGAGCAGTTTTATATATTTTGTAAGCTTCAGTTTCATTCCAAGAACTTCAAAGTATTTGAAAAAGGGTATCATATAAATGGTCTCTAGATTCAGCTGGTATATTGACTATTCTTTTGCCATATGCCCTAGCAAATTCCTCAAAAGAACAATATTACAAAGTCTCATTGTGTGGAGATCTTTGACAGCTTCCTAAAGCCAAATTTCTCAATTCTTTTTTGTACATTTTTATTTCTTACAAATTCCATATTTGTATATTTCTTATATGAGATGGATGTCTTTTGGGTTCTTTTCACATTAAGCTAGTTTAAACCCATATGTCCGTCTCTCTGAAGATAAAACATATACGCTCTATGGTTGTTCTAACAAGGGAAGAGTCCTCATATGAACACGTCTGAGAACTGATCTTAGGTACTCTTCTCCAGAACGAAAGGACAAGTGGTCTTTAGGTGGCAGAACTAGTCCTTAATTGAAGGACAATTAACTTACCCTTCTCATATATGAAATACACAAACCTCTAAAGCATAACAGACGAAGTCTTAACTTTACAAAAAAATATGTATCAATAATGACGCATATGAAACTTATTTCAGTGTTCACACATTGACAAAACTGAAGTAAAATCAGCTAAGTTCAATGAACATCTCACAAGAATATTAAATAACATTTTTGACCAACTTCTCTATACCAGAAAGTTTATATCATATCAATTTAAACTGAATCTTGTTTTAGTTTAAACGATTTAATAATATAACGGTTTCTAAAACTTCATCTCAATATACCATTTCCTAAGGGGAAAGAGACATATCATTAGTATCTGATTGTAAAGAATTTCTCGCTTGATAACGTTTAACTAAGGTAACATTATCAATATTAAGAAAGTAACTATGTGAGGTAGAAGGCCCTTCCATAGTATCGAACTCATAATTTAAATGACCCCAATTATTTTTATCAACTCTCTATATTTTTGCATAATTGATATTAGTGCTAGAAATTTGAATTTGTATAGGTTGTAACAAGTATTCGACATTTCATGAGGCTTATTAAAATCTTCTTTAGAAGATTCTTCAATAATTTCTATAACTAATTATTCTTCGATAGTCATAGTTAAGCATAATTATTTTTCTTAAAGAGTTATGTTTTTCATAGAGCTCTTGAATTGCATGAAGGAGTTGGTTTTTCCATATTAGAAAATGAGATCTTGAGATGAAGTTTTAGAAACCACTATATTTTAAAACCGCTCATTAACTAAAGCATGATTCACTTTAAGTTGATCTAATATAAAACATTCCGGTATAAGAAAGTTAGTCATAAACGTTATTTAATGTTCATGTGAGATGTTTATTGAACTTAGTTGATTTAACTTCATTTTTATCAATGTACGATCAGTGGGAATAAATTTTCTATGCATCATTGTCGATATATATTTCTTGTAAAGTTAAGGCTTTAGATGCCATGTTTAAGAGGTTTATGCATTTCATATATGAGAATGGTAAGTTAATTGTTCTTCAAATAAGATTAGTCCTTCCACCTAAAGGCCACATATCCTTTGGTTTGGAGAAAATTACATAAGACCAGTGCTCATGAATATTCATGTGAGGATTTTTTATAAAACCATAGAGCATATGTGTTTTATCTTCAGAGAGGCGAGTATACGGGTTTAAACCAGCTTAATGTGAAAATAACAAAAAGACATTCATATCATATAAGAAATACACAAACACATAAATCAATAAGACAGAAATATATTCTTAAGCGTATTAATTTAGAAAAGAACATAAAATAGCTAATCCTCCATATTTCCTTTTAATAACTAGTATTCTTTTATATTGAAAAAATATACTAGTAATAATGTTTACACGGTAATTGATATTTCTTATAAAAACTATGAAGACCTAACACTACATATACAAGTTAACACAGGTCAACAATTAGTGTAATTAGACCTTAATTGGTTCCTCCAGAACATCAACACCATTAAAACGTGAACAAATTGTCTTTGGCATTAGTGCATAATTTAAATTACTAGAATTAGGACTAATATCACTAGTAATAGTATGCATTTCTCTCTTGCCTTCATGGTTAGAAATTATAGGGAACAAAGAGAGGAAATGCACATATGGTCGTTAATTATAAAAAGGTTAACAATAATACAAAGTCTGATCGTTTCTTTATCCCTTCTATGAATGAAATACTAAATCGGATAAAAGATGTCAAATAGTCTAGCAAGTTTGACACCAAAACCAAAATTTGACAAATCAAGCTACAAGATAAAACACTTCTCGAGAGATTACAGCTTTCTCTACACCTTCCAACCATTATGAATGAAATGAGATCTCATCATATTAAAGAATGCACCACAGATACTTCATAAGTAGATGAACTCCATTGTTGCAGCCTATCATCAAATTTTGTGTTGTCCACATTGATAACATTCAAGTTTACTCCCAAACAAAGGAAGAACATATAAATCTTCTTCATATTATAAGTGATTTATTCTTGAAGCATGGAATAATTCTTAGTCCTAATAAAATAGAATCATGCAAAAATGAGATAAAATACTTCGGGAAAAAAAAATTGTTAACAAGATGTTAGAATTACAAGATTATATTCTAGAAAAGTTATAAAAAAAAAAAAAGTTTACATACGCCTTTAAAACCCTGACAAAACTACAAAGTGTTCTAGGTTTACTAAATTATGAAAGAAAATATATTCCTAATTTAAGTAAGAGGATACAACATTTGTGAAACAAGGTAAAAAGAATTAATAAGATTCATAAACCACCAAACAGTTCTATAACTAGATGCAGGACCAATAGAATGCAAATTTCTCTTTCTGCAAAAGGAAAAAAAAATCAAGACATTAAACATTATTGTCATAATTTTTCTAAGCTTAATCTACACAATAGTGAAGATCAACTGATTTTGTAAATTGATGCATCAAATTCATATTGGGTAGGAGTTTTATTAGCAAAATTTCTAAAAAGAAAATTGGTTTGTGGTTTTGAAAATTCAGACCCGCTGAAATTCACTAGTCACACATGAAAAGAAATTTCTTGTTACTTTTAGAAGTAGTAGAACTTTTAATCCATATTTATTCTCCGAAACTTTTACCATCGTAACTGATAATAAAGGATTAGAATAATTTACTGTCAATAGAAGGAAAAAACTACTGGTAGAAGGGTAAGATGGTTAAACGCTATAGACATGTTTTCATATATTATAAAACTATCACTTTGTGATAGTATATTTATCTGACTTTTTAACTATAGGAAAAATGAGGCCAAGTCCAGCAAATCCAAAAAGCACTTGCCTCATTCGAGAACAAAAGTTTTGCTCCAGCAAAACCCACTTCCTCCTGCTAAAATAAGAATCAAAAACCTACTCATCGATATTCAGTTTGTTCAACAAGCTCTGCGAACTGAAAAAAACTACTATAATCTGGCCTCCATCCATGACATTATGAGAAATTAAATGCACTTAGGAGAACAATCATATGATTGTCATCCAAAGATTCAAGAATTCATTTCACAAATTTGGCTTATGCTTTTCATGCAACAGTTAATTTTGATCTCAGAAATCAAGACATGTTGATGAAAATATTGGCAAGATTATATTCTAGAATGAGATAAAATACTTCGGGAAAAAAATTGTTAACAAGATGTTAGAATTACAAGATTATATTCTAGAAAAGTTTTTAAAAAAAAAGTTTACATACGCCTTAAAAACCCTGACAAAACTACAAAGTGTTCTAGGTTTACTAAATTATGAAAGAAAATATATTCCTAATTTAAGTAAGAGGATACAACATTTGTGAAACAAGGTAAAAAGAATTAATAAGATTCATAAACCACCAAACAGTTCTATAACTAGATGCAGGACCAATAGAATGCAAATTTCTCTTTCTGCAAAAGGAAAAAAATTCAAGACATTTAAACATTATTGTCATAATTTTTCTAAGCTTAATCTACACAATAGTGAAGATCAACTGATTTTGTAAATTGATGCATCAAATTCATATTGGGTAGGAGTTTTATTAGCAAAATTTCTAAAAAGAAATTTGGTTTGTGGTTTTGAAAATTCAGACCCGCTGAAATTCGCTAGTAACACATGAAAAGAAATTTCTTGTTACTTTTAGAAGTAGTAGAACTTTTAATCCATATTTATTCTCCGAAACTTTTACCATCGTAACTGATAATAAAGGATTAGAATAATTTACTGTCAATAGAAGGAAAAAAAAAAACTACTGGTAGAAGGGTAAGATGGTTAAACGCTATAGACATGTTTTCGTATATTATAAAACTATCACTTTGTGATAGTATATTTATCTGACTTTTTAACTATAGGAAAAATGAGGCCAAGTCCAGCAAATCCAAAAAGCACTTGCCTCATTCGAGAACAAAAGTTTTGCTCCAGCAAAACCCACTTCCTCCTGCTAAAATAAGAATCAAAAACCTACTCATCGATATTCAGTTTGATCAACAAGCTCTGCAAACTGAAAAAAACTACTATAATCTGGCCTCCACCCATGACATTATGAGAAATTAAATGCACTTAGGAGAACAATCATATGATTGTCATCCAAAGATTCAAGAATTCATTTCACAAATTTGGCTTATGCTTTTCATGCAACAGTTAATTTTGATCTCAGAAATCAAGACATGTTGATGAAAATATTGGCACTTGTCGATAACACGATGGAACAACACGACGACCTATACACATTATGTTATAATTTTGGTTGAATAACCAGAGTTATTTGTTCACTCACGCTGAAAAGATTTAAAACTGAACAACTCCAATTATGGATTCACGATGAATCGTTTATAGGATAACATATTGTACAAAAATAGCTTCATATAACATAATTTTAATCACCTAATCCTTAGGACTTCAAAAGGATTACTAACAATATCCTTTTGTGATAATAACGAATTTATTAGTTAAAATAATTTCACCAGAACCCCTACTAGATCATCTAATTCTATTAGATATCAGTGCAAAACTTCTTAGCTCTTTCTTTGTATATTTCTATGTCATACTAATTTTGCGTTTGTGTATTTCTTATATGGGATGAATGTGTTTTGGGTACTTTTCACATTAAGCTTGTTTAAACCCATGTATATGTCTCTCTAAAGATACATATACCTTATATGGTTGCTTTTAGGTGGAAAAACTAGTCATGAGTTTGTCGCCTTCAATCCAACATAAAACGAGTAACGACGAGCCTACGGATCTCATCATTTTCATCCCAGATCTTGCCCTCAAACGATTTATGTTGAAACCATCACCGCCAAATGTCAAATACATTTTTGTTTTCTTCCCAGAAATTGTCTAGAAGTATGGTAGTTCGGTGATGGCGATAAGAGTATATTAATCTTTTATAAAATTCTGTTCTACAAGCACGCTACTTTATTCTTATGGAATAACCCCATTCTAATCAATTTTTATATTGATTCTAGTTTATACTTTATAATATAAATGTTACTTTTTATTAGATTATAATGGTCAATGATACAATTTAATTCAATGTCAACACTGATTATAATATAAGTTAATTGTGTTAGTTTAATTTTTGACAAAATAATAGTAACAAAGAATGATGTATTTGTCACTGTAAAAAAATTATAAATTTGTAGAAATTTTGAAAGTGATTTAAAAACACATAATGAATGTAATTTCAAAATCATAATTAAAATCCGAGTGATTGTAAGAATTTGTAAATCATTGTGTGATTGTGATTTTGAAATCACAGCCACATAGTGTTTTGCTAGTCCTGGTTGACTAACGCCCTTAATTCAGATGTTTAGTTTCAAGTATGTGGTTTCACGATCACATCTTCTAATTGGAGGTTTTTGCAAATAACTATTATGATCTTTATCTGAATGGAATGATAGACAGCAATCTAAAGTACAAAGAGGAAGTAGAAAGAAGAAATATATGGTATACCGAAGCTGCAGATCTTGTTGTCATTGTCCGTTCAACAGAAACAGGAGCAAGAGTTGGCTCTAAAGCAGATATGGGTAAGGCTCGGCTCAAGGTCAATAGTTCCACCACCTTTCTGCAAAATACAATTTAATGGCCGAAGAAGAATGAGATTATGTATGAGGAATATAATGAAACATTAAGAAAGGCATCACAGTGCCACAAGACTCCCGCTTATGCAGGGTACGAGGAGGGTCAAGATGTACGCATGCTTACCCCCATATATATATGGATATATGGAGAGGTCGTTTCACTGGCTCGAACTTGCATACTCCAGAATGAAAACAGCAAGCCTTACCATCAAGCTAGGCAACGCCCTCAATATAATATAACAATAAATTCAAAATATATAAACATGAGCACTAGTTGAAAGAGTACTAAGTTTAGGCAATGCCCACAATAAAATATAACACTAAATTCCCAATTTATAAAACATGAGCACTAGTTGAAAGAGTAATAAGTCTTATGTGTACATTAAAATGTTTAAGTAGGCAATGTAGATCTGGCAAGTAATAATAGCAAAGGAAATAGGAATATACTAATACATTGGGTCTGACTAAACAATGATTATCATAAAACATAATACCTTCACAATGCAGCATCGCTCAACCCGGAAACTACAACCAATACCTGCTCCCCAAGCACGAGAACGGACGTTGTTCCTTAATGTCGAAGTGTAGTCTGCATGAACAAAGAAACTTGCATTCACGAAACTATCCAGAATATCATGATCATTTGAACATAAAAAGGTGTTTTAGTGATGCTATATAACGCTTGTCAACTAAAACGATGACGAAATGGATTTGCAAATAGAACATCCATAACGCTGAATTAAGGGTTTTACTTGGCAATTGTTGTGGTAGCGATTATGAGATATTTTTAAAGTACCGGTTATGAGCGTTTATGAGGTGTTTTAATGATGCTATATAACACATGTCAACTAAAACAATGACGAAAAGGATTTGCAAATAGAAGAACATCCATAATGCTGTAAGGGTTCTACTTGGCAATTGCTGTGGTAGCGGTTATGAAATATTTTTAAAGTACCGGTTATGAGCGGTTACGAGGGGTCCGGTTTTTGGCGGTTTTAAGTAGCGGCTTTTAAACCAATCTAACCCATCCTTAGTAATTTATTAACGAACGGTTCTGAAGGTTTCTTAAAACAATAAAATTGTTTATATGCCCATATGTAAACAAAAGCCCTACGGCACCTACCAAAGAAAGATTATATCATTGTCCTCCCAAACAATAGCTTATACACCCATATAAAATACAAGCATAAAATGGTTTGGCAAGTAGTAAATCATAAATGTTAAGAGAAAAAACATTCACTATCACATCAAATGACCGCAAAATTTTATGGCAATTATTGACTACCACATCAAATGGACAGCAAAATTTAAAAAACTCACATTCTAGAGAAAATAGTCATCATATGGGGGACCTCAAGAAATAAAGACGGGAAAAAAGAAATACGGTAGGGTACTAGTAGTTGTAGTTATGTTTTTCGACAAGGATATAAATGGAAGGGAAAAAAATTAGAAACCCTCAAAACATTCCAATTTAGGGTGTTTATAAAGACAGTCAAAATTACATTGCAATGGCTGTTGGTGAGCCGGCCAAAATCACAAGCTGGTTATTCATCAGATGGATGTTAAAACTGCATTCCTGAATGGTGAGTTGACCGAAGAGATTTACATGCAACAACCAGAAGGATTTGTCATCAAGGGCCTTGACAAAGTCATTGAATGAATTATTTCCCTATCTTTTTGCATGGTTATGATATCATCTAGCATAATATAATATTTTCTTACTCTGCATATCTTCAAGTTCACTAGAGTAAGAATATAACATAATATTTTCTTACTCTGCATGGGAAATAATTCATCATTTCGCTTCAGCAGACAGCACAATAGAATCATTGAGGTAGCATAAATCAGAACTTAACAAGAGAAGCTAAAGAGCATATGATGCTTGCAGACACATTAGAGAGAACATCACAGCTAAAAGGGTGCTGCTAAGAACATCTCAGAATATGTTATGCTCGTGCCTCGCGTACTTACTCTAGTGAACTTGAAGATATGCAGAGTAAGAAAATATTATATTATGCTAGATGATATCATAACCATTCAAAAAGATAATAATGCAATAGGATCCAACAAAGAATAAGGTACAACGCCATAAGATTCGGTCACGACTTCCCACACAAAGAGAGGTCGACACTTGAAAAATTCCCTCAAGTTCCAAATATTTTCAAAAACAATAATTAGCATATTCATATACATTCTAATAAAGAAGTAGGTGAGCAAAGACTATAACAATCAAGGTAGAAAATCAAAACTTTGATTGCCAAACAGAAAAGGCAAATAACATTTAGGTATGGTATGCAATTGCAATTATAGTTCACTACATCAACTTCAGCATATGGTAACTAGATTGAAAACTGTACATTCTTGTGGTGGCAGCACAAGAACTGTTGCTCGTAACTCTTGAATAGCAGCTGGAGGAGATGACATCGGGCGGCAGTAACCAGTGTGCATAAGAACTGGAAAAAAGAAAGACATAGGAAAATCAGTATAACTATAGGAAGAAGGATGTTCGATGCCTTTGAAAATAATGCCAACTGAAATGCACACCAGCAAAGAGATCTGAATCATTGGTATATACATCTGTTCCCCATAACTGGGCACCTCTAACCTGCACATAATGGCTCTCAGTAACTCCATAACCATTAATATATTACAGACAATAGAAAAATGAATTGAAGCTTATAAATCTATGGTCCACAAAAACTGGCCAGCATGTAATAAAAATAATGATACCAAAGTACACTTACAAACCAAATGAGAGCAAAGATAAGAATAAAAAATAGCAACTAATTAGTCTATATTTAAAGTAAAATTCTTTCATCAAAACAGGAATTGTCTAAACTTTGTCATAGATTGTCCAAGCTCGGATGCATATATAATACTCGAAATATATGAGGCATTGTAACAGAAAAATAGCCTAGCACGGTATTGAGCCTCTCAAATTATGGAAATGTTGTTTCTTCTCTTTACTCTAAATAGACAATTTGCAATAACAGAACCTTCTTCAATCAAAAGAAATTACCATTTGAGGACAGGTAAGCAAAGACACTCTCAGTCAATACTAATTTAGAATAAGATAAAATTGAAAGAGAGAGAATCATCAACTTCTTCCTCTTCCTAACATCTTAAACCATGGAGCACACTCATAGTTGTATTATAGCTGTTTCTAGAATGTGAAAATAAACACATAGGTAATTATTCTCAAGTTTCCAAGAAAAAAAAAAAATCAGAGTTCTAAAAGTTCTCATATAACTCCAGTTAAGTCAAAAAGATGTAAAGTTCCCACACGGTATCATGGACATTATATGTTGGTAGCCATCTTCATTCCTGACAGTGTAAGAGATGACCTGTTAAAGGAGTATGAAACGGCCAAATCATGTCAGGTAAAACAAAACAAGCACACAATGTCCTGAATGTGTAAGACATGGCAAGCCTCAGGTATAGTTCCTCCAATCAGTTATTTCAGATTACCAGATAAATTGGGAAGCATGGACACGGACAAACAGGTGTCAAATCTGTTTTGAGTTCGAATCCAACATGAACTTGCATGGGCACAGTTTGATTCATGTCGGTTTTGAGCCCAGCCATGTCCCAACGACTTTCGGTTTTGATTCGTGGAGGACATGATCGGATACATCAAAATTGTAAAGGCAAAAATCAATAACCCTGGCGCCCTCTGGATGCCTACACTTGCTGTCATTGAGGGATGTGACTTGGTGAAGGTGGTGGATTTTTTGGGCCTGGTCGATTTTTGGGACTGGATAGTTGAATGGATTTTGGTAGCAATCTTCATTTCTGACAGTGTAAGAGATGACCTGTTAAAGGAGTATGAAAAGCCCAAATCATGTCAAGGTAAAACAAAACAAGCAAGCAATGTCCTAAATGTGTAAGACATGGCAAGCCTCAGGATAGTTCCTCCAATCAGTTAAGTCAGATTAACAGATAAATTGGAAGCATGGACACAGACAAACAGGTGTCGAATCCGTGTCGGGTTCGAATACAACATGAACTTGCATGGGCACAGTTTGATTTATGTCAGATTTGATCCAGCCATGTTCCAACGACTTTCGGTTTTGATTCGTGGAGGACACAACCTGATACATCAAAATTGGAAAGGAAAAAATCAATAACCCTGGCTCCTGCAAGTGTGTCGCTTATAGCCTCCCTCTGGATGCCTATACTTGCTGTCATTGAGGGACGTGACTTGGTGAAGGTGGTGGATTTTGGGGGGCTGGTCGATTTTTGGGGCTGGATAGTTGAATGGATTTTGAGGGTGAGGGAAACCCTAACAGACCCTAACTTTAACCTAAGTTGCGGGACCACAACTTAAGTTGTCGGTTTGGGTTTTTCGGGCTCTCTCATAGTTGTTGAATATGTAGTTTTATTGGCTTGTGCTCTCTGGAAGCCATGGAAAAGCTAGTTGCTATAGTATTTTTTTTCTAATTGCATAACAGGTCTTATATGATTTAAATCTAAATCTTGCCAGGATGAACTTAACTATTTTCTTAACTCAATGTTTCAGTTGATCATATAGAGATTTCATCACCAGTATGAGCTTTGCAGTCTCATAGAAACTTTTGGAGTTTTGTTATAGTTTTCAAGCTTGAATAATCATGCCATATACCCGTACCTCATTTGTATGGGAGTAATCTATCTATATCAAGGTTCACAGTATCGGTATCGGACTATTCCTACGAGTATTGGTATCGGCAATATCAGTAGTATCGGCGGTTTCGGATCGGAGTATCGGATTTTTTTGTATCGGAAAACAAATAATTATTAATAAATTATTTACATTTAAAAACATATATTTTATACATTTAGGCATAAGTTTAAGTATTTTCAGTGTTATTTCTTAGTAGTTTTGAAATTAAATGAAATAGTAGTCATCCTTACCGATTGGTTTACATACAAATTTTATTCTTTTACATGCTTTTACAACTTTATTATGCTTTAAACACTTGTTGATGTCTTTTTCGTTTATTTTTTTTTTTTTGCCGAATTAACCGAAAAAGAGACCCCCAATGTCGGTATCGGTCAGTATCGGGTATCGGTCGGTATCGGATCGAGACATGCTAAACCGTATCGGTATCGGCCGTATTGGATCAGTATCGACCGATACTTTAAACCATGATCTATATAATCGGGTAGCTTGTGATTAGTTTCCAGACCTGAAATTTTGGGGAAAATGCTATTTTAAAGAACTTTCCTCAAAACTCGGCCTTAAATATTAAACCACACTAGCGTAAATTAATTATCTAAATATTATTAAGATACACGTTGACTAGATTATCTATTACTTAAACTAGTTCCGGACTCCCAATGGGGAACCCGAACATACTTTAATTTAATTGATTATGCCTCCGACATTGGGGTTAATCCCCTTCTTGCTTCTGAACTAAATAGGATGTGTGATATCGCATACTTGTCATATTTTAATTCTGTTAGCTTCTTGTAATTTTGTCTTTGTTATTTTGTTTGTGTGTTTAGAACATTGCACTCAATGCGCTTACTCGACATAGCAAGGTAAGCAACTCCAATAAGAATTTTTGCAACTTCTCTCGTTACATTCATAATATTGAATTATTTGTTTCCTATTATGGATTCCGGTGTGAGTTTGTCCAGTGAGGGATTTTTGTTTGACAAATTATACGGAGGGTTACTCCGGATCACATATATAATGTATTTGCACAACTCTCGGATCACGACATATAAAAGGAAACTCTGGCAGATTTTTTTTCTAAAATATGAGAGAAATTTTCGATATGTAATATCTTAAATGTAATTCTACCCTATGTTGTATGGGATGGACACTAGGCGGGGTGGTGGGATCTTAAATAAGAGGGGCAGGGCGGGGTCAATCTGCTCTAGAAGTACCCTCCCTTGTATATATTATGTAAATTGTGATGAACTTGATGAGGCATGAGATTCAAAGTGCAATAAATCTGAACTGCAGCATTTGTATCTATTTTTTATTCTTGGTTTTCTACTTGCTTGTGGTACTGGTCATTAACTATTAACAAAGAATGGCATAACTATTACAGTATTCTGGTAATTAAACAGAATGAAGCCCAACAGTTTTTACAATAATTTGCATGCAGTTCTTATATTAATTTGTATGCAGTTTGTACATTAATTTGTATGCAGTTTGTGCATTAATTTGCATGAAGGAAGTTTAACAGTTTTTACATTAATTTGCATAAAAAATTTACATTAATTTGCATGTAATTTTTACATTACTTTGCATAACTTGTAATTAAGATCAACAGAAGGAAGCCCAACAATTACCATGGCCAGTTTGTAATTCAAACACAAAATTGTACTTAAATCTCTCATTTAAGAAAAATGTCTACCCTAGTCACCGCTCTGATCTTTGAGACGCCCAAGGGCATTTTTGGGGCGCCAAAACAGAGGGATGGGATGTCCTATATAAAGAAAATGCATTTGCGGCGCCCTCGCAACGCACTGAACAACATAGATTCCACCAAAATTAGGAATAATCGTGTATTCAAAATTGAATCACGCTAGGTTAGCGACGGACTCGTGACTACTCTAAATTTTATAATAGTCGATATTTGGACTTTATGACGGTAAATTTTCATTAGTCGTGTTTTCGTATCTCGTTGTGCCACTATGCCCACAAATTGAAACACACAATTCATTTTCGAGCAAGATACAAATAGGTAGATTGTCCGTAAATAGGATTGTTTGTGTTTGCTAGATTGCACATCGGATGAAATTGCCGCAATATAACTAATAAACGAAAGTTGATCAATAAGGCCTTCTTTGTAGGGACATGCAAAAAAGAGAGTGGGGGGCTTAAGGTCACTTTCCTATGCTGCAATTGCTTAGTCCTTAACTCACTTTCCTATGCTGGAATTGCTTAGTCCTTAACCGGTCTTGAATATGATTGAAGTTCTTAATCGATCATGCATCGATTAAGATACTTAACTCGATTGAGTATCAATTAATTTTAATAATTAATACAAATTTTGTTCACAAACTATATGGGACTGGCCTAAGCACGGTATTAACCCTAACAACAGCCTACACCGGATAAATGGAATTATTGTTGAGAAATTAGCCAAGTGTGCGACCCATAATGTTCTCCAAACTGCATTTCATATAGAAGAGTATGTTATTGTGTTTTGGTTATCTGCAATTTGGTTGTTTGCGACTTAATGTGTTGTGTTTGCAATATATTGTAGAAATATTGAAATTAGATCGTCTTCTTGCTTCTGATTTCGTAAAACTGATCATATTCATTTTCAATTATCAGTTTTGTGTTACATCTTCATCCCCCCTCAAATATTTATGTTTTGGGACTTACATGTCTTTGATGACCGAATTCTGGTTCACTAGGCAAAGGTGCAACTATCGATGAACGTTTTCGCTATTCAGTGTGGAGAAGACTAAGGAGCCAGAGCAGAATACTGGAGCACACTTCGGGTGTCGCCCTTATCTTGTATCATTCAAGGTATATATATGTTATATGTATTCTGGATTATTATAGGCGACAATCGCAAGTGTGGGTACCGGTGTATTCGTAGGTCGCATAGGTTGGGATGTTTCTTACGTACTCGACTTGTCGTATTCCGGGAGCGGAACGTGACACATCTTAAGGTTCTTTATATTTTGATTTCTAACCTAAATCTCGCAAGTCAACATACAACCAAGTTAAGTTATATATTGGTGTGTCCTCCAGTGTGTTATATCCTAAATTTTCAAGGTTGTCATGTCGGCACGTTGGATTCGCATCATATCATGTCGTCATGTCAGTATCCTGCAACATAGCAGATAAATCACCTGAAAAAGGGCATTGGCCTAATGTGAGCTTCACCTTATACCTTATCTTTTTACCACTTATGTTCTTTATTCGGTCCTTACATTTGGTTACCTTCCAAGTTTTTCCTCTCTACTTTAACAAGTAGCCAATTTACAGTGTTCAAATAATCTCATATTTCACACTGGTTTAATGATGTGTCAAGCAACATCCATACTTATTTACTCCCAATACCTAAGCCTCTAAACCTGCATTATTTATCAAGAGTTGGTGCCAACTATTATCAAGATTTGGTGCCCATGTGGCAATAACATGAATCATGCAAGCTTCAGTTAAAAAGAAAGATCAATAAACAGCACAATTCAAGTCAGAAATAATATTCATGGACAACTGATATGGTGCTGAAACAAGTGAAAATTTTAATTAGCATCAACAAGGATAAGACCAGTGGATTTCACTGCTAAGAGGCAAGTTTATCATGTCATCAAAGTAATGCAAACAAAACCTCTGAAGAACAGAGAACTCAGGGGTTCAGTCAGTTCACAAAGTCATTACCCTAAGGCTAATTTGTATGCTTCAGATGTTAGATTATGAAATCTACATCTTCAACATTGATCTACAAATTCCAACATGCTTTTAAAGATGGAAAAAATCTAATTTTCATGAAACTTCCTTATCTCATGTATACAAAATTTTCAAAACAAATAAATTGGAATAGTGACTTAATCTATGAGATAGACGTATCCTTAAATTTCATATCTTAAAGTTACATAGTATATCATCGAATATAAAGTTACATATAATCATTAAACAAAAAGTTACTATCAAATTAAAGTTACATGCAATGAAGCAAATCTCCAATATACACATTGGCATGTTGATTAAAGTGGTAGGGCACTACACCCACCCACCCAACCAGGAAAGAGAGAGTCATTTCCAACAATCCCAGTTGTTTGTATGAACTCTCCAAGCTCCAGAAAACCTAAATGAGGCTATCATATCACTGATGGCTAATTTCTTATTCTCGAGGAACTGGGAAGAACGGACATGGCTAAACCAGTGCCGATCCATGTCAGATTCATATTCAACACAGATTCATGTGGAAAAGGTCATATTTGTGTCAAACTCAAATCCAGCCGTGTCCCAAGTCGAAATTGAATATATATATATATATATATATATATATATAATGGAATCGAGAGCGGGCGAATCGGGCGATCGGGCGAATCGGGAGGGGGCGGCTAGGGTTCCTCCCCCGCGGCCACCGGATCCCCTCGCCGGCGGGGGGAGGAAGAACGGGGGGGCCGGGCAGCCCCCCCCCCCCCGGTCGGCGGCGGTGGCCACAAAGGCGGGGAGGGGGGGGGGGGGGGGGGGGGGCGCCCCCCCCGGTTATGGCGTAGGCGGCGGCGGCACCCCAGACGGTGGGGGGGGGGGGGGGGGGTGAGTCGGGCGGACCCCCCAGAGATGTTGCTGGCGGCAGAGCCCCCTCCGACGGTAGGGAGGGGGGGCGGGTTTGATGGTGGGGGGGTCGGGCAGACCCCCTCCAGCGGTGGCTGCGGCGCTCCCCTCAGCCGGGGGGGGGGGGGGGGGTTTGGGGTCGAATCCGGTGACTACGGTAGGTGATCGGATTCAGGGTGTCTCCAACACTCCGAATTTCGAATTCGGAGCAGGATCGGAATCTCAGGGGGGCCAGTTGGAGGGAGGAGGCTGGACGACGGTTACACGTCGTCGTGTGGCGAATACCGGTGGAAAGGTAGGAGGAGGACAGGGTCATTTTAGGGATCGTTACTCTGCTGACAGGCGTCAAGGCGGGTCAGGAGCGCGGCTTTCGGCCCGTGGTCCTGTGGCGTCTGCTGGGAGATCGGTGGGCTGGCGGCCCAAGGCGACTGTGGCGAAAAAGAAGAAGAGCAAGGTGGTGGAACTTGGCGGTCAGGGTCTGGGTCTCCGCCCCCGGGGGTTGTCCCCAGGCCACATGGGGCGACTACCCGGCTGGCTGGCAGGTCCTGGACAGATATTTGCAAACCTGTGGGACCGAAAAGTCCCACATCGATGGAGTACGTGCCACCGATTAAGGCAGGGAGGGGTTTCCGGGCCTCGTTCCCTGCGGAGGAGATAGAGAAGGTGACCGCCTACTGGAAGAATACTTTGGTTCTGTACGTCCTAGGCAACAAGCCTTTCTACGGACAGATCAGGGGATATGCAGCACGAGTCTGGCAGCCTAAGGACGGTATGGAGTTCTTTGCTCGCGAGAACGGCTTTTACTATGTGAAGTTTGGGCTTGCGGAGGATGTCGCATGGATCCTGCAAGGCGGCCCCTGGACGTTCGACGGCATGCTTATTATTCTGAAAGAATGGACCCCAGAACTTAGATGTGAGAGGAAAGTTTTGAATGCCATCCATGTATGGATTCGCTTCCCTGAGTTCCATGTCCGGTTCTGAAGTATCTCATTGCTGATGCACCTGGCGAGCTTGGTGGGCACCCCGATCAAGACGGATGAAGCTACTGCCTTCCGTTCGAGGTTGATGTATGCCAGAATTTTTGTGGAGATCCGGGCTGGGGGGAGCTACCGGAGATAGTGGAGTATGAAATTCCTTCTGGAGAGGTGCTATTCCAGAAGGTGGAATACGAATGGATTCCACCTACCTGTTCACGATGTTCTTGTTTTGGACATCTGGCCAATGCTTGTTCGTCAGTAGGCCCCCCGGTGGAGCCTAATATTCCATGTAGAGAGGTTCCAGATTCACCCCGTGACATGGATTCCAGAGATGACAGTGGAGAGGAGGTCTTGGCGGGAAGGACTACTCCTCCAGTGGGTGATGGCGGACTGAGCCTCATTGTCTCTACCCAGCTAGCTCCCACGAGTGGGGCTGTAATCTCCGGCCCGGTGCAGAGGGGTATGATTACCAGAGGCATGGTAGCGTCGGGGAGAGAGGAGCGAGAGGGTGGCGGATCGGCTGTGGGACATGTTTACTGTAGGAAGCGACGTGTTGTTGGACCGCTGAGTGGCGGTCCCTCCAGGGAGGGCTTCCTTCTGCCAGGGAGGAGGCGGTGTGTGTTGACAACCCTGCCTGGGTGATGGTGCTCTCTCAGGTCGCTCCCTAGCAGGCCATTCCGACTGGGATGGAGGAGGATCTATTAGCGTCGGATGTGGTACTATCCCCAGGTGCCAATCCGGGTGTTCCCCAGGGGATCCATCCTCTCATTAATTAAATGGCTATCATTGCCTGGAATGTGAGGGGGGCGTGTTCGCTAGGGAGGTGGAGAGAGATTTGTGGGGTTCTAAACAGAGAGAAGTGCGACATCTCTGTACTGTTAGAAACGAAGATCAAAGGTGAAAAGACCCTTACTCGGAGGACCCCACCACATTGGGAACAAGTTCACAACCTGGCTCTCTGTGACAGGGCCAGGATTTGGGTCAGATAGAACTCGAAGTGCTGGGAAGGGGACTTGATCTTGATGACGGAGCAGTTGATCGCCATCTCCTTCTCGAACAAGGGTGGCTTTCGATTCTTGCTGGGGACGGTCTACGGCCACAACGACAGAAGGAGACGGGAGTACCTGTGGAGCGACATCTCCAGGGTTGCCGCCGTTGCTGATTCGTCGACTCTTCCGCTTCTTCTGATCGGGGACTTCAACGCCCTTCTGTACCGAGGGGAGAAGGTGGGCGGCCGTCCAGTTCCAGACTCTATCTTATATGATTTTCAGAGATGTCTCCTCCAGACGGGGCTCCAGGGTTTGTCGCGTTCAGGCTTCATTTGTACTTAGCATAATAAAGCAATCCGGAACAGGGTTGCATGCCAGTTTGATCGAGCCCTGGACAATGGGAAATGGTTCCGGCATTTCCCCAATTCTTCGGCTGAGGGCCTGGCCGCTGGGACGAGCGATACTCCCCCATCAGGGTCGGCTTCACTACTCGGTCTCCTGGGAAGTCCCACCCATTCAGGTACAACAACAGTTTGTATCTCTCGGATGGCTATCTGGAGGCTGTCTCAGAGGGGCTTACTAGCTGTCAGGAGGGGACGGTCCAGTTTCGCCTGGTGCGTCGTCTCAAGGCTACGAAGAAGGCTCTACGGAGTTGGATGAAGGGGTTACCCAAGTCTACCTTAGATGATAAGGAGGTGGAGCTGCGGGCTATCCAGCAGAACATGCAGTCTGACATGCTCAATGGTGACCTGACGGCGAAAGAGAAGGAGCTAATCGAAGAAGTCAACATCTTGCGGCTGCAGAAGGAGATTAGCACGGCTCAGCGTGCCAAATGTTCCTGGCTCAAAGACGGCGACCGTTGTTCCAAGTTCTTCTATGATGTCATCCGGACCAGACAGCATATGAATCACATCTCCCAGCTTCTTGATGTGGATGGCAACCTAGTGAGGGAGCCGGCTGAGATCCAGGACGAGGCTGTCAGGTACTACTCTGATTTATATTTTCAGACTGACTACCTGTCCGTGTTCCCAGAGGTTGTTACGAAGAGATTGGTGACTCCGTATGGAAATAGCATTCTTCTTGCCCCTGTTACATTGGAGGAGGTAGAATCTATTGTCAAGTTAGCGGACCCCAACAAGGCCCCCGGACCGGATGGTTTTCGCAGTGGGTTCTACAAACGCCACTGGGACATTCTGAAGTATCAGGTCTTGGATATGCTGCAAGAATTCTTCACTAAAGGGAAACTAGTGAAAGAGTTGAACCACACTTTCCTGACCTTGGTGTCAAAGAAAGAGGGAGCGACATCATTGGCGGATTTCAGACCTATTGCGTGCTGTAATTATCTTTATAAGATAATTACGCACCTTATGTGCCGGCGGATGGAGGGGATCATGCAGGACCTGGTATCTCCGAATCAGGCTGCGTTCATCAAGGGGAGGTCGATAGCTGAGCTCAGCCTCCTGGCTCATGAGATGGTGAGGGGCTTTAGCAAACCCGGAGGGGAGAAAGCATGTGTGAAACTGGACCTGCGGAAGGCGTATGACATGGTCAATAGGGACTTCCTCTGCCATCTGATGTCCGCCGTGAGTTTTGAGGACCACTGGGTTGCATTGATCCGGGAGTGCATCACGTCCCCTACTTTCTCTGTCCTCATCCAGGGCATCCCTTATGGGTATTTCCAGAGCAACCGTGGGCTTAGGCAAGGTGGCCCTCTGTCTCCTTACCTGTTCATGCTTGTCATGGAATACTTCACATGTTTGATGGACCTGGCAGTACACCGTGGGAGGCTGGTCCCTTTGTTCAGGAGGGTGGATCCCCCAGTTACCCACCTTATATACGCAGATGATCTCTTGGTGTTCATCCAGCCATCGACGGAGGGTATGCAGACGATTGCGAAGATTATGGAAGAGTTGAAGCCTCTCTCGGACCTTCAGATGAACAGAGAAAAGAGCAGGGTGTACTTCAGCTCCCAATGTCCTCAGAAGAAAGAGCGGGCCGATGTACTGGGAATTGAGATGAGTGATCTTCCGGTGAGATATTTAGGAGTGCCTCTCACAGTCAACTATGCGCGAGATCAGGACTGCCATAGTCTGGTGGAGTACGTCCAGAGGAGAGTGGAAGGTTGGCAAGCCGCCGGATTGTCCTTTGGAGGACGCATCGAGCTGGTTAGATCGGTGATTTCGGCTGTGGCCTATTTCTGGCTGCAATCCATCCTCCTCCCTGTTGCCATTGTTAGAAAAGTGGAGCGAATTTGCGCTGACTTCATTTGGAGGGGGGTATGCATGCGATCTCCTGGGAGGAGTGGTGCGATCTCCTGGGAGGAGTGGGGCTCAGGCCGTTACTGGAGATCAGGGAGGCCTCTGCACTAAAGCTGGCTAAGAGATTCATCGAGGGAGGTCCCTCTGGGCTGATTGGATGCACAGCAGATACGTGAAGCGGGGCAACTTTTAGACCTGTGTTACTGACAACAATCACTCAGTTACTTTTAAGACTGTCCTGAGACACGGGGGGTGCTCAAATCTGCGATCCGGAGGGTTATGAAGGATAGGTCTGGTACGGACCTCTGGCAAGATCCTTGGATAGATCGGCTTTCGCTATTGGACATCAGGGGAGTCCCGACACATCAGGAGGACAGGCGTGGGCTGACGTGTAGTCGTATCTTACGCGACGGGGAGTGGAGGTCGGAGTCTTATCGGTTTACCGAGGAGCTGGGTGGGATCATCAGTACTATTGCCATTGATCCGTACTTGCCTGCTAATCGGTGGGTTTGGGAGCCGCCTGAAGCTACTCCGGGAACTCGGGAGTTCCAATTCCGGAGCTGCTACAACCTCATCCGGCGCATCTTTCCTCAGAGTTCTGACTACGAGTTCGTATGATGCAAGGGTGTGGCCAGGAAGATGCAGCTCTGTGTCTACAAGCTTCTACTGGGCCGTCTTTTGACTTGGGATCGCCTGAGTTCGTTCGGAGTGCCGGTCTCAGATCCCAAATGTGTGTTATGCAGTGTGGAGAATGAATCTATAGGGCACATTTTCTTCGAGTGTGCCCTGACATGGCAGATCTGGTCTGAGCAGAGTAGAGCGTTGGGTGGTTGCGACTCCGGAAAAGAAATTGGGGACATCATCACTGTTCTCCGGGATAGAAGAGGTAAAGGGCAGGACTGGTTCCGGACCGCCAGAGTTCGACTGGCGGCCTCAGTTTGACATATATGGCGGGAACGAAACCGTCGTATATTTGAGGGGCTGGTCACCCCTCTGGTAGGCATCCTCCATAACATAGAGTTTGATGTAAATGCTATGGAGAGCTGATGAGTGGGAGTCCCACTTTGATTGTATGTTGTAAGATTATTGCATTGCTTTTGGAATAAAATTTACCTTTTTCCAAATATATATATATATATATATATATATATATATATATATATATATATATATATATATATATATCACAAACCTGGCTTCTTGTTCGTGTTCTCTGGCAGCCTCAATTCTTATGATGATGAAGAAGATGAGTCTTCGGGGGCTGAGGAATGAGTGCGTCTTGGGAGCTGAGAGAAACCCTAACATATGCCAAATTAAGTTGTGGGGGTCTGAATTGTTCTGTTCGAATAGTTGCTCCTGCTGTGCTCATGCTTAGTGGGACCCACAAGTATGATTAAAGTTTGTTTTTTTCGTCTTTATTCATAGTTTTCTGTGTACAGCCATTTATTCCATCTGGGCCAGCTTTTATTTTACCGATTACTGATTTCCATCACAGAAAGCAACATACAACCAACATATATATATATATATATATATATATATATATATATATATATATATATAGAGAGAGAGAGAGAGAGCAAGCTTTGAAGTATTGGTATCGGACCCTTCGTATGAGTATCGGTATAGGCGGTATAAGGGTTCAGATCGGAGTAATGGATTTTCTGGCATTGAAAAACAAATAATTATTAATAAATTATTAAAATTTTAGAAAAATATTTTATACATTTAGACAAATTTTAAGTATTTATATGTTGTTTCTTAATATTTTTGAAATTGAGTGAAATAATAGTCACCCTTGCTTACTCATATACATACTTCTACAACTTACTATGCTTTTACACCCTTGTTGATTGGCCTTTTTCATTTAATTTTCTCTACCGAATTAACTAGAAAAGTGACCCCCAATATCGATAGCGGTCAGTATTTGTCGCGGTCGGTATCGGACCGGGACATGTCAAATCGTATTGGTATCAATCATATCATATCGGTATTGGCCGATACTGCAAAGTGCAAACTATATATATATATATATATATATATATATATATATATATATATATATATATATATATATATATATATATATATAGTGAAAAAGGTAATTTCATTAATAAGAATTGTTACATTTCAAAAATAGCATGCATGCTCATATACGTAACATCTACTTCGATATTGTGCAAGATTCCAACAGTTGTTGTACTCAATCTTTCAAATATTCGACGATTCCTCCCTCCAAATATGTCAAGCTGTAGCTGAGAGCCTAACTCCAGCCATCCTGAACCAGTTGGCTCCCTTCCTTCGAAGATTGGATAATGCGTCAATCTGGCTATTCATGTATGTAGATGTAGGAACTGGAATATTTAAATATATACAGTGTTGTTTCCAAATATCCCACGTAAATCCACAATCAAAAAACAAGTGATGAACTGACTCCTCTGCTTGTTGACGCGACACCCATGCTTCTCCTTGGACTTGGATTCCTAATCGGGCAAGCCTATCTTTTGTTAATAATCTCCCTTTAAGGATTTTGTACATGTTGAGATTCATCTCGTTGGCCAACTTCTTCACCCAAATAAATTCTACATTTTCAATTATGGGTGAGTGAGGTCTCACATGATCATAAGCTTGGCTGAATACTAACCTCCCATCCGTCGACACTCCTCAAGTCCGGGTTGATGCTAATAACACGGATAGATGAAGCATCTCTCCTGCCAATTGGATGATCTAGTTCCCATGTTCCATTCACAATCAATCTGCTCACAGTCTCATATCTACCGTCCATAGTGAATAACTGCCGACCTTCCCGTTCAATCATAGTCTTCTGCTCAAGCCAAGGATCCAGCCACATATGCGTGTTTCTACCATTACCAAAAGACCGTAAAATTAACGGTTGAATAGACGATTTATGTCGTAAAATCTCCTTGTAGGATACAGAATAATTATTATTAATCTGTTGGCTCCAGAAACTCCCATTCTTTAAATATTTTGCGCTCATCTATTGAGCCCACAGTGATCTGACCTGGAGGAAATTCCACGTGAGACGAATTTCCGCTACCTACCGAAGGTAAAATAAAGAACGCAGACCAACACCACCTTCATTTTTGGGCTTGCATAATTCCTTCAATGCAATAGAATGCACTCCGCCGCGCAAAAGAAAATTCGCACAAATCTTGTCAACTTTGCGAATGGTAGCAGTTGGGAACATTATCGTCTGCAGCCAGAACAGAGATATAGCTGTTATAATCGATCGAACTAATTTTATACGGCCCTCAAAAAATAAGCATTGAGCCTGCCATCCCTCAATCCTCCTCTGGACGTAGTTAACCATATCCTGGCATTCCTGAGCACGCACATAGTTAACAGACAACGGCAGACCCAAATATTTCACCGACCCTCTCAATATGTAGAATCTCTTGTAAAGTTTCCTGTTCCGGACAATGTGCACTAAAATACAATTTGCTCTTTTCTCTGTTAAGATGTAGCCCCGATAAATCTCCAAACTCGGCCATAATTCTACCCATCCAATTAAGCCCTCTTGTAGAAGGAACTATGAAAACCAGAAGATCATATGCATAAAAAAGGTGAGAAACAGAGGGAGAAATATTTATGTATAATGGAATAATACCTCCACTATGAACTGCACCATCCATCAAACAAGTGAAATACTCCAAGACTATGATGAATAAATATAGAGACAAAGGATCCCCTGACGTAGCCCATGATTGTTGGAGAAGAACCCATATTGTTGCCCCTTGACCAAAAGGGAGAAGGTGGGAGTCGTAATGCACTTATAAATCATGTCTACCCACGTAGCGTGAAAGCCCATCAATAACATAATATGACACACAAAGTCACGATTCACCGTATCATACGCTTTGCGGAGATCCAATTTGGCGCAAGCCTTACGACCTCCCACCTTATTGAAGTTCCTTACCATCTCGTGTGACAATAAGCTATTCTCTATAATAGATCGGCCTTTGACAAAAGCCGCCTTGGTAAGTGAAATGAGCCCCTGCATACCTTCCATGTGACGACACATAATAGATGTGATGATCTTGTACAAAAAATTACAGTAAGAAATAGGACGAAAGTCAGTCAACGATGTTGCCCCCTCCTTCTTTAGGATAAGTGTCAAAAAGGTATGGTTCAATTCACGGAGAAGTCTTCTATTGTTAAAAAAATCTTGGACAATAGCCCAGTACCTCATGTTTAAGATCATCCCAGTGGAAATTAAAAAACTTGTTATTAAAGCCATCTGGACCCGGGGCTTTATTCGGATCTGCCTGCTTCACCATGGCTTCGACTTCCTCCATGGTAAAAGGAGCGAGGAGCAAACAATTGCATGCCTGCATCACCACCCGCTTACAAGTGAGGTCAGGAAACTCCTTTCTATATCCTTATTGATTGTAAAGCTATCGATAGAACCGGATAGCTTCATCTTGGATGCCCTCTACCGTTGATATAAGTCTCCCCTTATCATCAATAAGGTTGTAGACATTATTTCTGTGCTGACGAGTCCGAATAATATCATAAAAGAATTTGGTACATCGATCCCCTTCCTTCAACTATGAGCATTTAGCGCGTTGAGATAATTGTATTTATTCCTGAAGTATTAAGACCGAAACTTCTTCCTAAAGCTCCTTCTCCTGCATAGCCAACACCGGATTTTGGGGGTCCGACTGCAATTTCCCTTGGAGCAATCTAAGAGCCGCTTCTTTGACTTCCAAATGAGCCCTCGGCCTATTGTGATTCCAGGTTGAGGCTTCGTTTAACCTCCTTGAGGCGTTAGACTAGAGTGTCTGTTGCCACGGACTAAATTGCGGAGGCCCACCTCCTCTTGGTAACCATCCATACCTGGCCAAGAGTTATTGAACCTGAACGGACGAACATGTCTTGTTGTGACTTTCGTGATTCGAACACTAATCGGTGAATGATCACTGGTTAGCGGTGTCAAACCCTCACTGCAGTAGGAAATTTGTCAAACCAACAAGAATTGCTGAGAGCCCAATCCAGCTGACATGCAATACGATTATGTACCGCCTTGTTGTTCCAAGTCCACACATGCATACGCCGCTCAAGACATTGGAGACTGGCTTGAAGTAGACAGTTCTGAAAGTATGCTAGAAGGGTATCAGGGACCTTCCTCCCTCCTACTTTTTCATGGGCGAATAACACCGCATTAAAATCCCCAAAAATAAGTAAAGGAATGTGAAGTAGTGTATCAGCCAATACACTAATGTGAATGATTTCCTTCCACAAAGAGTCTCTCTTCCTTCTATAATTATGCCCATATACAACACCCAAAAGAAGACGCAAACCTCCTTTGTTCGCAAATTCTCCCGCAATAAGCTGATTAGAGATGTGTATGATATGCCCAGTCCACATTCTCGAATCCCACATCAACCAAATTCTCGCCATATCACTATGACTCAAGTTGTGCGCATGAGACCAAAAATTGGGAGTAAGCCTAGTCAACGTCCTTTCCGATCTAATTTTAGTCTCAATTAGTATAGTAATAGCACTCGGAGTTCTCCTGATCTCCCCTCTAATTTCAAGCCACCGGCCTAACGAGAGTTGGCCCCCACGTATTTCATGTCAGAATAGACATTAATGATTATCGGGGAGCTCCGTTAGATCACCTAAACTCGCCTCAAGGTCATTAGTGAGTTCAGTTTCCATTCCCATAAGCTGATTGGCATTGTTTTCTACTTGATCTTCTTGTTCCCAACCCATTTAGGGTTATCCTGACAACACTCTCCACTTTTCTTTAGATCGGGTACCTGCTCTTTGGAGCATGCACCACCTTTAGATGAAGCATGTTTTCCTTTCTTTCTAGCATAATTCAGTTGAAGACCACCCTCCATATTCTCCATTCGCGACTGTTCCATCCCTTTAGTATGGCTTCTCGTGTTCACGACACTTCGCCCCAAATATAATCATTTGCCCTGGCTACCTTTCCTCCATCATTTGTGAATGCTCAGATATCGATCGTTTGCCCGATCTCCGTTTGCTCACCTGTCCCTGAGTACTCCTTTCAACCACCGCCAACGCCACATCCTCCGTGCGACCAGTTGCCTGCCTACGAGACCCTGGAACTCCGCTACCCTCAGTAATCAATACTCATGCCACCTGTCTCAATATCGTCTTGCTCAGAAGGTAGATTCGAGTCTTGCTACATATTTTGCTCATTAGGCATCTCCTTAGAGAGTGTCACATCCTCTCCAGTAGGGCATGTTCTAGCCACGTGCCCAAAGCAATTGCAGCGTTTACAAACAGGCGGGACCCACTCATACTCTACCTGCTGCGATCATATTTCTCCTGTTGGCAACTCAATTTCTAAAACTCTGGACAAAACTGTATTCGTACCAATTTTTACGAACACCCGCGCATAAGATAGCCTCGCCTGCACCTTTTTGGCTTCATCTGACTTTATAGGTTTCCCAATCATACTTGCCAATCTCATCATCAATAGGATACTCCAAAATTGGACATAAAGGTTTGGGAATCGAATCCATATTGGAACTATATGTAATAGCAGCTTCTCACATTTAGATACAGAATTCCATCGATTGAGAATAACTAGCTGTCCATCAAAAGTCCAAGGCCCCCCTTGTAGTATCCGCTCCATGTCTTCCTGTAGCCCGAATCGAACGAAAAAGAAGCCATTTTCGCGGGAGAAGCTCTCCATGCATCCTCGTAGTCTCCAGACACGACATGTATATGCCCTGAATTGGCTATAGAACGGACAATCTCCCAACACATAGACAATCAATGTGCTGGACCATTTGTCAATAGTTGCTCTCAATTCTTCTTCAGGGAAGACAGCCAACCTCCTATGCTCATTGATAATCTTCGGTGCAACATACTTCCAAATTGTGGAAGGCAAATCGGCCCATGTTTTGCACACCGATGCCCACGACTTTCCTACTCCTCCCTGGATGGGAGTCATACTCTCAGGTTGATACAGTTGGAGAGGATCCCTCCAAGACCAATTTGGGGACGGATACTCCCTTGAAACAATTCCCGCACTGGCGTACCTCTTTGGTGCTGCTGTCTAGGTACTTTTGTACCAGTGCGAGGGCCCTTGACACCTAAGTCTGACGAGACACCCCCTCTCCACCATGCTCGATTTGACGTTGTTGATCACCACCGGAATCCCGCCGCCCATTGGGCTTCCCTCGACGCCGCCGTACAACCGTAGACCAACCTCCTACCTCCATCCCGTCGTTGGAATCCTGATCATCGGGATCCCACGCACGTCAGGTCGCTGCATCGCCGCTCCCAGAGAACACTGTTGCTGCTCTCACTAGGGTTATATATAGAGAGAGAGAGAGAATTATTTGTATCTACTCTCCCCCCTCTCCCATTCCTAATCATGTTTCTCTCCCCCCGCCCCCCCAAAAAAAAACCCATTTTTTATTTTTATTACTACACTAACACACACACACCAAATTCTCAAGAGTTAGGCACTTTTTTGGGTTGGATTTGTTGGGGGGGGGGGGGGGGGGGGGGGGGTAAATACAAATAACTCATTGCGATGAAAGGGGGGTGGTAGTAGCAATAAAATAAAAATGGGAAAAAACAGAATTAGCAATTAGGAATTGTGGTGTATATATTTTTTTATTTTTTTTTTGGAAAAAGGTAAATTTTATTCCAAAAGAGAAGCCATAATCATACAACATACAAACTGAGTATTTTGGCGTGTCGTCCAGTGTATTTTGTCCTAATTTTTCAAGATTACTGTGTTGGATTTGTACCATGTCGCTGCAACATGGTCAAGGAATGACTATTATAATTAAGAGCTATTATTATAAACTGACTGTGTATCAAAATGAGTAAATGTTGAGTGAAGTGGTCAAGTGGTATATTGCACGGGCGGAAAAATATTGAGTTTAGGAATCCTTCCTATAGTGACATTAGAAAGTTTGAAGTGAAGATTTACACTTCTTGTATAACTCATCAATCTGTCTCACTTCGAGCTATGTATTAGATATCCAATGAAATGCAGACACTAACAGACCAATATGAGAAAAGAGAACTCAACTCTATGTCTATGTGAAGTAGCGCATATAATTTAACATGTATGTTTACACAGTTCAAGCTCATGAACAAAATAAGTAATAGTATTAAGAACACTAGTATTACTAATGTGCACAAATTTGTTCCAAAAGTGAAGGCACTTTTCAGAAACAAAACACTAGTATTAACTATTAAGGACAGAAAAATTGTGCATATAAGGCTGTCTGGTTTAGTGGAAAGTGAGGAAAAGGGAAGGAAAGGAAATGAAATGCAAGTGTTTCATGTAGAAATGGGAAGCCATTCGTCTAGGATTGTGTTTCTTTTTCCTTTCCATCACTTTCTACCAAACCAAAAACAGTCTAAAAGTACAACAGGTGTTTCAAAGCTAAATTATCAGAGCAAAAATTCAAAGATTACGATATAGGTAACAATATTATATTAGATTCACCCTAAGAATAAAAAAGGTGAGGAGCTAAAACGTAAAATCTGCTTACTTGGCGATTACTGGAAGTAACATACTCAGCAGGTATGCGAATTTCCAATGTTGGACAATTTTGAGAGGTTTCTTCATTTTTACTCTCTTGAGATGCTTCAAATTCTTTCCATGATTTTAGAAGTTCTTGCATGCATTCACCAGCTTTATAAACGACAGTTGATACCTCAGGTTTGCCTGTAAAATGAAGAAAGAATATTTATTGAAAGTGGAAAACAAGATACAGCAACTAAAATTTCAAAACTGTACTCAGAAAACAAGAGTTAATCAGAAAAGAAAATGCCAACTATGAAAAAGAAAATTTATTGAAAGAGAAAAACAAGATGCAACCAATAAAACTTCAAAGGTGTAGAAATCCAAGACTTGATTAGAAAAGAAAATGCAACTAATGAATTGTCTTAGAAAGAAGTGTACAAAAAGCAGGAACACATCCTCCTCCGAGCTCAAGCACGTGCCCCCTATGGCCAGGCAGTGTAAACTGTTTTTGGTTCTATGCCCATTTCTATCTGGAAAAGTGAATATATCCATTGTTGTAGAGCCTAACAACCCTAGGTGACATGGATATTAAATGGACAGTTATTGAGGCACGCAATGGCCAAAAGGAAACTTGCAGAAGCTGCTCTCTCCCCTGATACATGGCTAGTTTGGTTCCCATTTGAAATGACAAACCACTTAGTTTCAATTGGCAAACGCCAAATTGTGCTCTCACGAGCATTTGGGGTTTGCCATTTTCGGTCATTTTTTATGGTGAAAAAGAAAACGCGGAATCAAACACATTTTGTAAATGTTTTCCATTTAAAAGCAAAAGCTCCGTGTCAAACGGAAACCAAACTAGCCCACAGTATAATGGTTATCTCAGAATGAAACAGAGTGTTAAACAGCACATACATCCCATGATCAAGGAAATTTAAACTAGTAATAATTAAGAAAGTCACTGTACATTAAGGAAGTCACTGTACAGTAGGAAAAAATAAATTCTCTCAAGGATTATTAAGTGATAATAATGCACTGGTCCGGTTGTTCTTTCTAAAGCAGGACAACAGAGTAAGCTTCAGCACAGGATGCTACATTGTAACGAGATGAATAAAATCACTTGTGATCATTAATCAGGTGCAATTATAAAGACAGGTGCTTTCCCATAACTTTTCTACTTGTGCCAGGTCTTATTTCCACTTTCCATCTCCTTATTGCTCTAACATTGTAACGAGATGAACTAAATCGCTTGTGATCATTAATCAGGTGGAAATTATAAAGACAGGTGCTTTCCCATAACTTTGGTACTTGTGCCAGGTTTTATTTCCACTTTCCATCTCCTTATTGATCTAACATGCCAAATAATAGAGGTATGGTTCAAATAACATGTTAACACCGGATCTGTAAACTCGAAACATGATCTCCCACTCCTTAGTAAGAAGAAACTCAACTACAAGATTCAAAGCAGTATATAACCATCAAACAAAAATATACTAGACAAAGAACAAGAACAAAACAATAAAGGTAACAGAAGCAATGAATCAAGATGCAAATCATCAAAAGGAGATATATGCTTTAATGTTAAAGGAATTTAAGAACTTAGTTTCTATCAACAAAAAAGAGCCTATACACTTGATAGGCATGTCTTTGTTGGCCCAGCTTGCAATAGTCATTTCTACCTTTAAAATCCTTAATTAATAAAAAGAAATACTTTGGCTAACCTTGAGACCTGCAACAAGAAAAGAAAAAGAGAAACTACTCAGCATGTGTAACAAGTGCAATAACTTATTCTAAAAGGAGATAATAAGATTTAATCAGAAAGTTAGAATGTATCCATTCTATGGTATTAAAAAGATAAAATGCACAAATTGTTTTTACTACATGTTCTGGTCCACTATTTTATCTTGCAGAATGGTAGGTAGCTAGGAGAGACAGGAAAAGAACTTCCGGTTTACAAGGTCAAATGCACACTGCAAAAGAATATATAGAAACATAAACAGGAAATAATATCTACTACATTTAAACAAAACCAACTATGATATATGTTAAAAAAAAAAGAGGATTTATAATGAATTTTACAAGAAGAGAAGAAAATGTTGTCATGAGATCTTAACAAATTTGAAAAAAAAGTAGATAAGCTAATTTTTACTATGTGTTCTGCTTCTGTTCCACTATTTACTTGCAGAATTGTAGCTTAAGTAAGTAAGAATAAGAACTTTTTGGTTTGTGATGCTAAATGCACATTGCAAAAGCATATATAACATATAGCCACGAAATAGTATCTGCTATATTCAAACAAAGCCAATGCCGATATGTTAAAAATAAACAGAACTTAATAATTAATATTTTACAAGGTGAGGAAAATGTTGCCACGAGGCTCTAAAAACTTTGTACAAGGCTGACAAAAACAATATATTGGGAGTTTTATTCCTTTAGGCTCTTTGACCTAATATGTCAAAGAGATGAGTGCAACTCTCACAGCAAATTGCATCTTAGCTCTTCTTCTAGACTCTTTCCTAGTTTGGGGAACTCAGAGTGATCCTTGATGTTGCATGAGCTTATATTACATGACTACAATTGTATATCTACCTACATGGAAATTCCTCCTCTAGGACTTATGGCATGTTTCTCACTTCATATTATCAAGGCAAGAAAATTGGCAACAGAACAAAGGTTGGTGTCAAGTTGACAACAGTCATAGAATAAAACTTTGTCCATAATTTTATGGAGCTGTCTTTTTCTCTATAGCGGACCCCATTCTGACGGAAAAGGCTTGATGGTGGTGCTCGTGATGATGCTGATGATGAATGATCAAACAAATGCAAAAAGGAATAGTGTAACTATAACCAATCACTTGTTCTTGTTGTCCATTTGGCTGTACATCCAACAGCTCCAGTGCATGGGCTTGGATAAATGCATGTCCGTGTTTAGTATGGATTTTGCAATTAAATCTAGTAACATATTGCATGGTCATGAAAGATACATGATCTCTCAGCCTAAAACTCCCATAGGGAACCCTAATGCATGTGTCCTGTATTCCATAAGTCACAAAATTGTAAGGAAAAATTTGAGTGGCACCCCACATTTGTTATGCTTATTTAAGGTGCACCCCACATGTTTACATGAATGCATAACACCCCCCACTTTGGACGGTTTCCGTCTAAAACGAACGGTCAACCCCGTTGACCAATTTTTTTTGACGAAAATACCCCCCTATCTGTTCTCTTCTTCCCCGCGTCAACTATTCGTCTCCCCCCCTCCGCCGTGCTCGGTCCCCCTCCCCGGCGTCGCCGCACTCCCCCCCCCTTCCCAGACCTCGCCGCACCCCCCCCCGGCCATCACCACCACCACCATCACCAACATCATCACCATCACCATCATCACCACCACCATCCACCATCATCATCATCACCAACATCATCACCAACATCATCACCATCACCAACATCATCACCATCATCATCATCATCAACATCATCATCATCATCATCATCATCATTCCCTCCCCCACTTCCTCTCCGCCCTCTCCGACGCCCGCCCTCCGCTGCCACTCCCTCCGCCTCCTCTCCCTCCTCTCCGCCTCCCCGCTCCCCCTCCGCCCCCACCACCCCAAGATCTCCTCCCTCCTCCTCCCCCGTCTCCGCGACCCCGACTCCTCCGTCCGCGCCGCCCTCCTCGACGCCGTCCGCTCCCTCTCCCTCTCCGACCCCGCCTCCTTCGCCGCCGCCTCCCTCTTCCGCCCCCTCTCCGACTCCCTCCGCCACGAGCAGGAGGCCTCCGCCCAGGCCGCCTCCGCGCTGTGCCTCTCCGCAGCGATCGACTCCTCGGACGCCAGCCCGGACCTCCTCCTGCAGATCCAGCGCCTGCTCCCGAGGCTCCTCAAGCTGGCCCGCAGCAGCGCGGGGTGGAGCGGAGGAGATGGCGAGGGAGCGGTCGAGGAGGGGGTGCGACGAGGTCGGGGAGGGGGGGGGGGGGAGTGCGGCGACGCCGTGGAGGGGGGCCGAGCACGGCGGGGGGCAGCCACGTGTGACGGGGAGGGGGACACACAAATGAAGACAAGGGCATTTTCGTCAAAAAAAAATTTGACCGTTCGTTTTAGACAGAAACCGTCCAAAGTGGGGGGTGTTATGCATTCATGTAAACATGTGGGGTGCACCTTAAATAAGCATAACAAATGTGGGGTGCCACTCAAATTTTTCCAAATTGTAATTACCAAACCTTTATTATCCTCCCATGTAGTGCCATCCAGAAACATCTATACCAATAAACAAAAGCACAAAGCATGACCCCAAGCCCGACAATGCAATCTACCTAAGAGTGAACATGATCTGCATCGTTCCTCAGTCAATAATATATTAGATACATTGGTTTTCATCATTTCTTATGATTCAGATCACCAATTATATAATTTCTTCCCACAGGGAGTAACAACCAATAAACTGAAGTTTGAAGATCATAATTAAATATGAAAAGCTAAGTAGATTGCTGATTTGATGAGGGAATCCACTCAGTAACCACTTACATGTATATTGTAATCAATCCAAACATGTACATGAGAAATGAGTTAATTTATTGCCAAGCTCATAGCTTTAAAGGATATCTACATTGAAATTTAAGTTGAAGACTGCTCACTTACAATCCTAATATATAGCCTCAAATATCCAAAAACAAAGAGCATTTTCAGCAGCCAAGAGATTACTGGCTAGTTCAATTTTTACTTTTCATGAGTAAACAATTACATTGTTTTTTCTCGTCACGAGAATCACATCTTTTGTTTCCTAGAATATGTGCGTAAATTTTACTTTCTACTTCAATCAAGTAATTGAAGACCTACTTCCCCCATCTCATGTCCTTGACTAGAGTATACTATGTTCCTAGTCTTTCTTTATCCTAGAAGTTCTCGACAGATCGTTGTCTTAGCAGTTTTGTCACCTTTAGTTCCATTTCTATTTTAGCGAAACACTTTGGCAGTTTATTCGCTACTCACACACCCAAAAAAAAAAATCTTACCTAGCAAAGTATTTTATACAAGTAAACATTTACAATATTTAATTTTCTAGTCATAAGAATATACCTTTTGCTTCATATTATGTGTGTAAAATTGACTCTGTTTTAAGTAATTAAATACCTCATTTCCCCACCTTATGTCCTTTACTAGAGTACACCATGTTACTCGTCTTTCCTATCCTGAAAGTTCTTTTTGAGTTGGATAGCTTGTTGGCTTATCTATTCTTTCACCTTCACTGCAATTTCTCTATCAAATATTTGGCAGTTTTTCTCTATGTAGAAAAAACTAAAAATTAAAAAAAATAAAAACTTACCTAGTAGGCTAGTATAGTATTAGAGACTAAGGGCCAGTTTGGATTGCAATTATGTTTCATCCGAACTCCATGAACTCCATTTGATGCCAAATACAAGGGGCGAGCCAAACGGATTCCATTCTGGATTGGCGTTTTCACAAACGTGTCATTCTTCAGGGCTCAAATGGGCATCCGGAAATGGACCCTTAAGCAAATGGAATGAAACACAAGTACAATCCAAATTTCCAAAGTAGCCCTAAGAGGTTAATAAGCTATAAAAAATGAGTGTCTTGTGATTCATGTTAGCTTTTGCTTGTTTTATCTTCACGTAACCTAAGTTATTATGTCCATAGTATGTCTAAAACTACATCAGCCAATATATGTAAATCTTATTAAATTAGATTCTGAATAAGATTGTCTAGACTCTAGAGAACATCATGAACATGATAAACACCAAAAGGCTTTGAGCATAAGGTCCAGAAAGATGGAAGTTCAAATTGCAGTTTTATTATTTCTAGGTAAATGTTATTTTAATATTAGTTATTAACAGGAAGCACAATCCATTTTCCACATAAAATGCATTTACCCACAAACTAACTAAATTGTGTAACGCATCATGCTTTTCTTAACATAGGATGGAGAGATTTCAATAAATCTGAGAAACATAGGTAAACTACACAGAGAAATATTATAGAAATAAAGTATCAAAAACACTACATGCTAATTCTGTAACATACCCTTCATTATCCTGAGTTCTAGACCAAAAACGAGGTTCACGATGAGTTGCTTGGGGAGTGCCTTTCGACCGAAGAATTCTTCTGCGCTGTTGAATGCCATTCCCAAATGATTCTCTATCCCCTTCTGCAAATCCATCATCTGATTCCTTGTCATGAGACTTGCCACGTTCATGTCTATCTCCTGCATCTCCATCCCTTTCCCTCTTCTTGTCCTTAACATCTCTATCAGAAATTTTCCAGTTGTCATCTTTAAGTCTCTTTTGTTCTGGTGCTGCCATTTCCTGCTCAGAAATTCTCACAGATCCATCAAGCACCACCTTTTCATCGTGCCAATTTTCCTTCTCAATTGCATTAGGTGACTCTCTTTTTGAAGCTTCCTTCTCCTTGTCATTATGCTCCTTGTCTTTCTGAGTGTCTTTTTTCTCCCTTTCCCTCCTCTCTGCCTCTTCGTCTTCTCTTAGCGGTTCCTTGCGCCCATTACCAGCTTCACCAGGATGCATATTGTTTCGGTGTTCATTTCTATCCTTCTCCCTTTCTCCAAAATCTCTATTTCTATCCTCTTTTCTCTTTCGTTCCTTCTCTCTGACTTTCTCTTCACCTTTCAAATCAATCTTGTTCTCACCAACAGCTTCACGTGCTTCCAAGGAGTCCCACTTTTCTGTTCTTGATAGGTCCTTTGCAACTTCAACTGTATTCTGCAAACCATTTCTTGCAACACGCCATGAGTCCAAACCATCATTTGTTGACTCATAATATCTTTTACCTCTATTGTGCTCCTTAGACCAACTTAAGTGAGAACTTGGTGCAGAATAACTGTCTCTATCAAATTTAGGGTCAACCTTATGTTCACCTTGAGGAGCCCTATCAGATCTAAATTCTTTCTCATCTACCCTTAATTCATTCTCAGACTTACCGACTTGAGGATCCATCCTTGTGTCAGAGTTAAATTCCCTAATCTCAGTCCGTCCTTCCTTGTTTTCACGCTTACCATCTCTAACATCCTTGGAGATTCTAAACTCTGTCCTGCTGTCAGAAGAAACTGGATGATCTACAATATTGTTAGCAGAGGAAGAAATCCGATGCAGCAGAGATGGTCTCTTATCAACATCACGGGATTCACGGGGCTCAATGCGTTGGATTTTTGCCAGTCGTCCCTCCTGCCCGGATTCAAAAGGTCGGTGGAAATCACTACCAGCTGGTGGAATCAGCTTTCCGGAAAGACCAGAAAATATGCCAGTCTCTTCGTGAGATCGTTTTAAAGGTGTAGAATGACCTCCTTCTTCATGCAACCTCTTAGGAGCACCACTCATGATGTTTGAATGTTATCTCTGAAATGTATTCGGGACAAAGAGGAAGAGAGCAAAAATAAGAGAACGAAAGTAGGTTACGAATCTATAAAAGCATTTATTACTTGTTATTTTGAAAAAAAGGAGGAAGTCAGATTAGTTTCGACTCCTCCCAATCTTACTTGTTGTTTTGTTCCTATTTAAACACAAGCAGTAATAGAAAACAATAATGTAAATATTGACAATTTAATTTTGTGTTACTTGCCACTTAAAGGCACACAGAATGGATATTCTAAATAAAGAAATTTTACATATGTACTAGAAGAATGTCAAAAGTTACAGTAATAAATTAAAATAGTAATGTTAAAGTTCAATCATGTCTTGAAATGAGGCAATTGAGCCTCTTTATTGGGCATAAAATAATAAATAGTCCTAAATCAAATAAAATACACAAATGGCAGGAGATCTTTGGGTGTCTATGATCTTATAGCATCTGTTAACCCCTAAATCAAAATTTGTCTAGAGGTAACAACCAGGATAAGAAATTTTAAGTGACATTAACACAGGGATGTAAGTGGGTCGGACTCAGGTCAAAGGTACCATAGTTTGCATTATCTGCCGATACCGATACCGATACCTATTTGGATGTATCGTATCAATTTTGGTATGTCCCAATCCGATACCATCCGCTACCAATACCAATGTGTTGGGGTCTCTTTCCCAGTCAATTTGTCAATTCAATAGTGAAAATTTGAACGAAAGAAAGAGAATGGAAAATCCGTGTCAACACAATGATCAAGATAATGTTACAAGTGTGTCGTGTCGATAAGATTCCTTAACACTGTAACCATAACATCCATCCATATTAATACTATTCCCTTCAAGACTATTTATTCTGGTAGTACTATGTCAAAAGTAAATAGACAGTAATATATATATATATATATATATATATATATATATATATATATATATATATATATATATATATAGGTAAAAAAAATATATATATATATATATATAGGTAAACCGTCAAAAACTTTTTTGTCCCAGCTTCTTTTGTGAGTGAACTCTTTGTATGAGTATCTCCTTTGCAGCATATTTCAACAACTTCCATATCTCTAATGACAACATTTAAGAGCTCTGCGCTAACATCTAGCACCTATAGGGACTTCTTGAACAACTTGATTTTCTCAAAAGAAAAGATTAATATACTTTTTAATGATTCTCTCTCTTCTTTTATGATTTTTTTTAGCTTTATCTGTGTTTTGTTTTGGATTTTTCTTAGATATTTTTTCTATCTCTGCTTTTTAGGGTTTTACAAGTTATACAGTATTGAGAAATTACAATGTAAAAAAACTGTATTTGACTTCAACACATTGATTGTCATTAAAGAGACAAGTTCTTAATGATGCTATATGCATGAATAATATTGTCACGTAATGCTAACGTTACAAAATTTGCTCTTAATTATCGACTTTATGATGAATTTGGCGATTATTGCTTGCCAATGCTCCTCATTATTGCTCAATGTGTTAAATCTTTCCATATATAAAAGGTTATATTAGTTTTCAATTAATTTTCCTATGAAACAATGAATTTTACAATACATGATACAATACTCAAGTCAATCCATACAAGTCCTGATTTGAATATCTAGATAACCATAAAGAGAATTTTACAAAAAATATCCAACTGGAGAAACGTAACTGAGTATGAAACAAGATGGAAAGAAAGAAATAGCACATATTCCCAACAAAAGCATAATTAAGCCCAGCATTCAGAGGTTACACACATATTACAGGCTAAGAACAAGCATGATTATGTACAATGGCCAAGAGGAGAAAGTGCAAACAACAAAGATCAAACAACTTCTCAAAAGAAACTGAAAAGAAGGGACCATGAGCATGCTTATTTTCTATGGCACTCACCAAAATGTCTAAGATGGCTTAGGAATAGGGTTGAACTAACAAAGCTACAAACCCAGCACAATCTAGCGTAAATGTCAGGCACCAAGCCTGGACAATAACATCCCATACTTAGAAAGAGAACAGTTGCTAATCTGAGCATGCCGGAAACATGTCATCTACATTTTTAATGGAAGGAGAAAAGTAGATATAGGATTTCCTATCAGAGAAACAGACATAAGGGAGATGGCAAAACTGGATCAAAAGAACGGAAAGCAACTGACATTACAAGCATCGTTTTACCAGCAAAATGATATTGCACGTCTACCAGAATTTTCCAGTATTGCCTTGAATCTATGTTGCACAAATAGGGATACGTGCACGAGTACAGATACAGGACAGACGTTTTCAAATAGGTACAAAGGTACTTACCTATGTTGCATGAATACTGATACTGATATGGACACCATGTTGCCATGTCCGTGCAACATATCTTGAATGACTATGGAAAGTTAGTAAGCTACAACATCTCTTCATAAACTATCAGTAAAATGATTGACGAATGCCTATCTGAATTTCCATATGGGCTTAAACGCCTATGACAGGAAAGTCCTTAACTAATTAAGGTTCCAGCTCAATTCATCACATCATCAAGCCAGCCAGATAAAAAAGACAACTACAAAGCATAGATACTGACATTGACATGACATTTGATGGAGAATATCCATATATAACAGTTGTCTCAACCTAGATGATAATTAAATCCTGTGAGCTGAGAAAAATAAGCAGCCTCCGTATCTATGTTGCATGGACACGGAAAATGACGTCCATATCCGGATCCTGTCCATACCGGTGCCCGTATTTGGGCATGCAACATAGGCAACTACCTCTGTAACTATTTAAAAATGCTTGTATCTTGTATCCTATTGTGTATGAATCCTTGCAACTTAGCTCCATACATAAGTCACCATTAACGTTGATAAAATTAACTGCTAGCCAGTAAACAAGGGAGCAAATGAAAGAAAGAATTAATTCTACTTCTAGTTCTACCCATGTGTCAAATTTAATATATGATGACAATGGCACCGCAAAGAACAATAATGCTCTCCACCACCTCAAGAAACCAGAGTCCTAGTCTCATTTATCTATTTGCTAAGGCTCCATTACTTCAGGTATATGCATAATGTTCTTAACACGTTGTCCAAGGTTGTAAAAGTCGTTAGGTGCTAGTCAGGCGGGCATCTAGCACCTAGCCCGCCTAGGCGACAATCTAGTTCTAGGCAGTTTATATTAGAAAAAATAATATGCTGAAAATTGCGATAATTTTCATAAAACTCAAAAACATGCATAGTCGGACGTCGGGGGGCACTAGGCAGATGCCTAGACGGGCATCGGGCAAGCACCGGGCACCTAGCACCTAGATGCCACCCCTAGGCCAATTTTTGGAATAGAGACGTTGCCTCTTTGATGAGGATAATGGGATTTGTCACGAGAAAACATTTTCTTATGATATTGAGATGATTGATACTTGTCTGTTACAAAACCCTTATGATATTTCACAAACTCAAACATCCAAATTGATGTTTACAACTAGAAATAGAATTCATCGTGCCATGCTGGGGTGAAAGTGGCTCCATACAGGGGAATCGGATTATGCTACTGATTTTCACTTATATGAACCTCTAGAAAGTTTCAAGTCCGAGGAACTATTGGTGTCAAATCCATAAATTGTATTCAAGGTTAAAGATCATTATAATATAGTTATAGTTATAAAATACCAAGTTCCGCCATATTACAGCTCCGTGTCCGAAATGACTCTGGTAAGCTCATCTTGTCATGCTCACTACCTCGTTGTCTGACAAGCAGCTCCCCTTATATTTCTCTTGCAGCAGAGCCAACTTTCACCTATGGTTCACGTCACTATCGTACTTGGTCCGTTCAATCGCATGCTAGGGATAGAAGGAGCAGTTTGCTCAATGACAATTAGCTCCTCAAAAATCCAACTATATGCATGATAGTGAAGAATAACTCATAATGTTTTAAAAACATACACAAATTGATAAGGAACAGACGAATTGTGTTAGTTGAGCGTGGACAAGAACGTTGGATAAATCCCACGACCTAAAGATTGGATGTCTGGGCACATCATCAACAACTACAAACCTCATTAATTTGAAGTCTTGCAATCAAAATGTTATTAACTAGACTCCGATTAAGATGTAGAACTGTAGGAGGAACTATATATAACATTGTAAAAGACATATCAATCTATTTCCCAGGTTCTAGCATTCTCAACCGCCACCGGAATGTTCGTATTATGGAAAAACAAGGTTTATAAGTTTAGCTAATTATGAAAAAGATGGCAACCTTGCTATAGGAAACTGTCTATGATGAACTTTATGCTATTCAAAACTTCAGAAATCTTACATCCACCAACAAAGATGAAGGTATAGAGGTTATTATCATCACCAACCCACTGTTCAAATCTAAACACCTTCAGTGTGCACTGTGGTTACAGACACGCAGATAACCTTGGTTTCTAGCAGATACGTCCAAAACAACTCCAAAACTAACAGGATACAGTATCATTACAAGGCATTTTCAATTTATAGTATTCTGCATGAGACTTTCCGGAAGACATTAGCGTAGCAATCACATTCAGAATGTACATTGAATCAGACGTTCTCATTCAGCTTTGTCACGTGCCGAAACAATACCCTAGTTAATTTACATACTTGCAAAAACTGGGGAACAATTTATAACATTTGTCGAACAAAAGCAGCATCAAATATATGTGAGTCAAATATTATTAAAATAGTGACGCTATTGTTCATTGAGACCATGCCGAGTCTCACGTAGAGGCAAACTCTGTCATCACAACATACAGTGACATTCCCATTGTAAACCAAAATGCAATCATGTCATTCAACCAATTTACTAGGGTACCTACATAGCAATGTACGGATCATAACTACAAAGTGAATTTACAAAACAAAAGTAGCTTATTTTAATTGGTATTTGAACTTGCATAACCTACAAAGTCTTGATTTAAGAGTAAAATCATCGTAAATATCTAAAAAGTGTTAGAAATTATTGCAAGTCTTCATCACGGTTCTTCATCAGGGTTAGGTATCAGCAAAAGAAATGCCGGGAAAAGAACATTTAAATTAATATGACTGACCGAAGTAACAATCCCAACCACATAACCAACACAGATCCCCTAAAAACAACGAATTTTTCACTACAACCACGTCTCGATCAACGATCATAACTACTATTCGGGCATCAGATCAAATGAATCCCTCCGCAATTCATCCCCAAAACCCTAATTTCCCTAGAGAAACCAACAAGAGGAAGATCCACGAGTACGACTCCCAAGGCAATCCAAAAAAATCCAAAAAAAAACCTTCACGAATCTACCGCTGGACGATCGATTGCTACAAGAATTCCAAATCTAAACCGCTCGATGAACGGAAATACGAATAAATGGAGTGGAATCGAAGTAAAAAATATGAAACCTAAAAATTACAGAAGGTAGATTACCAGATAGAATTTTTGGCGCTCGATGGTGGAGGAACAGAGAGAGAGAGAGAGAGAGAGAGAGTCTACACGTGTTCGCTTTTTTCCTTCTTGTTTCTATATTGCTCACAGTCACGTTCCGTTCAATGGAACTAAGAAAGCAATTCAGGAAGCATTACTTTTGGGATTATAGACGGAGGAGAGGAGGAATTCCTCACGAGTCACGAGCGCGTCATAATTCTAGGAATTTGGTGTGTGGGCGTCTCCTTGCCGTCGGATTGGGATTTTATATTATAAAGGGCCGTTGGATCTGTAGACGTGTTTTCTGGGACAGGATTAGAGCTAGGGTTGGAGACACGGAGTAACGACACAGTACCAGGTCTTGCATGACACGGGACATGACATCATGCATCCTTCTTTTTTCCTTTTTTTTTTCGAAAATTCCTGCTGAACCGAGAGGGGGGGGGGGGGACAGCAGTTCAAACCGAACGCTGACGTGCCCCCCCCCCCCAATTGGCTACACCCCCACCCCCCCACCCCCCCGGCTAATGTGGGGCCGCCTGCCCCCACCCGTCCAATGAGAGGGGGACACGTCAGCTCGGTTTGAGCTGCGGTTCCCCTCTCGGTTTGTAGAGCAGAGCTCTTTTTTTTTTTTTTACCTACTTGTTCTATTAAAAGAAAATCTTGAAAATTTTAGGCAAATTATAAAGACACTTCAATTCTTACTCAGGACTAGTCCAAAAAGTTTTGCGTATTTACAAGCTCGTTACTTGAAAAGTTACTCAGGACTAACCCAAATGTTGGTATATAAGTCACTTTTTGTTTCTCCTTTTTTTTTGTTTTCTTCTTCTTCTCCTTTTCTCTCCTAAATCCCAAAACATGAAACCAAAATCCATTGTTCTATGTTACCAGTCCATGTTCTTGCCTAAAATTAGATTTAGTATTCATTATAGACAGATTTTCGAAGTTTCAAACCCATTTTAGGATTTTGAACTTCAAAAATCCATCTACCGTCGCGACGGTGACGACGATAGACTGTCAAAAGTTTTGACAGTCTTACCCAATGGAAGGTGTAGGCCTACTGACTTTTGGATATTATTTTTTAATTATTTTTTATTTAATATGGTTATTTAATATTAAAATATATTTTACAATCAATTATGACTAGAAAAGTACTTTACCGTAGCTTTCATTCTTGAAGTACAACAATTATCAATTTCTCAAATGTAGATCCATATTCGTATTCTAGAATAGTCCACCTTCAGTTTGATATATCATGTCTCATTCAAATATGTTCCCTTGTACTATTTTTTTGTGTACAATTTTGGGTCAAAAAGTCAACTATCACATTTACCGTAACATTTGACTTGTTTTCCAATTTCAATTTGAGACTCGATCCCGATCCAAACCATTCAACCCAATATATGGTTTTGACCTATTTTGAGCGTACTACACATATATCAATGGTGTCCTACTCAATTGAGTCCTTGTGTGCTATTTATTTTCAAATGGCACACAATACCCATAAAATAGTTTTTCGGAGTCAATTTCGATTCCATAAATTCTATAGGCCTAGAACTTGTTCGATTAGCCTTGGTTAAGCCTATAATAGGTTACCATAATTAATTTGGATGATTTTACATTGATTTTAAGGTTTTGTGTAACCATAGAGGGTTTTGAGCCAACTCATCATTGACCTTCCAAATATGGAAACTCAATATTAACCCATAGATTCACCAATGCATAAGTGGATGATTAGTTGTCAAACCCTTACCAAACCATTCAAAGAATAATCCATAACCAAACCCTAACTATCCTAACAAGTAAACCCTATATATAACATAACATGGGCAGCCATCCTTTCCTCATAACCCATAAACCCGAACCCCTTATCTTTTTGAAGCCGTTGGCCACAGGAAACCCTAGCCGCCACTACCACCTCTTCCCACACTTTTAACCCTCAAATAAACTTTTTTGAAGCCCTAGGACACCCTCTCACGTCCTAGCAAGCCCCCGAGGAGCCACGACAACTTTGTGGGAAGTTGAAAATTTTAGAAGTCATCCGAAGTTGGATTCCAAGTCTGAATTCATTCCAGTAGGTACGCTATTTTGCGTCGACCTCACCTTTTTTGTGAAACTAAAACTAATGGAAAGATCTCTGTGTCTATTTTCATGTCCAACTGGCCACCCACACAGTTCCAAACAGTTTGGCCGGGACGTCCGTTCTACGAAAAGGTGTCTAGAACAAACTAGTTCTATTGCGAGCCAATTTTTATCCACTTTCGAACACTTCGACCTTCGATGTATTTTTGGTAAGAAACTAGAATTCCTAAGCTTTCGAACGCATATACATTTGCAACATTTTGATTCATTATACTATTTATTAAAAATCTGGACATTTTGTCATAATATCGAAATACCGAAATTCATGAGTTCTATGTGTCCATATGCTTCGAAACTTCATGAGACATCTCTAAAATAATTGTTGTACATGTTTTGATAGAAAACCTATTTTTACATAATTAATAGTATTTTTTCATAATTAATATTTATTAAGAATTTGTCACATTTTATTGAATCGTGTTCAGTGACACAATAGACCACAGGACACTGACACGAATCATAATACGAAGTTATACATGAGTATTAATGGTTTGGACCTCGTGATAGGATACTAAATTGTTACTGGTACTTGTTGTCACGCTCCAGTCCCAAAATACGTAGGACCAAGAACACTAAGTATGCCAGCTACGTATCAAATAGACTCCAGCCTAACTTGAATACGTATACACTGTCTAGACTATGGTAATATGTCTAATATTGCAAATCAAACTATTTCCTAATGTTGGTGTTTTTGCCTTTGGACTAGAAAAGATAGTCCCACATCGGCTACACCAAATGGTGAGTATCTCAATATAATGTATTGCTTGTGTTGAGGTGTGCACATGAGGTGTAGTGGGGCACAAGTTTGTGCCATGTGGAAGTATTTTCCTAGAAGGAAAAAGGATTAAATCCAACAAGAATGCAAGTTAATTTTTGTTGTACGGACTCGGACTCGGACACGGACTCCAGGATGTCTCGTGCATGAACGGGAGTGTTCGGGGGGTAGGCGTGGACTGGCACACTTCTATGCTGATTGTGGGATGATCTAAAATACCAATACTCAACTCCACTCTATAAATAGAGCCCCTTGGCCTCCTTTGAAAGATGCACCAAGAAGAGAGTTGAGGGAGTCTGTTAAGTCCAGGAAGCCCGTTCAAGTCTCAAATATTGACTTACGAGCGTTCCAAAAGTTCTTCGTGAACTTGTTGGTTCCTGGAAGCTGTTCGTGCTCATGTGGGGCGAATAAAGCTTTGAGCAACGGTGGTTCATTCACTCCAGCATCTCATTCTCGCCTGTCATCGCTGCTGTTGCCTTTTACAGTAACTTCTTTTTAGAAGCTCTACTGCCGATAGTCGCTTACACAAAAGTCTCTTTAGATTTTTTGTGTATTACGTAGAATCTTTTTAGATCCTCGTAATTCAAAATCCTCTAGGATCTCTGTTGCACATCTTCTTTAAGATGTTGCATTTGAAACGTTGTCTTTACAATTGTTTCAGTTTCAGAATTTTTCATCGAAAATTGTGCCTCGGCACTAACACCTAATACACATAAATATTTAATAAACATCAAGAAGGAATAATATGATTCATAATCTGCAGCCCACTAACATATTGTGTTCGATTAGACCCGAAGAATAAGATAGGTCTATAAGGCTATAACAACAGTGAAAGTCATGGTAGTAAATCTAAATACGAAAGAATGATAAAAAGTACCACTATTGATACCTGAATCATATAGATAGTCATCAACTACTTATCTATTCTACACAGCAGCTCAACAATAACCTAAATAGATCACCAAGTCCTCAGAAGGGACGTAGTAAGATACATAACATACATGCCTATCTAACAGTAAATAACATGCATAAAGAATAACCAGAAAAAAATGACTAAGTAACAATGATACATGCATCCAAGGAAGAAAACAAAATAACCAAGCAACAACTATACAAGCATGCAAGAACAACTACGCATAAATGAACTGCTGGAAAGGAAACAAGTAACAAATGTCAAGTTCCTAGGTGAATACATGGCAAGAAGTTAAACGAATAACCAAACCCTCGTCCCTAGTGTGGACTCTCAAGTTTGAACAACAACCAACCCTTGCCCCTAGTGTGGACTCTCAAGTTTGAACAACCAACCCTCACCCCTAGTGTGGACTCTCAGGTTAGTTCAAGCAATCAACCCTCGCCCCTAAGTGGACTCTCAGATTGAGAATAAACGAAAATAGGAATAGAAGTTTAGTTATGACACACTCGTCCTTCCAAAATATGGTACGGCTCAGACAAGGTACAAGTGAGAACAAATCTAGTATGAACGATAATGCCAAAACATCAACAAGAACAATATATCAACGAGACAACCAGGGCCGGCCCTGGGGCCGTGCCAATAGTGCGGCCGCACAGGGCCTCCAATTTTTGGGGGCCTCAAAAAAAATATTAGAGTTAGTTTTATAATTTTGTATTTCAAGTAATTCCATTTTTTTCCTTAATTCCTATTCTACAATCCCTCCAAGACCTCCAATTCTTGGATCCCTATTCCCTACTGACTCTAAGATTCATATTTATAATTATACAAAAAAATTAAGATTTTTTAAAGATATTGCTCTGACCGGTGTGTTAATTGCTATTTTGTTTCTAAAGATCCATCAATTGTTAGATGAATTTATTTTCTACAATAATGATTAAAAAAAATTATATATATAATTTAAGAATTTGGATGTGCATGCTTAGTATTTATTTAAGAAATAATGATGTCAAAGACCGGAGCTCTTGGTCTTGCATCAGGTCCATAGCCGATCCTATGATTTACGGGACCTATGACAAAATCTAAAATTTGTGCCATTTTTCTCACATAAATAATTTTTTTTAGCATTTTTAGAAGCAAAATCATCAATTAGGCTATCAAAATCTTCAATCAAGTTATCATATTTTTTTTCCGATTGGAGCGCTGGCTTTTTTGTTGCTTCCAGATTGGGTCTTTGTTTTGTTTTTGTTTTTGATATACCTAGACTATTGTAAAATTACGGGACTTCCAAAATTGGGGGCCCATGACAGTCGTCACCTCGTCCGTACCCTGGGCTGGCCCTGCTCAGGTCTTGGAGGCTCTAAATTGTGTGATTACATATTACTTCTTATTTGGGTATTGATCGTTATTCATTTTATTATATGTTTTCATCAACAGAAAAATTTGAGGCCAGATTTAGACAATTTAACGGTCAGTACGTCTTCTATCTAAAACATTTTTATTATACTATGTAATATGCTTGAATATAGATAATTTGAGATTTAGTTATTTTGTTTAGTAACAACCTATATATTCAGTTATAATATACAATCAAGAGCATCTCCAGAGATTTTGATAAAGACATATAATAATATATTTAAAAAATATGAATAAATAAATTTAGTGCCACATTTTGAAATTCGCACAGGGCCTTCAATTATTAAGGACCGGCCCTGGAGACAACTAATCTAGTATGCATAATATGAGATAAAAACACATATCAGCAAATCAATCAAAGAAAACTAGGTAATAAAATATAACACAGAAAAAGGAATACAAAAAACTGACAATAAAATAGATCACCGGTTATTATAAACATGTGATATGAAGAAGCAAAAATGATTAGCATGTAAAATACTGTTAAAAAAGGCAAGGTATACTTGCCTGCAAAGTCGTCAAATATTGTGTTGAAATCCTGCATACGATCTTGGTCCAAAGTTTTAGATATAGTCCCAAGGCCTATCAATTATTTATACAGATGATACAATTAGAATTTTTATTATTATTATAAGTTAAATTTATATTGGCCAATTTATTGATTAACTCGTTATAACTAAAACGATGATTTTAGTTAACAATTGTATATCTACAGTAACTTAAATTAACCCTTATAATATATAGTAAAAATAGTAAGTTCGTAGTTTATAAAAATATTAAAGGGTTAAGTGAAATATGTATAAGGGAAAAGGAGAGGTTCCGAAATTTATAAAAAGTTCAAGCCCTTATGCTAAAATTTGCACATTTCTCTTGCTGCTTCACGTAAAGTAATTCTTTCATCCCTATTCATGGGACCTATAATCTTGCTTGCTTTTATACTGAGAAGCAAAGTCTCTTTCTTCTTCCATTGGATTCAAAAATGCATAAATAAAACTTTTTTTCCCCTGCTGTTGACGAGATAGCTCGATGACTGTCACTCCCGTTTTCTGTTATACGTATTTTTCAGGATACGTATATGGATTTCTAACAATTGTCAGGTGGTCCGTATTTTGACAAATCTTGCTTAGCTTAGCCTTGGTTTAAATCTTGACTTGATTGGTTCAACTTGGTTCAATATGACTAGGCTTGGCTTGGTTTGGTTTATTTTGGGTTGAGATGAGAGGGGTTGCTATATAAGTCAACTCCTTCTCTCTCCTCCATTATTTGCATTTACTTCTTCAGCTTCTTCATTTACTCCTTCCACCCACCAAGCCTAGGCAAGTGCAACTTGCTTCGTGATGGATCTCACATTTTATTATTCCATTCTCTTCCTTACTTGATTCTAAGCCTCTTTAGAACTTGACATTTTTGGATTTGATGGATGGATTCTGTAGATCTAAGTTTGTAAATTTTTTGTATTTTCTTGGTTTTGATCTCTAAAACTTGGTTATTTTCGAGATCTGATGGTTCCATATTGTAGAGAATTCAATTCTACCCAATTTTGGCTTTTGAACCGCTTGATTTCGACTTCGTATGAGCAAGTTATGTCATTTTCATGTTCATGGGTTCCCCACACCTTTTGGTGTTGTCGGGACGATGAACAGTGTCGCGCGCAGTGTCTTCGCTGCTGCGCGCCGTGCTTGCGCACAACGTGCACCGTGGGTGATTTTTCCCACGCGCAACGTGTAACTTGCGCGGCCGTGCGCCCGCGTGCGCCGTGGGCGATTTTGCTCGTGCACATTGCAACTTGCGCGGCCGCGCGCCCGCGCAATTTTTTTTCGTGCGCCCGCGCGCCGTGCTTGCGCGCAACGTGCGCCATGGACGATTTTGCTCGTGCACATTGCAACTTGCGCGGTCGCGTGCCCGCGCGATTTTCTGCCGCGCGCCCGTGCGATGTGCTTGCGCGCAACGTGCGGCGTAGACGATTTTGCTCGCGCACATTGCAACTTGCGCGCCCGCGCACCCGTACGACTTTCTGCCGTGCGCCCGCGTGCCATGCTTGCGCGCAACGTACGCCGTGGGCGATTTTGCTCGCGTAACTTGCGCGCAGGTCACTCCAAATGACTGTTTTTGCCTCTTTGAGCTGTTTTGTAGGTAAAATCTTGAAAAACTCAAAACATGAAAGTTATAGATCTTTTCCTTGGCTTCAAGAATATGTTACTAACTATTTTATGCAAGTTTCTCTCATTCATGATAATGTAAGGATAGAACACGATAGTGGCATGTTAAGGCGCACTCTTAGCAAGTATCAAGTAACATGATAATTCTTGATAGTGACCCGTCGTGGTGCACTCTTGACAAGTAACTTGACATGATAATTCTTGATGGTGGTCCGTTGTGACGCACTCTTGACTTGATAAAGTAACCTAACATGATAATCTCGATATACCGTATGACGGCTATCTTGACTTGTTAAGTTACTCTTGTCTTGACACCGTGGGTGTTTGTATAAGCTACATGTCTCATCTTGCATCATGTCTAGGATATGAATTCTTGATTTTCATGGTCAGGAATTTATATTGAATCTGACTAGGATAATGACTAGTGTGATCAAGTAGTTCATGAAGAGATTTTCCAGCTACAGGCAGCCCCGTTTTCTGGGCGCTTTAATTGGACTTGTAGCCTGCCGTCGAGTAGGGCATATTTTCAGCACACTGTCATGTGTTGCACCTCTAAGTCACCTAATCCAACTCTCTCAACTTGTGACCGGATAAACTGGATTAAGTCTGCAGGGCTTGTCGCTGTCGGAACATCTCGTTGCATCTTGCTAGTAACTAGGCTTGTGATAACCCTAGTTAGTTAAAGTATCAAGCCGTACTCTTTGCTTGGCCGTGAATGATTGATGGAGTCCTATCTTGTCTAGTCTTACCTAGATCCAGTACATGACTATCTTAGGACATGCTTGTTTATGTTTTACTTTATCGATAATTGGTTAGAGACTAGTTCTGTTTAGGTGAAGGGTTACAACCCCGGTCCTTATTTGGTTTACGGGTTGTAACTTGGTTACCGGAATGGTCCTTTAGTTATCTTATCGTTTATCACCCTATTTTCTCTAACTCATGTCTTTCGTTATCCTTTATGTATCATGTGCGAATATGCTAGTTTTAGTTCTTAAGTGAAGCCTCCCTTGTGGCACTTGCTCTTTCTGGGGTCTGACCTAGCTGGTTTTGTATGGCCAGATTTCGGAGTAGCTTCCGAGGATCTCTCTGCCTTCCAGCCAGATGGTGAACACTAGACATAATCCTGGCAACGAGTGAGTTTCTTATTTTACTCTCCCACTTTATTGTAAATTATTTTTTGAGGCGTTTAGCCGCCGAGCAAGTGTTAGCTCGTGTTGAAACTTTAATTTCTGTCTGCCTATGTGCTGTTACATGATTGACAAATCCTAGGGTTAATCATGTATGACTTAAACTCTTGCTAGTCTTCGTATTTTGTATGACTAGCTTCATGATCATCTGAATATGTAATGTTTGGGACGCCTTACTTTATATGTCTGTTGATCTTACTTCTTGTAACGATTACTTGCTTGTTGAGATTGAGACACTAGGTTTGTTCATGACCATAAGAGACTGTTGGCTTGTAGATAAATCCTCATGCATCTAGACAGCTGTGACCGTATATCGAGGTAGATTATACTTCAATGTACGTAGCTGGCTGTGTCTGTCCCCCGCTCTCCAGTATTCTGGTTCTGGGGCGTGACAACGACCACAAAGGCGACGGTTGTTCTAGAAGACGCGGAGGAGTGTAGCGTCTCAATGAGGGGGTGGTACGGGTCTGCATGACATACGACGGTGACAAGGTCAGTCGCTGGGCGAGGTAATGACATCGAGCTATCGGTCGAAGGCTGTTGGAGTATTGTTAGGTGTGTATGGATGTGTGTGTATGTTCACACACATACAAAAATGAGCAAAGGCTCAAGTTCTCTACTACCAATAGTCCCACATCGACTGTGAGTTTTTTGCAATAGTGCATATATCACTTTGCTCTCCTTTGCTTCATTGAAGTCTTGTGTAGGTGCTCTATGGGCCACACGTGCCCGCCGCCGCAGCCGACCGGCTCGGTTCGGTTCGACCTACGTAATGGGTGCGGGTACGTGCCCACATCCGCGAGTGCCAAATGCTGATTCGATTCCTTCTTTGGGTTCAGGTTGAGACCTTAAAAATATTTTTGCTTCTCATCAATTTCTATTAAATTTGAAACGTTGGACATTTAATTTTGTCCAGGTTCTTTGAACCATGTTTTTTTTCATTTGTTTTTTATATGTAACGTATGGTTTTATTGTCATTGATTTGTTTATTTGTAACGTCCGGATTAATTGGTCATTATTTATGTCCGTTAGAATTTGTCTATATATTGAGTCCTCTTCCACTTCTTTTCTACACAGAAATTTCTACATAAAATATCTTCCAAATTCTTGTCTTTCTAAGCTCTTTTGTTCTTCATTCTTGCTCTGGACAGAGCTAAGTAAGGGTCAATCTTTTCGAGTTGTGTGCGACGACGGGATACCGGTAGAGCGAAGATTTTACCACTATGAGCATTCAGAAAAGTCTGCACATAGACCCAGATAAACTCTTAGGGCAGTGCTACGTGCCTGACTTCCCCGGAGGTCGGTAAATTTTAATTTTTGTCTATTTTGTTTGCATATTATTAAAGGAGATAAAAGCAAATATTTCTAACAATCTAAGAGTTAAATCATATGTCGTGTTGAACAAAATAAATAATATGTTATGTTACAATCTTTTTTGTCATGTTATGTTAAATTTGGTTTTAATTATGCAAATTACATAAGTAATACTTTTTGGCCAACTTTCTAACTTCAACTGCGAACGAAGTTTGTCCCTCCGAAATAGGAAAAGAAGAGAAAAAAGGACAGTGATGTTAAGGAGGAATAATCGAATACGATTGCGAAGGCCAAAGAAGATAGATAATCGAATTTCAATGAGAGTTTTCGAAGCAATTATGGATTGAGATCTTATTTAATCCTATCGAAGGCTCGTTCGGTACAGTAACGTAACCGAGACGATATGCTCTAACCTGCATGGGCAACCATAAAAACATGTTGTTTGTCATTGATTTTTTTGGGTAGAAAGATTGCTTGGAATGACAAGTATCTTTCAGAATGACAAGGGAAGAAGAGAGTTTGAAACAAGACTCATTTCCTTTCCTTTATATAATACGATTTTGAACAGTACAACAAAAACCATAATCAGAAAGGATTTGCTAATATAAATCAAGATTCTGGAAAAGTGTGCCGATGGAGATCGGGTGTCGTACCTGACCCCTTTACTCTAATAACGATCTCATACTTAGTAGCTTCTTGAAGTGCTCTCTATGACTCTCTCATGTGTATATGGTATCCTTATTAATGAGGTAGATTTTGTGGATTCGATCAGTTGATGATATAATCTTCTCCTCCTTTGACGATCTCCTCGATCATCTTTCGACGACCTCTTTTGAAGTCGATCCTCTCCAATCTTCTGCAATGCGATCTAGTGTGATCTCTGATGTGTTGCGATTCAAAAAAATGCCAGAAAATTCTAAAAAATATTTCTAAGTGTTTAGAATCTAAATAAAAAGTTTGGTCTCAAAATATCTCCGTGTGACCCTGCAGTAAATCCCAAAGGCCTATGAAAAAATAAATTGTATAGGTTTTAATTATCCAAAAATCTACAAAAAAATCCCAAAAAATCCAAAAAATTCTAGAATATTCTAGAAAATATTTTTAGTCATCTAGAGTCCAAATAAAAATATTTGGTCTCAAAATAACCCTGAATGACTTTATATTAAATCCTGAAAGTCCTTATAAATAATAAATCCTTAAATATTAAATACCTAAAAATATCCAAAAATTCTCGAAAAATATAAAATAGATAAATAATATATCTAGGACTACCTGGAGACCATAGTGACCCTAAGTAACCTAATTTTACCATACTTCACCTATAGGCTTGGTTATGATCTCTTATGATCTCAAAATAAATCCTAAATAAAATTTAAAAAAATCTAGGAAGCAGGTGCTACATACTATCCCCCTTAAAAATATTTTTGTCCTAAAAAATCAAACATAATAATATAAATATATAACCTATACAGGTAATCTAAAAATAATTCCTAGACTAGATCATGGGGAAATAAAAATCCAAGGATAACTAAATCAAGCATACTATCAAATAACTAGGCATGAACCCTACTTAATAACTATAACTATGGAATACTTTAAGGAAACATAATTAGTTTACCTATACCTGCATAAAGAAAGTCATTAGAAGATGGAAGGATTCAAGCAAGATGCACGTCAAGAGATAGATTGAAGTCAAAGACAGAGTTCAATCACGTATCAAAGTATGTTGAGAAGATCCTTAAGAGTATAATCCTATTTGTGGATGATATGAACCTCTCCTAATATTATTCTAATATCTAACTTTAACTATATTCGTAGGCCCGCGGTATGTAACGCCCTAGTCCCAATATACGTAGGACTAGAAATACGTACATGCCAACTGTATGTATACGTAGGCTATTCCAATATATGGAACCTACGAATACATACACAAGCTTTATTATTTAAACTCCAGCTCATATTAATATTCCATGGTTACACACAACAACTATATCTCATCTACAACGACAGATAAAAGAAATAATTAATCAAATGTCTCAACTAAAATATAAAATGAAACATCTGTTGGGTGGAGACAAATCTACTATCGAGCGACTGAATGAAATCAACTGATAACATGAGATAAAGAAACTATATAAGTCCATCAACTAAGAAGAAGAATCAAATAGACTCTAAGGGTGAGACCTCCTCGACTGCGAAGGAAGAGTCTAGTCCAGAACCGTACTCCTCATGATACTGTCCGTCATCTATACCTGGAGAGATCACTAGGTCCTCAGAGTGACGTAACACGATACATAATATCATGCTATATGAAATATTATGGTAGATAAATAAATATGCCAAAACTATCCTAGACAACAAATATGCAAAAGGGTATTCTAACCGTCTATCATAAATTTAGAGGACAATTTTCACACGCATGGATGGAATTTAGGATATATGTACATGTACTATCATCCAGTCATCTGTATCCGGCCGTAATGTTCTAAAATGTCAGAGGGTATCTGCAATTTGTATCTTGTCATAGTTCCATTCGGAGGCTATGGTTTACCTATTTGGCTTCCCATACACACTAGTGATTGTCCTCCCCCAAGATTTCCACACTGACTAAGTCATGTCCATAACCTGTCCAGTTTTGTAACTGCTTGAGTCTATATATCCTAATCATAGCAGTTACGATCATCTATCCGTCATACTTCTTACTTATTAATGGCCAGTCAAATATGCAAGTCGTGCCCCTAGCAAAATGTCTTAAATCGTGTAATATGAGTGTTATGGCCAAAGGAGATATAAAGATATCCCACAATAAGAAGGTAGTCTGCTAAAACTAAGTCAACATGTATATAATAAAAGAAAGCAATGAAAAACGACTAATACAACCGCTTGCACCCAAGTATGACTTGGACGCGCAGTTTATAACATATGAAACTAACAAATATGAAACAAAATAAATTAATGCAGAAAATAAATATAATGTGTAAACCCCTGTATTTTTTTAAATTTTATTTTATATAAAAACCACATTTTATTAAATTTTAAGGTTTTTCTATTTATTAATATAATTATTTTGATTTAGTCGTCATAGCGGTCAATGGTTACATTATGTACATTTATGACAAAATGTACATCATAACGTTAGAAGTTTTATAAAAATATTTTAGAATTTTTTTAGGAATTTTGTCACAACCCGATCCCAAATTGTTGGGTCGAAATCGGATCATGCCCAGCCTGTACCGTTGTGAGACGGCGGCAGTAAGCTGTTTCTATTTGCAGGTAATCTCAACAACATCCATACATTTGTCACAACACAAAATTACGAATATTTAAAACTTTTATTTATCAAAGGAAAGAACAATTGGAATTAAAATACTGAAACTGAAAGTCTACAACCACAAATCCAAATAACGGAAAGAAACTAGAAAAAGGAAATTACAACTAGCTAAACCGCCGGCTCATCGGCCTCAGGATATACGTCCTCCAAGGGAGACTCTGGCAACACCACATGATATAACACCGGGTCATAGTAGCTATTGTACAATAGCTCAGCATCATCAATAGCACCTATAGGGGGGATCCAGTCAGGAAAGGAGCAAGTACGAGTACATATCCGACATTCTAAATAATAATAGAAAGATGCAATTTTAAACAGTTAAAATACTTTGAACAAAATTTTCCAGCAATTTTTAGCAATTCAGTATTTGAAACAATGTGATTTGAATAGGTAACGTCTATGACCGGCTTGGGTTGTACAATAGCATCCTAGCGATACGATATGGCTTAACCCCTTGTGTAAGAGGGGTATGCTCGCGCAATAATGCAATATGAGGGTATTGGTCATAAACGCTACACTATTCTCCCAATATCCCCACAATCAATAATCGAACTCAAGGAGAGAGTTCCGTGTGGCAATATGGTTTAAGCATGCAACATGACAATTACTAACTAAAATGCGAAAATATAACCGTAACTTGCCTCTGTTTGTATGACTGGATCGGGATGTCGGTACCGGAAAGGAAGTCAAGTACGTCCTCGAAATCCTACAATTTGAGAATCCTGACTTAGAACCATAAATGAGCCATATCTAGGTGTGCTAGTTGCAATTTCTAAAAATAGACCCTAGTCAGGTTTTAAGTTATTAAATTAATCTACCGAAATCCGTCTAACGTCGTAAACTACATTTGTTATCATTTAACAGGATAAACCGATTATTGATTTATTGGGAAAATAGCAATTACAGGTTAATTGACAAAACTTTGTATTTTAATAATATATCTAAAACTAAGTTTTCTTTAAATGATAAAAACATAAACTTGTTAATTACTAGTAATTTATTCACTTTAATTAAATGTGAGAAATTCTTATTAATTTTATATAAAATAATTAATACCCAATTATAATTATGCGCCTAGCTACGCCAACAACAAACCCAGAAAAGAAAATAGAAAATCTACACTACATAATTACAGGGCCATAAAAAATAAAGGAAAACTGGGCTTATGCCCTTACAACAAAATAAATTAAATTAAATAGCTGAGGCGAGCTCTGAGTGCCGTGAAGCGGTCCAAACAGAAGGCCGAGGCCCTGCACCCAAAATACTAAAGGCCAGTAACCAGTTCTAAAATAAAATATAATTAAATATAATTTATAGAAAATGGAGCGTCTCAGACTTGGTCATGCAATCTCATGTTGCTGGCTAACGCCTCAACGTACAGGAGTTGTCCCGTAACGTTTGCATTTCGCCGAGGCTCATCCGACCGATACGGTCGTCGCCTAAGGGGATACGGAAACCAATAAAACCAACACTTAAAACCAATCAGGAAACCAATTTAATAAACCGTTTGCAAAGACCAGGATTATAGAAATAGGTTTCGATATACAAAAATTACTGAACATTATAAAGAACTATTTTGAAATACTTTTACGAAGAATTTGGGCAGCACCTCCTCTGTAACTAGGACGATCTAGCCACATAGGCGGTACAAAACCACACCCAACCAGTCAATCCCAAACCAGGAAGAACACAAAATTATAACACAAAGACAATATCCCATTTTAAAGAGTAATAAGCCACAGGCAAAAGCAATTATCCCACTAAGGTAGATAGTGTTAGGATTATATACTAAAAGCATCACTTTTGTAGTAACCTTATTTCCTTAAATTTTGAATGAGAATCATATGGGCAAATGTTTGCATATTGTATTTGTTGCAAGTGTTAATGCAAATGTCTGATATTCTATATTATAGATAATATGGTGTGTGGTGTCACACAGAAGATCATATTATCAATTCCCTATGGAGTATATAAATAGTTCACAACTTAGATGGACTTGGACAATCTATTGGAAAGGTTGTAGTGTAATCTGGTATTAGTCTATCTTGACTATAGGTTTACACTAGTACACTTTGTGTGTATTGAACATGACCACTTGAGGTTGTTCTCTTTGTACTGACTACATAAGAGAACAAACACCTCAGTTATTATGGATGCTTGTGCTCTTAATCCGGATATAATAACGGACATGTATATGCAGTGTGCATTACTTTGACTCATAAAAGAGTGAGATTCATTATGGATCAACAACCTCTATGAATTGGATAATAACATTGTATGTATGATGGGCTGTTGATTATAAATGGAATACATGTCTCGATACATCGGGTTGATGTCCCCTTAAGGAGCTCATAAGGATTGTCATGTAAACCCTGCAGTTGGATTATATCCCACATGACAAATAAAGTTGAGCGGTACTACTTAAGGATAAAAGATATCGAATCAATATAGTTGTGAGTAACTTAATTTGATCGACGGACATACGATATCTTAACATGGAAAGCCAAACGAGCATATAATAAAAGGAGCCCACAAACATAATTTGGGATTAGGGAGGTAGTGCAACAATAGCTCATTAGTGGACCGAGCTATTGTTAATGGGCCTGGATTGTGTGTTCGGGCTGAACACGGGATATCCAGATCCGTTAGGAGGCATAACCCTAATTTTTCCTTATGGTCCCTGCCGTAGCCTATATATATCCTCTATTCTCTGGCCGCTAGATTACTAATCAGAAATCTGAAACTTTCTCTAAATTCGTGATTCACGTAAGGAGAGAAAGAGAGGGCTGCCAAGGAGAAGAAAAGGTTGGGAGATCGTCGCCCACACGACGTCCAACTCGAGGAAGGAATACGTGCAGAAGATCTTGGGGTCGTCCGCTCGAGATTGCCAGAAATTACTTGTCTCCTTTCCGCCGCAGGTATAATTTGTGAACCCTAGTTTCCGCCTATGAAAGGTTAGAACACGTATTAGATCTGTTTAACTTTCTATCGATTAATACGCACACCAAAGGAAGGGTCCTGGGAATCCCCAGTTCCATCAATTGGTATCAGAGCCACTTTGCATCTACGTATTGATTGATACGTCCATGTTGTCCAATAAAACCTGCGCTGTGTAATAGTCGATAGATGTAGATCTGTTCTAACTCAATTTTACAGGCATTTTAAGGTCCAACTATTATGGTCCAATACATGTTTTTGATTGTATTGTTTAAACTACGGACATATCGTGGATGTTGTTGTTGCTGTGGATGTAATTAAAATCACGAGGGTTGATCGTGCTTATTATTTTAATTTTTCAATCTAGATTATGTGTGAACTCCTTCGGGAGGCATAGGATTGATGTAATTTTAATTATTTTGATCAATCGTGATGGCAGTGGTGGCTGTTTCTGACGTCGGACGAGATGCTGGTTTTAAGCAGTCCAGAGGCAGACAGATGATTTTCGATGAAGGAATCGACAGCCAAAACCTGAAAAAAAAGGGGTGTTGTCCCGAACCCCGCGACCTGACCGGGCAGGTCGAACCCCGAATAGACCTGCGCAGCGCCAGATTTTGGATTCGAATAGTTGAGGACGGAGCAGCAAAGATGACCATAATAGTTGGATATTCTCTTATTTTTGTCATTTTGCTTTTTCTGATTATGTATATTTATTATTGTGTGGTTGTTTTTTTTGAAAAACTAAGCCTACATTAATAATGGACAACATGGACATAATATCAACTAGTAGAAAAACCCTCATTATTAAATAACTAAGTGGGAGAGGATATTTATTTAGTATAAATCCTATGGTCTCCATTACTGGTTTGTAGGTGATGTAATTATACTTGTGTGTTAGCTTTAGTGCTTTCCTCCATATCGGATGAGTATAATTATGGATCACCAGTACAAACTTCCTTAGGGATAATTGTAGAAAGTTACCTAGTATGTGTTCACTTCTCCATCTGAAGGAACTCATTACAAAGTAATGGACTTAGTATTAAGTAATGGTATACACTTAGATACAAATAATGGTATCCTCCCCATCGGAGTACTGCTATTATTTGTATGACCAGAGCAAGACCAGCATATTAATTTTATTTGTCATAAAGTTATGTTGATATGATAGTAAAATTAATAAGAAAAACCTACTTGAACAAAGTTAAATTTGTATACGTCCACACTATCGTGGCATGCTAAATTCATGGTGTTCAAGGTGTTGGTGAATTTCTTATTATTGTTTTGAGGGAATCAATATTTAGTTAATTCAAAAAGTTTTTTTGCCCTACATAATTTTATTATGTGATTCTCAGGATTTCAAAAAATGGGTTCTTTCAATCCACTTATGGTGATTCTTAAAGAAAACAAACTTACTGGACCTAATTATATTGACTGGAAACGTAATTTGGACATTGTTTTGACTGCTGAGGAGTACAAATATGTACTTGTTGAGGAATGCCCACCTAAGCCTGATGCTAACTCTGATGAAGAGGTCAAAGAGGCTTATAAGAAGTGGAAAAAGGCAGATGAGATGGTGCGGTATTACATTCTGGCATCTATGTCAAATGTACTGCAACATCAGCATCAGGCCATGGCCACTGCTTATGACATGACGTATAACCTTAAGGAACTCTTCGGACATCAGAGTAGAGCAGCTAGGCAGTTTGCTATAAAATATTTGATGAATACAAAAATGGCTGAGGGTACACCAGTAAGGGATCATGTTCTCAAGATGATGGGTCATCTGAATGAGATGGAGATCCTTGGAGCTGAAATCGATGGGGAATCCCAGGTCAATATCATTCTTGGGACTCTGTCTAAAAGTTTTGACAATTTCTGCCTTAATTACAACATAAAGAAAAGGTTGTATAGTTTGGCAGAACTTGCAAAAGAGCTACAGGATGCTGAATCTCTCTTTAGGCAGAGTGGTCATATTTTTGTTTCTAAAAAGGCTTCTACTTCTAAGCCAAAAGGCGGTAAGAAGAAGAATAACATTCAGAAACAGGCAAACTCAGCAAAGAAGGGCATGGGACCTCAAGGCGCGATGAAAAAGCCAAAAGACAAATGTTTCAAATGCAAAGGGTCAGGACATTGGAAGACTGATTGTCTACTTCTCAAATAAGGGAACAAAAAAGGTATATCTCATTTACTAGTAGTTAAAACATGTTTAGCGGTGTTATCTACCGGCACCTGGTGTGTAGATACAGGAGCCACTAATCATGTCTGTAATACATTACAGGGGTTCCAAGAAACCAGACGGCTCAGTGATGGAGAGATATGCTTGTTCATGGGTGATGCTACAAAAGTATCGGTCCTTACATTAGGGGATGTTACTTTATCTTTTGGTAGAAATAAGTCTTTGATATTGAGAGATTATCTTTATGCACCTTCACTTAGAAGGAATTTAGTTTCTGTTTCTATGTTAGTTAAGGATGGATATTCAGTTTATTTTAATGACAATATTATTATTAGAAAGAATAAACATTTTATCTGTTCTGGTGCATTGGTTGATAATTTGTATGTCATTAATCCTATTTCGCCCACAATGCAACTTATGGAAATGAATAATATGTTATCTAACTTAAATAAGAGAAAAGAACCTTCTTGTATGAACCAAACATATCTTTGGCACTTGCAATTGGGGCATATTAACCTAAGAAGGATTCAAAGACTGGTTGAAGATGGACCTTTGAGTTCATTGAAAGTGGAGGCACTACCAGTCTGTGAATCCTGCTTGGAAGGTAAAATGACCAAAAGGCCTTTTACGGCAAAGGGGTATAGGGCCAAAGATGTGTTGGAATTGGTTTATTCTGATTCGTGTGGACCCATGACTATCCAAGCTAGAGGTGGTTTTGAATATTTTGTCACATTTATTGACGATTATTCAAGGTATGTATACATTTATTTGATGCGTCGTAAGTCTGAGTGCTTTGAGAAATTCAAAGAGTACAAGGCTGAAACGGAGAAACGTCATAAAAAATGTATCAAGTCATTACAATCAGATCGTGGTGGCGAGTACCTCTTTGGAGAGTTTAGGGATTATTTATCAGAGACTGGGATTGCATCCCAATGGACTGCACCTGGAACGCCCCAGCAGAATAGTGTAGCCGAAAGAAAGAATAGAACTCTTATGGAGATGGTTAGATCAATGATGAGTTATTCAGATTTGCCAGATTCGTTTTGGGGATATGCCTTAGAGACTGCAGCTTATATTTTGAACTTGGTTCCTTCTAAGTCAGTACCTCTTACTCCCACAGAGCTGTGGATTGGGCATAAGCCTAGTCTGAAACATGTTCGCATTTGGGGTAATCCAACACATGTGCTGAATGGAAAAGCAGATAAGTTGGAATCTCGTACAGAAATATGCTTGTTTGTAGGCTATCCAAGAGGAACGAAAGGAGGTTTATTTTATAGTCCTAAGGATCAGAAGTTCATTGTTAGCACCAATGTCCGATTCTTAGAGGAAGACTATGTGATGAACCATAAACCCACAAGTAGAGTTGTTCTAGAAGAACTGAGACGTGAGATACCAAGTACTTCAGTACCAACAGTACAGGAGGATGAACCACAAATAACTGCACAATGTGTCACAAATGTTACACCACAACCGATAGTGCCTCGTCGTAGTGGGAGGGTTGTGATACAACCTGATAGATATATGTTCTTGGGAGAGTCGTCAGACTTCGTCCCTGAGGAACAAGATTATGATCCCTGTACCTACAATAAAGCACTCCAAGATAAAGATGCAGAGTCTTGGCAAAAAGCAATGATATCTGAAATAGAATCTATGGATTCTAATCAGTTCTGGGAGCTTGTAGAACCACCCGTTAGTGTAAAAGCCATTGGATGCAAGTGGGTCTATAAGAGAAAAGAAGGATCAGACGGTAAGGTTGAAACCTTTAATGCTCGGCTTGTAGAAAAAGGTTTTACTCAAAGAGAGGGTATCGATTATGAGGAAACCTTTTCTCTTGTAGCCATGCTTAAGTCTATCCGGATTCTTTTATCTATTGCAGCTCATCTCGATTATGAGATTTGGCAAATAGATGTCAAGACAGCTTTCCTTAATGGAAGTCTTGAGGAAGACATCTATATGAAGCAACCAGACGGGTTCATTGAAAAGGGCCAGGAGCATCTTGTTTGTAAGCTCAAGAAGTCCATTTATGGACTTAAGCAAGCTTCCAGATCTTGGAACATATATTTTGATCAGGTGATAAAATTCTATGGATTTGATCAATGTCAGGATGAATCATGTGTATACAGAAAGTATGACAAAAACGTGGTAGTGTTCCTAGTACTTTATGTGGATGACATCTTGCTCATTAGAAACAATGTGAAGGTGTTATCTGATGTAAGGGTATGGTTATCCAAACAGTTTGATATGAAGGACTTGGGAGAAGTAGGTCACATCCTTGGGATCAAAGTTCTACGAGATCGCAAGAAAAGGATGTTGGGCTTATCCCAAGCTTCCTATATCGATACTGTACTAACTCGTTTAGTATGCAAAATTCTAAGAAAGGTTTCTTACCTTTTAGACATGGAATTGCTCTATCAAAGGAGCAGTGTCCGAGGACACCTAAAGAGATAGAGAACATGAAGGCAGTTCCTTATGCTTCAGCAGTAGGAAGCTTAATGTATGCAATACTATGTACGAGACCAGACATCTGCTTTGCCGTAGGCATGGTCAGCAGATATCAGTCTAACCCATGACAAGAGCACTGGACTGCCGTTAAGCATATTTTGAAGTACCTGAAAAGGACTAAAGAGTATATGCTAATTTACCAGACAGATAGTTTAGTTCCCTTGGGGTATACAGACTCAGATTTTCAGTCAGATAGGGATTCCAGGAAATCTACCTCAGGTTATGTGTTTACTTTGGGAGGTGGAGCCATTGTGTGGAGGAGTATCAAGAAAAAATGTATTGCTGATTCCACCATGGAAGCCGAGTATGTGGCAGCCTCTGAGGCACCAAAGAAACGATTTGGCTCAGAAACTTTCTGTTGGACTTGGATGTGGTACCTAGTTTGCCTAAGTCTATTACACTTTATTGTGATAATAGTGGTGCAGTTGAAAACTCGAAGGAACCACGAGCCCATAAGACAGGCAAACACATTGAGCGCAAGTACCACCTGATACGAGATTTCGTAAAGAAAGAAAAAGTTGCTGTGATCAAGATAGTATCAGCCGACAACCTAGCTGATCCCTTTACAAAGAGCTTACCAGCTAAGGCTTTTGACAGTCATGTTGAGGGAATGAGAGTCAGATGTGTAGCAACATGGCTTTAAGTATAAGTGGGAGATTTGTAACAGTATACTGAAAAGCAATGCTTTGAGTATAAGTGGGAGATTGTTAGGGTTATATACTAAAAGCATCACTTTTGTAGTAACCTTATTTCCTTAAATTTTGAATGAGAACCATATGGGCAAATGTTTGCACATTGTATTTGTTGCAAGTGTTAATGCAAATGTCTGATATTCTATATTGTAGATAATATGGTATGTGGTGTCACACAGAAGATCATATTATCAGTTCCCTATAGAGTATATAAATAGTTCACAACCTAGATGGACTTGGACAATCTATTGAAAAGGTTATAGTGTAATATGGTGTTAGTCTATCTTGACTATAGGTTTACACTAGTACACTTTGTGTGTATTGAACAGGACCACTTGAGGTTGTTCTCTTTGTACTGACTACATAAGAGAACAAACACCTCTGTTATTATGGATGCTTGTGCTCTTAATCCGGATATAATAACGGACATGTATATGCAGTGTGCATTACTTTGACTCATAAAAGAGTGAGATTCATTATGGATCAACAACCTCTATGAATTGGGTAATAACATTGTATGTATGATGGGCTATTGATTATAAATGGAATCCATGTCCTGATACATCGGGTTGATGATGTCCCCTTAAGGAGCTCATAAGGATTGTCATGTAAACCCTGCAGGTAGATTATATCCGACATGATAAATAAAGTTGAGCTGTACTACTTAAGGATAGAAGATGTCGAATCAATCTAGTTGTGAGTAACTTAATTTGATCGACGGACATACGATATCTTAACATGGAGAGCCAAACGAGCATATAATAAAAGGAGCCCACAAACATAATTTGGGATTAGGGAGGTAGTGTAACAATAGCTCATTAGTGGACCGAGCTATTGTTAATGGGCCTGGATTGTGTGTTCGGGCTGAACACGGGATATCCAGATCCGTTAGGAGGCCTAACCCTAATTTCTCCTCATGGTCCCTGCCGTAGCCTATATATATCCTCTATTATCTGGCCGCTAGATTACTGATCAGAAATCTAAAACTTTCTCTAAATTCGTGATTCACGTAAGGAGAAAAAAAGAGGGCTGCCAAGGAGAAGAAAAGGTTAGGAGATCATCGCCCACACGACGTCCAACTCGAGAAAGGAATACATGCAGAAGATCTTGGGGTCGTCCGCTCGAGATTGCCAGGAATTACTTGTCTCCTTTCTGCCGCAGGTATAATTCGTGAACCCTAGTTTCCGCCTATGAAGGGTTAGAACACGTATTAGATCTGTTTAACTTTCTATCGATCAATACGCACACCAAAGGAAGGGTCCTGGGAATCCCCAGTTCTATCAGATAGTCAATACAATATACTAAGGTAAGAAACCAAGAAAATGTACGCAACCAACAACCACTATCCAAACCACAGAATAGCTACGCCGCGACGTACAAACGACGCGTGTATCCCCTAAACACAACAATTAACAAAAGTTGATCCCCGTAACGGGGTTGGGACCGCGTCATCATCGGTACGCAACGCGACACACCAACGGGTGGGACAAGGGGACACGAAATTATACCTCGGGTGCTCGGCTAGAGCTTTCAGATGTAAAAATAGAGGAAAGAATCCGTACAGACAGCAGGATTGGCTCGGGACAGCACGTACGGGAACACGGACAGTGCATGGACAGCGCACAGGAGCCGCAAAACAGCAGATCGGGGCCCGGGGTGGACCGATCAGCGGTACGGAAGACCGCGGGGCGCGAGGTCGCGAGCGGAACAGCGGCAACAGGGCCGCGGGATCGCCGGGAGGCGGGCGGTCGGCCTGGGCGGACGTGCCGGAGGGGCCGAGCGGGTCGGGGCCGACGGGAGACGTGGCGCAGGGCGTCGATGGCGTCGGGACGGAAGGGAGGGGGTTTTGGAAGGGGAGTGGATTATGGGAAGAGGAAGGAGAAGGGAAGGGAAAAGTTCTCTGAAGGAGGAAATGGGTGAGGAGGTTTATAAAAGTGAGTGTGTGTGAGGAATGGGGGAGGAGAGTGGAGAGGAGAAGTTGTAGGAGGAAGAAGAGTGCTGGTGTGTGCGTGTGTGTACGTGAGTGATTTCAGGGGAGAGGGGAACGTGGGTGCAGCTGGGGGGGTATTAGAAAAGGTTTGGTTTTATTTTTTTTAATTCTCTTTGACTAAGTATTAGTTAGAAGCTAATTGTTATTTTCAAAAGTCCAAAAAGTGACTTGGTAAAGAAACTTGGGTTCGGGATAGGGATCGGGTTCGAATCTCGGGGTCGGACCCCGGACACGGAATCGGGACTGGGCCACAAGCAAAAATCCAATTAATTTATTTTTGAAATAATTATTTTCTGATCCGACTAAATATAATAATATTAATAATAGTAGTAGTAATAATAATAATAATAATAATAATAATAATAATAGTAATAATAATAATAATAACAATAATAACAAAACTAATCTAAGACTATGCTAGCAGCCGAAATCCAATAATTCAATAAATTCGAAATTTACGGGTTTCACAACCTTCCATCCTTAGAAAATTTCGTCCTCGAAATTAAAAAGGCCGGGTTGGGGGGTTACCTTAAGTTTCAAACAGATACGGATACTGCTCCCGTATCTCATCTTCTCACTCCCAGGTAGACTCACCTGGGGAGTTGTGCCGCCACATTACTCCGACTATTGGTGTCACAGAGTTCCTGGTTCTCTTCTCTCCTCTGTCTAATATCGCCACTGGCTTCTCTAACACGGTGAGGCTGGGTCCAATCTCCAGCTCCGAATGATCCAAGATGTGGTTTGGGTCCGGGATGTAGCGTCTCAGCTGTGAAATATGGAAGACATTATGAACGCCTTCGAGACTTGGGGGTAAAGCCACCCGATAAGCTACTTCTCCAATCCTGTTTAGTACTTCAAAATGACCGATATACCTGGGACTTAGCTTTCCTGCTCTGCCAAAACGGATGGTTCCTCTGGTAGGGGAGATCTTTACGAACACATTGTCACCTACTTCAAACTCCAACGGCCGTCGGCTGTTATCGGCCCAATGCTTCTGTCTGTCCTGGGCAATCCTGAGCTTGTCTCTAATCATCTTTACCTTCTCTGTTGTATCGGTCACCATCTCAGGTCCAAGCAATACCCTTTCTCCTACGTCGTCCCAAGCAAGTGGAGTGCGACAACGACGTCCATAAAGTGCCTCGAACGGAGTCATACCGATACTAGCTTGGTAGCTGTTGTTGTAGGAGAACTTTACCAAGTGCAAATGGTCTTCCCAAGACCCTCCAAATTCTAAGACGCAAGATCTCAGCATGTCTTCTAGCGTCTGGATTGTTCTCTCCGATTGTCCGTCAGTCTGGGGATGGTAGGCGGTGCTGAACTTCAGTTGCGTTCCCAAACTGTCGTACAAGCTCTTCCAGAAGTGAGAGATGAATCTGGTATCCCTGTCAGATACGATACTTACCGGAACTCCATGAATTCGGTAGATGTGTCGCATGTACAGTGCCGCTAACTTCTCGGTGGATAGACCCACCTTGAAGGGAATAAAGTAGGCTGACTTCGTCAGTCGGTCCACGATAACCCAAATGGCATCCTTCCCTCCTTGGGATCGAGGCAGTCCTGACACAAAGTCTATCGTCAAGTGTTCCCATTTCCAATCCGGGATGTCTAGCGGCTGCAACAGTCCTGCTGGTCTCTGTCTGCTAGCTTTTACTTGTTGATAAATTAAGCATCTAGCTACGTACCTGGATACGTCCTTCTTTATTCCGTACTACCATACTATGGTACGCATATCCCGATACATTTTGTTAGCTCCTGGATGTATGGAATACTGCGATTGGTGCGCTTCTTGCATCAATTCGTTCCTCAGTTCGCCAATTGGTACGCAAAGCCTCGTACCGTGCTTCAGTGCTCTGTCACTGGCGATTGAGAATCCTTCAAGTGTTTCTGCCAGCACTTGATCTCTGAGTTTGCAAAGCGTCTCGTCTTGGAATTGTGTCTCCTTGACTCTGTCCATCAGACTTGAACGTACTTGCAACTGTATCATTGATGAATCAGCTCCTGGTACAAAGGCTTCTCTTCCCAGTTTTTTTCATTTCTTCTTCGGGTAGTACAATCTCCAGTCCAAGATTTTCCATGTCTTCCAGTAAGTGTCGTTCCTTAGTCAAGAACATCGCCATCGGGTATCGACTAAGTGCATCTGCAACAATATTAGCCTTACCCGGATGATACTGCAGGTTGATGTCAAAATCTTTCATCAGCTCCAGCCATCGTCTTTGTCGCATGTTCAGCTCCTTCTGAGTAAAAACATATTTAAGACTTTTGTGGTCTGTAAATATTTTCACTCTCTCTCCATAGAGATAGTGCTTCCACAACTTCAATGCGAATATAACCGCTGTAAGCTCCAAATCATGCGTGGGATAGTTCTTCTCATGAGTCCGTAATTGCCTAGATGCGTAAGCAATTACTTTCCCGTGTTGTTGAAGAACACAGCCCAATCCTTTACCGGAAGCATCACTGTAAATTGAGAAACTGCCGGTACCTGAGGGTAGCGCAAGTATCGGCGCCGTAGTAAGTCTCTTCTTCAGTTCCTCAAATGCTGACTGGCAAGCTTCAGACCAAACAAATTCTTCGTTCTTCCTGGTGAGCTTCATCATCATCGGCTCAGCAATCCTGGAGAAGTCCTTTACAAATTTTCGGTAGTAGCCAGCTAAGCCCAAGAAGCTTCTGATTTCTGCAACTGAACTTGGTGCAGTCCACTTCTCAATAGCAGCTATCTTCATTGGATCCACCGAAATTCCTTCTCCTGTGACGACATGGCCTAGAAAATCCACCTTGTCTAAGAAGAATTCGTATTTAGATAGCTTACCATAGAGCTTCTCCTTCCTTAGAGTTCCCAGAACTTTTCGCAGGTGCTCTTCATGCTCTTCTTCGGTCTTCAAGTAGATCAAAATGTCATCGATAAAGACAATAACAAACTGATCCAGGTATTCATGGAAGACCTTGTTCATAAGGTTCATGAATACCGCAGGGGCATTCGTCAGTCCAAACGACATGACCAAAAATTCATATTGTCCATATTTGGTGTTGAACACCGTCTTTGGAATATTCTCCTTCCTGACCTTGATTTGATGGTAGCCAGATCTGAGATCTATCTTCGAGAATATCTTAGCTCCACTCAGTTGATCAAACAGGTCATCGATCCGGGACAGAGGGTACTTGTTCTTGATGGTGATGTTGTTCAGCACCCGGTAATCAATGCACATCCGTACGGTTCCATCCTTATTGGGCACGAACAAAGCTGGCGCTCCCCAGGGTGAAGCTCCATCTCTGATAAATCCTTTGGCCTTCAGTTCGTCAATTTGGTCCTTCATCTCCTTGGCCTCCTTGGGGTTGACTCTGTAGCATCTTCGAGAAATAGGGGAAGAGCCGAGACCTAGGTCGATGGTGAACTCCACACATCGATCCAGGGGCAATCCCGAAAGACTATCAGGGAAGACGTCCATAAATTCTGCTATGATAGGGTGAGGAGGCCCGGGTTCTTCGGTGATAGAGGAGTAGGTAACACTCTTCATGTCTTCCGGAGCTCGAGAGATTTCAAACTCCGGTTCTCCTGGTGGGCTGAAGATTACACATCCTCTGTGACAATCTATCTGCGCATGCTGCTCACTTAACCAGTCCATCCCTAGGACTACATCATAGTTGGGTAAGGGCATCACAAGTAAGGGTGCTAAGAATTGGTGGCCTGAGATAGTTATGGGGCAGTTACATGTCTCGGTGATGGGTATGGGTCCACCATCGGTCATAAATCTATATATTATCTTGCTAAATCCCGTAACTAGGTGGTGTGCAGCGTGGGGATGGTCAGTCAGCTGCAACGGAGGAGGGTCCGGGCGTGCTTGAGGAGGTGGGGTGTGATCGATAGATGACACCTCATCGTCAGCTGGGCCGGAGCGGGTGGTCTTTCCTTTGGTCATACTCTGGAAGGTTTAAGATGCAATACATAAGCAAGGTAGCCTACCAGTCTATAACAAACAAAAATACTTACTTATAGTATATTCCGGTCCTATGTTGTGACAAATTAATGTTCTAGTGTTCTAATTATTTCTAGATATGTTTACCTAAGTTGTTGACCAGAAGGACCTGCATGGGCCACCACTAAAAACATGTCACGACCCGATCCCAAATTGTTGGGTCGAAATCGGATCATGCCCAGCCTGCACCTTTGTGAGACGGCGGCAGTAAGCTATTTTTATTTGCAGGTAATCTCAACAACATCCATACATTTGTCACAACACGAAATTACGAATATTTAAAACTTTTATTTATCAAAGGAAAGAACAACTGGAATTAAAATACTGAAACTGAAAGTCTACAACCACTAATCCAAATAACGAAAAGAAACTAGGAAAAGGAAATTACAACTAGCTAAACTGTCGGCTCATCGGCCTCAGGATCTGCATCCTCCAAGGGGAACTCTGGCAACACCACAGGATATAATACCGGGTCATAGTATCTATTGTACAATAGCTCAGCATCATCAATAGCACCTATGGGGGAGGATCCAATCAGGAAAGGAGCAGGTACGAGTACATATCCGACATTCTAAATAATAATGGAAAGATGCAATTTTAACAGTTAAAATACTTTGAACAATATTTTCCAGTATTTTTCAGCAATTCAGTATTTGAAACAATGTGATTTGAATAGGTAACGTCTATGACCGGCTTGGGTTGTACAATAGCATCCTAGCGATGCGATACGGCTTAACCCCGTGTGTAAGAGGGGTATGCTCGCGCAATAATGCAATATGAGGATATTGGTCATAAATGCTACACTATTCCCCCAATATCCCCACAATCAATAATCGAACTCAAGGAGAGAGTTCCGTGTGGCAATGTGGTTTAAGCATGCAACATGACAATTACTAACTAAAATGCGAAAACATAACCGTAACTTGCCTCTGTTTGTATGACTGGATCGGGATGTCGGTACCGGAAAGGAAGTCAAGTACGTCCTCGAAATCCTACAGTTTGAGAATCCTGACTTAGAACCATAAATGAACCATATCTAGGTGTGCTAGTTACAATTTTTAGAAACAGACCCTAGTCAGGTTTTAAGTTATTAAATTAATCTACCGAAATCCGTCTAACGTCGTAAACTACATTTGTTATCAATTAACAGGATAAACTGATTACTGATTTATTGGAGAAAATATCAATTACAGGTTAATTGGCAAAACTTTATATTTTAATAATATATCTAAAACCAAGTTTTCTTTAAATGATAAAAAACATGAACTTGTTAATTACTAGTAATTTATTCGCTTTAATTAAATGTGAGAAATCCTTATTAATTTTATACAAAATAATTAATACCCAATTATAATTATGCGCCTAGCTACGCCAACAACAAACCCAGAAAAGAAAATAGAAAATCTACACTACACAATTACAGGGCCACATAAAATAAAGGAAAATTGGGCTTATGCCCTTATAACAAAATAAATTAAGTTAAATAGCTGAGGCGAGCTCTGAGTGCCGTGAAGCGGTATAAACAGAAGGCCGAGGCCCTGCACCCAAAATACTAAAGGCCAGTAACCAGTTCTAAAATAAAATATAATTAAATATAATTTATAGAAAATGGGGCGTCTCAGACTTGGTCATGCAATCTCATGTTGCTGGCTAACGCCTCAACGTACAGGAGTGTTCCGTAGCGTTTGCGCTTCGCCGAGGCTTATCCGACCGTTACGGTCGTCGCCTAAGGGGATACGGAAACCAATAAAACCAACACTTAAAACCAATCAGGAAACCAATTTAATAAACCGTTTGCAAAGACCAGGATTTTAGAAATAGGTTTCGACATACAAAAATTACTGAACGTTATAAAGTACTATTTTGAAATACTTTTACGAAGAATTTGGGCAACACCTCCTCTATAACTAGGACGATCTAGCCACATAGGCGGTACAAAACCCACACCCAACCAGTCGATCCCAAACCAGGAAGAACACAAAATCACAACACAAAGACAATATCCTATTTTAAAGAGTAATAAGCCACAGGCAAAAGCAATTACTAAGGTAGATAGTCAATACAATTATACTAAGGTAAGAAACCAAGAAAATGTACGCAACCTGTTTGCCATTAAAATCTTTGAATGCAATTTCAATTACAAACAGAACAATGTTACAATGTAGGACTTCGATATAGTCTTAGGAGTACACTTTTGTTTTTATCTGGGTCCTGTGTCGATGGAGCGAGTCATAATACGTTGACTCCGTACATCCAAAGATCGTGAAGGTGACTGTTACATCCAAAAGTCAGGATCGTGGGCTCCCGACGCAGGCCGAACGTGCCTGTTGCATCCAAAGATCGGGATGCTCGAGTCCCGTCTCCGTTATCCGGAAGAGCCGCAGATCGGAATTGCGGTGCTCTCCTCTTTCTTGGGCTTTGGAGAGCTCTTCCTCCTGCTAGAGTGGGATCGATCGCCCGCTCTTATTATGCTCAAAGCTGCTCCTTTAGCCGAAGCACTTGATCGGGTCGAAGCAGAGCGCATACGACGAGACTTCGTGATGCGCATAACTGAGATGCTGAAAAGACGCGTCTGACTGAGACGCTGAAGAGACGCGTCTGTCTGATGATGCGCCTGGCATAGGACGCATGGCAGTTTGCTGCGCCTGGCTGTAGTCTTAGGATCTTTCTTTTTGTAGAAGTTCTCCTTTGTAAAGCTTTTCTTTTAGACATGTAATAGACTTTTATATGAAATAAAAATCCGTTTTTGATGTCTATACTTTTGCTGTCTTTTCCGGTGCCAAGTACTTCGTTTGAGCTCCCTGGCGCATGTTGTGTTAAGCGCATAGGAATTCTGGCCTGTAGATGCGCCTGAAATTCCATACTTCTACAAGACCCCCTTCAAAGTTTTCAAAACTTTTCGTCAAGTTTTGGAATACTTTGAATAAGAAGCATGGTAGTGTCTTCAATGGGGCGCATGACTGTTCGGGGTGCATGATTGCTCCGCGCGTCTGTGATGAGGCGCACGCTCCTCCCAGTTTTAAATGCAAATGATAACGCTTCGAAATAAATAAAAAGATTAATGATGATCTTTTTGGATTATTTGCAGTTATCATTTCGTAGAACCCCAAGCGGTGGCTGACGTCACTCTTCATCGGTTTCCGCGTATGCCCAAGCCTATAAATAGGCGTCTGATGGAGAGAGCGAGTTCGTCTTCTCCTTACTTTCTTCTTCTTTAGAGTTCGTCTTTCAGAAAACCCTAACTTCTTTTTACGAGATGGCTCCTAAAACTCTTCGCGGTGGTGCTGGCCGAGGACAAGGCTGGGGTAAGGAGTCGATGGAGTTCGACGAGAAGGACGCTCCTGTCGTCACTGTGACTCCTGCCGACGTTCGACCAGCGGTGACGGGTGGGTGTCTTCTGACTTTGTAGTTCTCAATTTTTTAGATGAGTTTGGGGCATACGGATGAGTTGCATCCTGTTGCTATGCCCTAACTCCTTGTTGCCGACGCGCATGGACGTCTGTCCTGATGATGCGCTTAGGCTATTCTGCTGACACGCATGGGTTTAGGCCCTAATTATGCATCGAGGCTTCGCTGCTGACGCGCATGGGCTTGGGCCCTGATTATGCGCCGAAGCTTCACTGCTGACACGCATGGGCTTGGGCCCTGATTATGCGCCGAAGCTTTACTGATGACGCGCATGGGCTTAGGCCCTGATTATGTGCCGAAGCTTCACTGTTGATGCGCATGGGCTTGGGCCCCGATTATGCGCCAGGCTGCTGATGCGCCCCAAATGTTTTGTCTTTGAAGCCTCTAAATTTTTCCTTGGTGCCTGTCTTTTGTTTTTGCTGTGTCAGTGTCAATGACTATCCCCTTGCTAAACGAAGTCCTTCTGGATGCTTCGCTTTGCCAAATGGTGGTTAACTTCAATGAGGAAGTTATTAACCCAGTGAAGGCTGCTATCATGCTGGATCAGACTCCTGAGAGGATGTTGCAAATTCGGGATCAGTCGCCTGTTTTTCTCCAAAGTATGATGGAGAGCGGTAAACTAAAATCTGTTGAATCCGAGAATGTGACTTTCTTGAAACCGGCCTTTCTGTTTGGTGACCGCTTGATCTCCACTGAGGCGAAGATACTGAAGATCAAGGAAGACTGGTTCTTCACAGCGAAGGGCGTGGCCCTGTACATGCGGCAGTCTGAGCGTCAATTGCCACTGACGGCTTTCGACCGTTTGGCCTCCAAGAGGAGGATGCCATGGGAACTTACTCCTTCTCAAGGAGGGGCAGTGGGGGGTACCCTTCGTATTGATGTTACTTTGAATCAAAGAGATACCTTGGCCTCCTCGCGAGCCGGGACCTCGTACCATTGCCGAACTTTGTTCCCTGGGAGCATTTATAGTGATGTTTCCCCCGACACTTTTGTCTTTGGTGCTTCGACCTTTGCAAGCCGGATGCTAACATCGAATGTTATGTATCCGAAAGGAGGTTTTCGGGTTGAGGGCTGGTGTCACCACGTGTTAAAGTGGGACGAGCTGACCCTTTGGGTTTTAACGAAGTTCAAGACTGAGCTGAGAGCGATTGGGCTGACCGCTGCTCTTCGCGCCACCCAAGCAGGTGTCGACCTTAATAGACATATGTTTCTTGCTCTCTTGGAGATGTTCAACACCTAGACTGGCACCTTTTTTACTCCAGTAGAAGTTGGGATTGGCCCTCCATGAGATGTATGAGGTGTCCAAGCTTTCCTGGGGCTCGGAGCCATATAAGGAATATTTCCCGACAAATGAAGAGATTCAAGTTCTGGAAGATAAGGACCCAGAAATGGTAGCTGTTTTCAAGGAGGTAGTGAGCCACCATTATCTGATGCAACGAAGGGAGAAGGGCGGGTCACAGCCCCATGTGACTGCTTGGAGGGATTATATCTTCAAGCAGGACCTGACGGACCCTTCCAAGATTCGGTTTGTGACTCCGCAGGGACTGAGTCACACGGAGGAGACCTCCGACATAAGCCGATTAGGCGAGAAGACTCCTCGTTCAAACGAGAGTGGTGACGACATATATAGTTGTTTCTGGCATTGCGTGCACCGGATGTCTTCCAATGCAGTGTTGACTTCATACTTGATGATATGGCTCCGGGACTATGTGTTCTCGGGCGGATCCGGATCCTTAGAGAGAGTGAGCAGAAACCTCATTTTGCCAGCGATAAAATTAGTTTTTGGTCGCCCTCTGGCACTCCTTCCCGCGATGGTGTATAACCTGCTGCGGTGTTTGAGGGATTTTGTCGACGATGTGGTCCATGAGAGGGGCAAGAAAGACAACTTTCTCCGAGCTGAGCTACCATTCCATTATTTGATGGGATGGTTGATTCTGCATCATCCAAATGTGATGAGCCCACGCCCTGAGGATGATCATATTGAAGGTGATGCCTTTATCCGTCGCTTCTATAAGAGGAAGTGGCTGCACACCGGTGTCCCTGTCTGTAGGAAGGTTTTGTCTTATCTTCAAGGGTGGGAGATCACCAAGGTCAGTCCCGTCTTCCTAGATTTCGAGGCTGACCAAGAATTGGAAGACTCTGGCGAAGATGCGATCGCCCTGCCGACATGGGGGTTTTGCTGGTTGCAGAGTATTCAGCCTTTCTATTTGGTCTACCGCAACAAGAATAAGTGTTATCTGGAGCCGTATTTACCAAGCCGGTTTGCACGTCAGTTCGGTTATACCCAGCTAATGTTAAGGAATGTAATAGTTTGGGGTTCGTCGGGAGTTTACTGGATGGAGCCCAGGGTTGGCAATATTACAATGTCGGATGTACTGGAGTTCATTTTACCACGCCAGTTCACAACCCTCGGCCGTAGATCTTGTATTCGGCCGTTAAACTGTATTGCACCATGAACACTGTGTCCTCTGAATATGATAGGGAGACCAGTTTCATCATTGGCACTCAGTTAGAGGCAACAAAAAACATGCTGGCGGTGGCCCGGTCATATTGTCCACCAGAGGTTGCAGGCTATCGGGCAGCTGCTGCCGTATCAACGGAAGGTACTCAGGAAGAGCCCCCAGCTGAAAAGAGGCAGGCTGACATGGAGGCTGGTTCGTCTGCGCCAAAATGGCCGAGGAAGGTGACGACTCCGAAGCCACCTATAGTACCAACGGAATCAGCTCCCACGGAGGTAAAGACGTCCCACATGGTCTGGTTCATTCTTTGATCTCTGCGACTTATGTCCCCCTTTTTTGTTGTTATTGTAGGAGGTACCGAAGAAGAAACCCCGGGTTTCGAAACCGAGTATTATCAGACCGAAGGAGGTGGTGAGCTCTTCTGATGAGCGTATTCCTCCGTTTACAGCATCTCCCAGGGAGGGGAGCGTTGATGATGTCGCCCTATAGAGATTTTGGTGTTTCCAGATGATGTTGGAAGGGAAGCTGAAGATGCACCGGCATCCTAGGTTGCTGCAACTGTTAAGGGGGTGCCTGAAAGCATCGAGCCCTCAAAGGAAGTTGTAGGAAAAGTCCTTCCAGATGAGGAGGAAGTATGGAGCTCGTCTTTTTCTGACGATGGCTCTCAAGAAGATGTTGATCAAGCTGCCAGAGAGATCGCGTCTAGCGGAGACGCCTCTGACAAGGATTTGTCGACTGGGCTTCTTCCCGGTTGTGGTACCGAGGCGCTGGTCGATGAGGCCTCGTGGCCAAGCCCTACCCCTGCCCCGGAAGTAGGGGTTGATGTGGTAGGGTCGACGTCACTGCCGAGCCCTACACCCGTCCCTGTAGGGGGAGTTGATGTGGGTGATGAGATTCATTTTTTGAACACGGCACCGAGGGAGGTTGAACTGTCAGGGGCGGACCCTGTCGCTTCGAACGAAACGGAGAACCGCCCTGCCCCGGACGGGGATAATATCATCGACCCGGATGTCGGGGGGCCATCCGTCATTGGCTCTGATAAGGGCAAGGACCCTGTTATGGAGGATACTCCTCCTGTTCCTTCCACTTGGGGGACAGTATCGACGCCCCATCCGGCTCCTTCCGTCCACTTGGCCCCTCGGGCTAGCGACAAAGTTCAAGTCCCTGACGAGGGAGGGTCCGCTGAGGTTGAGGTTGCAGCCTCGCAGATTGAGGTTGGTGGGTCTTCTTCAGGTCCGTCGTCCAGAGTAGCTCCTCCAACTCCTGCTATGACACCTCAAGTGTTGGCAGAGGCGGATGAGTATGTGAAGTTTGCCGTTGAGGCAGTGTACAAGATGCTGCAGAAAGGTGTGTCGACAGTGCTGAATGCAAATGGGAGTTTTGCGACGGCGAAAGCCATGGCACTCCCTTACATTGGTCTGATACTCTCCCACCTGGGCCATGATCATATGGCCGAGATTCTGGAAGCGTCGGTGGCTGAGCTTGACCAGCATCTTTCTGAACTTCAGAGCATCCGACGAAATGACGTTTCTGCTCTGATAGAAGCAGAAAAGGAGAAATTGATAGCTGAAGTCGATTCATCTTATCAGGCCACGGTGGCTGTCTGGGACCGCGAGGTGGCCGAAGCTGAGGCTGCGGTGGAGAGACTGTCACAGTCCACGTAGGAGAAGGTAGAGTTGCGGGCCTCGTTGGATGCTAGTATAGCGAAGGTCACTGCCAAGATTCGCCATCTTGAAGACCAGCGGTCCCAACTTTTGTTAGATGCTGAGCGGGCCCAGGCTGAGCACGTATCGTCCAAGGAGGAAGAAGCAGCTGTTACTCGCCATATTCTTTCTCTGACTCACCAACGGCAAGAGTTGGACGCCAAGTATGAGAACGATACTGCTCCTGAGGCTGTGGAAGAGATGCGTCAAGAAGCTGAACACCGAGTCTTGGCAACTGTGGGGACTCGTGCTAAAGACTTGAAGCGTCGGGTCGAAGAGCTTTCTGCCAATCCCAGTGATGCTTAGGGAATGTAGTCTATTTTTTGTTATATTTTGGCAACTTTGCTGGGGATGTAATCCTTTACTGTAATAAAAAATAAAGAATTTCGTAGTGTGTTCATTTTTGCTGTCATGAACTAGTAATTTGTGTGGACCTATTATCTTTTGTGCACCTTGGTTTTTAGGTACAGATAATAAGTTTGAGAGAACCGACATGTTTACTCAGAGGTAATGTGGACGTGGCAAATATGGGGTTCAAATGATGAAGTCTTCATACTCAGAGGTGTTATGGACGTGGTAGGAGTGACTCTGGGGGGATACGCGAAACTACTCAGAGGTAATATGGACATGGAAGTTCTGCGATCGATGTACGGCAACGCGGGGGTTGTTTGTACGGGATGTTTACTCAGAGGTAATATGGACGTGGTAAACATGATAAGTAGCACAATCTTATGTAGTGTAAGATTCTGCTTTGCATGGTGTAGAGGAGCAACTCAGAGGTAATGTGGACGTGGTTGTTCTTCTACTGGAGATAGAATGCTATGGAACAACTGGGTTCCGAAAGCATAAGATTTTGTGAAAGGGAGGTGTAGGTGAGCTCTGATGATCAGGTCCACTGATTCCCTTGCTAGGTAGAGATGGAAGTACATATCTGAAAGATGTCAAGAGTAGTACTTCTTTAGGAACTTGCCGTTGATGGGCATCATGAACAAGTCTCCGTTTGGTCGGACGAGGCAGTAAGCACCATTTGAGTATACCATCTCTATGATGAAAGGTCCCTCCCACTTGGGCTCAAACTTTTCTGGTGTTTTGTGAGTCAGCACCATCGGCCTCCTGACTGCCAGGACCAGGTCGCCTACTTGGAAAGTCTTCTGCTTGACCTTTTTGTTGAAAGCCTGTGATATACGGGCTTGATAAAGTTCACTGCGCTGCTGAGCTAGGAGACACTTTTCGTCAAGTGCCTCCAATTCTCGCAGACGACGACGCTGATTGTCTTCTTCTGTCAATTGATTTGTGATCGCTACACGGAGTGAGGGTATCTGGATCTGTAACACCCAGTTTTCTAAATAAGGGTAATTTTGAAATTTTGTAATTTTAATCTTTTATTAATAATATTTAAATCATAATATGATTTTTGGTAATTTTTAATTAATTTAAAACTATTTAAAATGTTGAATTGTGATTTTGATGGTTAACTAGTTAAACCCTAGTTTTGCTAAGCCTAGAGACTAACCATGACCATGGGAGCCTAGTCATGTGATTAGAATGTCATATTACTACTTTTTAGCCTAAGGGTATTTTGGTCATTTTTGACTTATTAATGAAAATGAATTTTGATTAATTAGTATTGTGCTAATTGAATTGTTAGAGACTAACCTAGTTTTGACTAAATCTAGATGTTAATGATGCTCATGGAAGTTTAGTTAGAAGGTTAGAGACTTAATGGTTAAGTTAGATTAACAATATCTAGAAATTTCATAGTAGGATATTTACCCCTTAGGATATTTGTGAAAAAGAAAGCCTTATGACTAGTTGAACCAATAGGAAGGCTTAGAATTGGGTGGACAACTCCTAGCCACTCATCTACATGAAATAATAACCCTAATTTATCTAATGACCAGCCATCAAGTGCCCCCTCCCTTCCTATAAAGAATTCTTAAGAAAATCCTTGCCTCTTTTTACCTCTACATAGAACCCTAAGTGTTCTTCCCCAAATTAGAGAGCTTCCCTCTTTGATTTGATTTCCTTTCCCTCACATTCCTCCATCCAAACTTCTCCTAATCCATCCCACACCATCAAGGAAGGATTCTATCTTTGGGCAAGGTGCAAAGGGAGGTATCCTTTTGGATAGATCTTCGTATTGGAGCCGTGTCCTAAAGATTTTTATTGGGATTTCACTCCCAATAGGTAAAACCTATCCTCTAACTTGATTTCCTTTGTATATTAATTAGTTTTGAATCCAAAGGATCCACCCCTATGCATGTGTCCCCTTTAGATTCAATTTTGAGACCATTTGGAGTTCATTTGAGGATGTTATAGGTGTGTCTTGTGTCCAACTTGATATATCCCAAATTAGGACACTCCATGTGTATGTATGTATGATAATAGTTTAAATAGATATTTAAATTCGGTTTTAGAACGGTTAGAGAGTTGATTGATCTTAGTTAGGATGGTTAGAATGAGTTTCATTTGGATACATATGTTGGTATCCAAGTATCTTGGCCAACCCAAATTCGTCATAATTTTTATCCACATTTTTATTAACCAAAGTAACTTAGAAATGTCATAACTTTTAGCTTAGAACTCTGATTTATCTCCCGTTTTTTTTAAAAGAACCGTATCGAAGTTAGATTTCCAAATATATATTTTAATAAGCCAAATTCTTTCTGAAACTTTCTATAGAATTATTTGAGTGTCAGCTGTACGAAAGACGAACGCGTTTCGGTGTTTTTGCGATTCTGGGAGCTTCCGGACACGAAAATGCGATCCGTTTAAAGTTTCGGAAAGCTAACACAAAGGGCTACAACATACCTTAATCCTAGAAGTTAGTGAAGGCCCAATTGGTATAGTATTGGTTTTAAGTACAAGAGTGACTATACGATATATGCATTTTGTGTAACCTATGAGCCTATGTAGTATGGATATTAAATGAATATAGAGTATGTAATGCATGATATGTTAGATGATTGAAATGAAATGATATATATATATATATATATATATATATATATATATATATATATATATATATATATATATCCTCTTTACATTAATGTATATATATGGTTGAATGCAAGCATGTAGGAATGCAATTAATATAATGTATGTAAGCAATGCATAAATACGTGAATGAAAGAATGATATACAATGTATGCATGAAAGTATATAATGAATGCTAGATATGAATGCAAGGTATATATGTAATGATAGATATGAATGCATAATGTATAAATATTGTAATACAATATATAATGATAACATGTACGGTAATGTAGAGTATATGATGCAAGCATGAATGAATGGAGGAAATACATGTATATAGGTAATATTGTCACGACCCGATCCCAAATAATTGGGTCGAACCGGATCATGCCCAGCCTGCACCGTTGTGAGACGGCGGCAGTAAGCTGTTCCATAGCAGGTAATCACAACAACATCTATGTATATTTGTCACAACTGAATATTCAGGAATTTAAAACTTTATTCAACATTTAAAGAGTACAACTGGAATTAAAAGAAACTGAAATGAATACTGAATTCAATTTAACAAAAATTCTAAACAACAAAACTGGAAACAGGAAAATCTAGCTAAGTGTTCGGCTCGTCGGCCTCAAGTCCTGCGTCCTCCAATGGGGACTCTGGCAATACCACAGGGTACAGAACCAGGTCATAATAACTGTTGTATAACAGCTCAGCATCCTCAAAATCTCCTAAAAATGTTATCTCCAATCAGGAGGGAGCAAAGTACAATTCATGATAATCTAACAATTAAAATAATAATAGAATCATGCACTTTTAAACAATTTGAAAGTAAACAGTTCTCCAGCAGTTAAAACATTGTGATGTGAATAGGCAATGAATATGACCGGCTTGGGTTGTACAGTTGTATCCTATTGATACGATATGGCTTATCCCCGTGTGTATGAGGGGTAAGCTAATACAGTCATTATACTAATTTGGATGTGGTCATACTCATTACACTACTCCTCCAGTACCCAACAGTCAATCAGTCAGTGCTCTCAGAGAGAGTTTCGTGTTGCATCGTGGTTTAAACTTGCAATAAAATGATTATTAACTAATTGTAAACTAACACAAAATGTACTTGCCTTTGTTTATGACTGGAAACGGTATTGGTTCCGGGAAGATGCTAGGTTCGTCTCCGAGATCCTACAGTTGGAGAACTCGACTTAGAACCATTGTGAAACCAAGCTAGGTGTGCTAGTTGCAATCTCTAGTAGCAGGTCCTAGTCAGATTTTAAATTTGTTTATTCTACTGCTAACGGTTTACGATGCGTACTATGTTGGTTCTTCATTTAGTCGGATAGCCAGTTTATGGTTTTTACTTGGAAAAATCGTCGTTACCGGTTAATTCGCAAAACTTTGTATTTTTAATATTATATATATAAAACTACATTTTCTTTCAATGATAAAACGTGGGTTTTGTTAATTAGAAATATTTTATTCAAGTTATTATATCGTGAAAAATCCTTATTTAATTTATACAAAATATTTATCAGTCATTTTGTTACGAAGCGCCTAATAATATAAATGATAAAACCATCCAGAAATTTAAAGGAAAATCAACCCAGAAAAATAAATGAAAAACCTAGGCTACGCAATACAGGGACACAGCTGACAGAATAGGAACATGGGCTTATGCCCTTACAAACTTTACATAAATTAAAATAAGAGAAAGTTAGTTAGCTCTGACTAATATCCTGTATTTTAAAATATCGAAAACGAAATTAAAAATAAAATAAATAAAATCTTAGGAGTCTCAGACTTGGTCCAATCGTCACTATTAGCTAATGCCTCAACGTCCGGGTAAAACCGATTTCGTTTGCATTTCGCTAGGGCCCACGGACCGTATGGTCGTCGCCCAAAAATCTATTTAAATAAATAATTTCCGAAAACCGATTTGAAATTCATTTCTAAAATTTTATAAAAATTTGGGCAGCATTTTCTCTATTTTTGGGACAACCTAAAACTGGGAAAATGCGCCGAAACACCCATAATAAAAGTCCCAAACCAGGGAACACCCAAAAATTAACTTCCAAACCATTTTATACCAAAATTAAATTCACAGAATAATTTTCGAAGCTTAATCGAAAACCCGAAATATAGTTTCGGGAATTCCCGAAATGAATTCGGAAACCACGGTGCCCAAAATCCAGAAAACATATTTCGAAAAAATCCGAAATAAACACAAAACATCACAAAAACATCTCCGGAAAAGCCGAAGTCACTACGTCGACATAAAACTGAATTCCCGGAAGGGAATCGGGGACCATTATCATCATCGACTACCGAATAAATGGAACGGGACCAGAATTATACCTTGGGTTGCTCGGCTAGAGCTCTCAGATGAAATTTTTGGAAGAAAAGCCAATTTCCCTCGGACCCGGAATATCTCAGAATATACGAGTCGGAACCCACAAAAATTACGGAAACGTCTCCACGGAAACAGCTCCACAGAAATGGCTCCACGGAAGTGGCGAGTCGAAACTCACCAAGGGCTGCGGACAATGGGTCAGAGTTACACGAAGGGTGGCCCGGTCGAGATCGGGAACGAAAACCGACAGAAGCTCACGGGTCAACGCCGAAGGGGCGAACGGAACAACAGTAGTGGGCCCTGCACGGCAGGCCAAAGTGGCGCTGCGCAGGAGGTCGAGCGGACGGAGGCCTCGGACAGAGGTTGCCGGCGTCGGGGCGCCTGGAGGCGGGGCCGAGAGGGGGTGGCCGCGGGACGCGCCGAGCTAGGGCAGCGCAGGGGCGACGCCGGGGAGACCGCGCGGAAGACGGGACGCGGCCTGGGGTCGGGCCCGGGGATCGGGGTCCGGCGGGACGGCGCGGATGCGGCTCGGCTCGGTGCTCGGGTGGATCGGGGAGAGGGTTTTCTTTAGGAAAGAAAATGGAGTGCTGAAGGAAAGGAGTGGTGCTGGTGGGGTGGGTTTGTGAGTTTGCTAAGAAGAAGGAGGAAGGGAAGTATTGGGAGTTGGTGGTGGTGGTGAGATGTGAACGTGTGTTAGTGTTAGGAATAAATAAGGGGAGTGGTGAGTATTCGTGTGGAGGAGATCATTAAGAGGAGAAATAAGGGGATCATGGGCCTGGTCGTGGGGACCAGGTCGGGTGGGTTTGAAAGTATATATATATATATTTAATAAAACAAATAATAATCAGATTTTAAAAGAAATAAAAGGGTGGGTTCGAATCGGGATTGGATTCGGGTTCGAACTGGTCCAGGCTCGGGTCAGGTCAGCAACCAAAAACCAATTATTATTTTGAAAATAATTTCGAACTCATTATATAATATTAATAAATAGTAATAATAGAATAATAAATTATAAATCCAAAAACTGGATTTCACAATCTTCCCTCCTTAGAAAATTTCGTCCTCGAAATTAAAGACAGGGTTAGGGGTTACCTCAAGTCTCAAACAGGTACGGATACTGCTCCCGCATCTGGTCTTCTCGCTCCCAGGTCGACTCGCCTGGTGAGTTGTGCCGCCACATAACTCTAACTATCGACGTCACAGAGTTCCTGGTTCTCTTCTCTCCTCTGTCCAATATTGCCACTGGCTTCTCTGGCACTGTAAGGCTGGGTCCAATTTCCAGCTCCGAATGGTCCAAGATGTGGCTCGGGTCCGGGATGTGGCGTCTCAGCTACGAAACGTAGAAGACATTGTGGACGCCTTCGAGACTTGGGGGTAGAGCCACCCGATAAGCCACTTCTCCAATCCTGTTGAGTACTTCAAAATGACCAATATACCTGGGGCTTAGCTTTCCTGCTCTGCCGAAACGGATGGTTCCTCTGGTATGAGAGATCTTCACAAACACACTGTCACCTTCTTCAAACGCCAAAGGCCGTCGGCTGCTATCGGCCCAATGCTTCTGTCTGTCCTGGGCAATCCTGAGCTTGTCTCTGATCATTCTTACCTTCTCTGCTGCATCGGTCACCATCTCAGGTCCAAGCAATACTCGTTCTCCGACGTCGTCCCAAGCAAGTGGAGTGCAGCAATGACGTCCATAGAGTGCCTCGAACGGTGTCATACCGATGCTAGCTTGGTAGCTGTTGTTGTAGGAGAACTCTACCAAGTGCAAATGGTCTTCCCAAGACCCTCTAAATTCCAAGACGCAGGATCTCAGCATGTCTTCTAGCGTCTGGATTGTTCTCTCCGATTGTCCGTCAGTCTGGGGATGGTAGACGGTGCTGAACTTCAGTTGTGTTCCCAAACTGTCATGCAAACTCTTCCAAAAGTGAGAGGTAAATCTAGTATCTCTGTCAGACACAATACTTACCGGAACTCCATGAATCTGGTAGATATGCCGCATGTACAATGCTGCCAACTTCTCGGTGGATAGACCAACCTTGAAGGGGATAAAGTGAGCTGACTTCGTCAGTCGGTCCACGATTACCCAAATGACATCCTTCTCTCCTTGGGATCGAGGCAGTCCCGACACGAAATCCATTATTATGTGCGCCTATTTCCACTCCGGGATGTCAAGCGGCTGCAATAGTCCTGCTGGTCTCTGTCTGCTAGCTTTCACTTGTTGACAAATTAAACATCTAGCCACATACTTGGATACATCCTTCTTTATTCCGTACCACCACACTATAGTACGCATATCCCGATACATTTTGTTGGCTCCAGGATGTATGGAATACTGCAACTGGTGCGCTTCTTGCATCAGCTCGTTCCTCAATTCGCCAGTTGGTACGCAAAGCCTCGTACCATTCTTCAGTGCTCTGTCGCTGGCGATTGAGAATCCTTCAAGTATTCCTGCCAGCACTTGATCTCTGAGTTTGCAAAACATCTCGTCTTGAATTGTGCCTCCTTGACTCTGTCCATTAGACTTGAACGCACTTGCAACTGCATTATTGCTGATTCATCTCCTGGTACAATGGCTTCTCTTTCCAGTTTCTTCATTTCTTCTTCAGGCAGTACAATTTCCAGTCCAAGCTTTTCCATGTCCTCCAGCAAATGACGCTCCTTGGTCAAGAACATTGCCATCGGGTATCGACTAAGTGCATCTGCAACAACATTAGCCTTACCCGGATGATACTGCAGGTTGATGTCGAAATCCTTCATCAGCTCCAGCCATCGTCTCTGTCGCATGTTCAGCTCCTTCTGAGTGAAAACATATTTCAGACTTTTGTGGTCTGTAAATATTTCCACTCTCTCTCCATAAAGGTAGTGCTTTCATAGCTTCAATGCAAATATCATAGCTGTAAGCTCCAAATCATGTGTGGGATAGTTCTTCTCATGAGTCCGTAATTGCCTAGATGCATAAGCAATTACTTTCCCGTGTTGTTGAAGAACGCAGCCCAATCCCTTACCGGAAGCATCACTATAAATTGAGAAATCGCCGGTACCTGCGGGTAGCGCAAGTATCGGCACCGTTGTAAGCCTCTTCTTTAGTTCCTCAAAAGCTGACTGGCAAGCTTCCGACCAAATGAATTCTTCGTTCTTCCTGGTGAGCTTCGTCATTGGTTCAGCAATCTTGGAGAAATCCTTCACAAACTTCTGATAGTAACCAGCTAAACCCAAAAAGCTTCTGATTTCTGCAACCGAACTTGGTGCAGTCCACTTCTCAATAGCAGCTATCTTCTTTGGATCCACCGAAATTCCTTTTCCTGTGACAACATGGCCCAGAAATTCTACTTTGTCTAAAAAGAATTCGCATTTAGATAGCTTACCATAGAGCTTCTCATTCCTCAAGGTGCTTAGAACTTTCCTCAGGTGCTCTTCATGCTCTTCTTCAGTCTTCGAGTAGATCAGTATGTCATCGATGAAGACAACAACAAACTGATCCAGGTATTCATGGAAGACCTTGTTCATGAGGTTCATGAATACCGCAGGAGCATTCGTCAGTCCAAACGGCATGACCAAGAATTCAAATTGCCCATACTTGGTGTTGAATGCCGTTTTCGGGATATCCTCCTTCCTGACCTTGATTTGGTGGTAACCTGATCTGAGATCTATCTTCGAAAATACCTTGGCTCCACTTAGTTGATCAAATAGGTCATCGATCCGGGGCAGAGGGTACTTGTTCTTGATGGTGATGTTGTTCAGCGCCCGGTAATCAATACACATCCGCACGATTCCATCCTTCTTGGGCACGAACAAAACTGGTGCTCTCCAGGGTGAAGCCCCGTCTCTGATAAATCCTTGTGCCTTCAGTTCGTCAATCTGGTCCTTCATCTCCTTTGCCTCTTTGGGGTTGACTCTGTAGCATCCCCGAGAAATAGGGGAAGAGCCGGGTACTAGGTCGATGGTGAATTCCACACCTCGATCTGGCGGCAATCCTGGAAGACTATCTGGAAAGACGTCCATGAATTCCGCTATAATAGGGTGAGGAGGCCCGGGTTCTTCAGTGATAGAGGAGTAGGTAACACTCTTCATGTCTTCCGGAGCTCGAGAGATTTCAAACTCCGGTTCTCCTGGTGGACTGAAGATTACACATCCTCTGTGACAATCTATCAGCGTATGCTGCTCACTTAACCAGTCCATCCCTATGACTACATCATAGTTGGGCAGGGGCATCACAAGTAAGGGTGTTAATAATTGATGGCCTGAGATAGTTATGGGACAGTTACAAGCCTCGGTGATGGGTATGGGTCCCCCACCAGTCATAACTCTACTAATCACCTTGCTAAGCCCCGTATCTAGGTGGTGTGTAGAAATAAACTTTGATGATATGAAACTATGTGATGCACCCGAATCAAATAATGCTATAGCAGGATATGAAAACACATAAATGGAACCTGTGATGACATCAGCGGTAGGTTCCTGCTCTGGTTCTTGCTCATCTGCTGCTAGGGCAAAAGCTCGCTCGGTCTTCTGCTGGTGTTGTCCGAACCGTTGTTGCTGAGTGGGTAGGGGAGCTCTTTGTTGAGTTGCTCCGGTCCGGTGGACTGACGAGGGGCAGTCCTTCACTTGGTGGGTGGCAGACCCACAGACTAGGCAGTGTACTAGCCTCTTCCTGCATATGTTCGACTGATGTCCTGGCCTCTTGCAAAAATCACAGACAAGGATCTACTTCTGAGGCGCTCGTTCATTGGTCCTTGCCTGATGGTGCTGCTGCTGATGGTACGAAGGCCTGTTGTTGTTGTTGTTGGGCCTCTTCTGGTTACCCTGGAAGTTGCTAGTTCCAGGATACTCCATTTTTGAACGAGAAGGCTGGCTCTTCTCCACGTCCTGAGCTCGTATCAGAATCTTCTCGTATGTCTTGGCGCCACCTGCGATCACAGGGGTACGAATCTCTTCCCTTAGTCCATACCTGAATCTTTCAGCACGATCCTTGGGGTCAGCAACCAAGTTCTGGGCAAAGCGGCTAAGTCGACTGAACTCTGCCGCATACTCTCCAACCTTCATGTTCCCTTGCTTCAGGTCCTGGAACTGTCTTTCCATCTCCCGTATCTCTGATGTTGGGAAGAACTTCCTGTGGAACAGCCTCTTGAAGGTGTCCCAGTCAAGCTGCTTGTCCTGGAGTCGGGGTTCATTCCGATACCAGGTGCTTGCCACATCTTGCAGCTGGAGTCCTACTGCTTCGGTCTTGAGGTCCTCTGGGAGTCGAGCGACGCTCAAGAGACGCTCCATGCTGTCAAGCCATTCATCGGCGTAGATGATACCCTCGGTTCCTTTGAAAGGTCGAGGGCCCTGCTTCTTGAAGCTCTCTATATCTCCGACCTTCATGTAATAATACGCCTCTAATTAAAAGAATGGCCTTAATGATATATAACTTAACTCCTGAATTTATGTTTACCTTGGCAGGTCGTGGCTCCAATGAAGTTGTTGCTCCTCTCTCGAGGGCAGCCATAACCACGTTATGGGCATTCTCTATGCCTTCTCTCATAATCGCGGTCTGCTCGCGATGGGCTTCAGCTTGGGCTGCAGTCTGTTCTCGATGAGCTTCTGCTTGGGCTCTCTGGGCTTCAAGCACTCCCCTTAGCATGCCCACTAGATCGGTGGGATCCACGGACACTGGTGGGGCAGCTGGTGCGGCCACTACCGCAGGGGACTACGACTCAGTCCGAGGAAGCACCGGTTCAGCCGTTTGTGCCGTAGAAGCGTAAACGTGACGGGGTGCTGGTGCAGCATGGGGACGGTCAGTCAGCTGCAAAGGAGGTGGGTCCCGACGTGCTTGAGAAGGTGGGGTGTGATTGGTAGATGACACCTCATCTTCAGTAGGGCCGGAACGGGTAGTCTTCCCTTTGGCCATACTCTGGAAGGTTTAGGGTGCAAACATAAGCAAGGTATCCTACCAGTCTATAATCAAACAAAAATATTTATTTATATATAATTCGGACCTATGTTGTGACAAATCAATGTTCTAGTGTTCTAATTGTTTCTAGGTATGTTTTCCTAAGTTGTTGTTCTGACCTGCATGGGCCACCACTAAAAACATGTCACGACCCGATCCCAAATAATTGGGTCGAACCGGATCATGCCCAGCCTGCACCGTTGTGAGACGACGGCAGTAAGCTGTTCCATAGCAGGTAATCACAACAACATCTATGTATATTTGTCACAACTGAATATTCGGGAATTTAAAACTTTATTCAACATTTAAAGAGTACAACTGGAATTAAAAGAAACTGAAATGAATACTGAATTCAATTTAACAAAAATTCTAAACAACAAAACTGGAAACAGGAAAATCTAGCTAAGCGTTTGGCTCGTCGGCCTCAAGTCCTGCGTCCTCCAATGGGGACTCTGGCAATACCACAGGGTACAGAACCGGGTCATAATAACTGTTGTATAACAGCTCAGCATCCTCAAAATCCCCTAAAAATGTTATCTCCAGTCAGGAGGAAGCAAAGTACAATTCATGATAATCTAATAATTAAAATAATAATAGAATCATGCACTTTTAAATAATTTGAAAGTAAACAGTTCTCCAGCAGTTAAAACATTGTGATGTGAATAGGCAATGAATATGACCGGCTTGGGTTGTACAGTTGTATCATATTGATACGATATGGCTTATCCCCGTGTGTATGAGGGGTAAGCTAATACAGTCATTATACTACTTTGGATGTGGTCATACTCATTATACTACTCCCCCAGTACCCAACAGTCAATCAGTCAGTGCTCTCAGAGAGAGTTCCGTGTTGCATCGTGGTTTAAACTTGCAATAAAACGATTATTAACTAATTGTAAACTAACACAAAATGTTGCCTTTGTTTATGACTGGAAACGATGTTGGTTCCGGGAAGGTGCTAGGTTCGTCTCCGAGATCCTACAGTTGGAGAACTCGACTTAGAACCATTGTGAAACCAAGCTAGGTGTGCTAGTTGCAATCTCTAGTAGCAGGTCCTAGTCAGATTTTAAATTTGTTTATTCTACTGCTAACGGTTTACGATGCATACTATGTTGGTTCTTCATTTAGTCGGATAGCCAGTTTCTGGTTTTTACTTGGAAAAATCGTCGTTACCGGTTAATTCGCAAAACTTTGTATTTTTAATATTATATATATAAAACTACATTTTCTTTCAATGATAAAACGTGGGTTTTGTTAATTAGAAATATTTTATTCAAGTTATTATATCGTGAAAAATTCTTATTTAATTTATACAAAATATTTATCAGTCATTTTGTTACGAAGCGCCTAATAATATAAATGATAAAACCATCCAAAAAATTAAAGGAAAATCAACCCAGAAAAATAAATGAAAAACCTAGGCTACGCAATACAGGGGCACAGCTGACAGAATAGGAACATGGGCTTATGCCCTTACAAACTTTACATAAATTAAAATAAGAGAAAGTTAGTTAGCTCTGACTAATATCCTGTATTTTAAAATATCGAAAACGAAATTAAAAATAAAATAAATAAAATCTTAGGAGTCTCAGACTTGGTCCAATCGTCACTATTAGCTAATGCCTCAACGTCCGGGTAAAACCGGTTTCGTTTGCATTTCACTAGGGCCCACGGACCCGTATGGTCGTCGCCCAAAAATCTATTTAAATAAATAATTTCCGAAAACCGATTTGAAATTCAATTCTAAAATTTTATAAAAATTTGGACAGCATTTCCTCTATTTTCGGGACAACCCAAAACTGGGAAAATGCGCCGAAACACCCATAATAAAAGTCCCAAACCAGGAAACACCCAGAAATTGACTTCCAAACCATTTTACACCAAAATTAAATTTACAGAATAATTCCCGAAGTTTAATCGGAAACCCGAAATATAGTTTCGGGAATTCCCGAAATGAATTGGGAAACCACGGCGCCCAAAATCCAGAAAACATATTTCGGAAAAATCCGAAATAAACACAAAACATCACAAAAACATCTCCGGAAAATCCGAAGTCACTACGTCAACCTAAAACTGAATTCCCGGGAGGGAAATCGGGGACCATTATCATCATCGACTACCGAATAAATGGAACGGGACCGGAATTATACCTTGGGTTGCTCGGCTAGAGCTCTCAGATGAAAAATTTGGAAGAAAAGCCAATTTCCCTCGGACTCGAAATATCCCAGAATATGCGAGTCGGAACCCACAAAAATTACGGGAACGACTCCACGGAAACAGCTCCACGGAAATGGCTCCACGGAAGTGGCGAGTCGAAACTCACCAAGGGCTGCGGACAACGGGTCAGAGTTGCACGAAGGGTGGCCCGGTCGAGATCGGGAACGAAAACCGACAGAAGCTCACGGGTCAACGCCGAAGGGGCGAACGGAACAACAGTAGTGGGCCCTGCACGGCAGGCCGAAGTGGCGCTGCGCAGGAGGTCGAGCGGACGGAGGCCTCGGGCGGAGGTTGCCGGCGTCGGGGCGCCTGGAGGCGGGGCCGAGAGGGGGTGGCCGCGGGACGCGCCGAGCTAGGGCAGCGCAGGGGCGACGCCGGGGAGACCGCGCGGAAGACGGGGCGCGGCCTGGGGTCGGGCCCGGGGATCGGGGTCCGGCGGGACGGCGCGGATGCGGCTCGGCTCGGCGTTCGGGTGGATCGGGGAGAGGGTTTTCTTTGGGAAAGAAAATGGAGTGCTGAAGGAAAGGAGTGGTGCTGGTGGGGTGGGTTTGTGAGTTTGCTAAGAAGAAGGAGGAAGGGAAGTATGGGGAGTTGGTGGTGGTGGTGAGATGTGAACGTGTGTCAGTGTTAGGAATAAATAAGGGGAGTGGTGAGTGTTCGTGTGGAGGAGATCATTAAGAGGAGAAATAAGGGGATCATGGGCCTGGTCGTGGGGACCAGGTCGGGTAAAAAAAAAATACATATATATATATATATATATATATATATATATATATATATTTTAATAAAACAAATAATAATCAGATTTTAAAAGAAATAAAAGGGTGGGTTCGAATCGGGATTCGATTCGGGTTCGAACTGGTCCAGGCTCGGGTCAGGTCAGCAACAAAAAACCAATTATTATTTTGAAAATAATTTCGAACTCATTATATAATATTAATAAATAGTAATAATAGAATAATAAATTATAAATCCAAAAACTGGGTTTCACAAATATAGAATGTAATATATAAATGCAAGCATGCAAGATAATGTATTGTATCCATATATGATGTATTCAACTTAAAGATAATGTAATATATAAAAGGAATGAATGATAATATATAACATGATATGTAAGGTAATGCAAGGTATGAAATATATGATGTGTGCATGTTTGTATGCCTCTATGTTAATGTATGAAATGATATGAATATACAATGTATGCATATATATAAAATATGTAGGTAATGCATAGATGCATGAATGAAATGAATGTATGTAATATGTTAATATAAATACAAGTATCTAATATGTATGAATGTAAGTATAATGTAATGCAAGTATACATGTATGTATCATGTAATATAATATACATGATATGTATGTATGCATGTATGCATGAATGAATGTAATATAATGTAGAGTATGCATATAAGAATATAATGTATGCAAGTATATAATGTATTCAAATATGTATGTATGTATAGGTGCATGAAAGTATGCAAGTATGCATATATGATATATATGTAGGCATGTATGCAATGTATGTATGTATACATGATATGTATGTATGCATGTATACAATGTAAGTATGTATGTATGCATTTCTATAAATTGAGTTAACCTATAACCTTTTACACACATGCATTCATACACCCTTTGACATCATGTATCCCATGTCACATACACCTACCTATCACTAAATCTGAGAACATTAACACATATCCATTCACACACATGCCAAACACACACATACTCACTTACTCTTTTACCTCTCTTTTTCTCTATATATATGCATGTGCCTATATATATAGCTTTCCTATATATATCTATGTATATGAATATGTAAATGTGAATAATATATATACGTTATATGACTAAGTTTGTGTGCCTTGTTAGCTTATGGTTTAGTTTTGTGCTTGGTTTAGTAAGTGACTTAAGCTATGAGTTAGTAGCTATCTTGGATACTTGATTTGCATATACTTAGTTTGTTTAGACCTAGAATTGACTAACCTAGACTAGTTGACCATTGTTGACCCAATCCTAGCTAGTTTGACCAAAGTTGACCAAGAGTTGACTTTGACCTAGATTAACTTAGAATCATGTAGATTGTATTATAATTTCAATTACCATATAAATTGAACCTGTGTTGTTATAACTAGGACTCTGTGACTCCAGTTGGCCATCTTTTTATATCAGCTGTTCAGGGTATCAGGCGAGTACATTCTCTGATCATTTCATAACTTGCTTAGAATTATATTCCTGCTCTAGTTTACCTTATTTGATGCTGTCATGATATTATCACGGATTGGTACTATATGGATCCCTACATTGAGATGTTATCCCCCTCGGGAGCATCGAATACATCATGTCATGTGTTTCATGTACATCATGTATTCCTCGCTCTCATGTTATTCATGTTTCTTATGTATTTCATGCTCGTTCATGCATGCTCGTGTACTCTCATGTGCTCTCATGTTCGTTCATGTTTCCCATGTATCTCTTGTATAACCTATATTTCATGTGCACTCATTTATGAGCCTTCATGTGAATTTCATGTGCACCCATTTATGGGCCCCCATGTGAACTTCATGTGCACTCATTTATGAGCTCTCATGTATACTTCATGTGCACCCATTTATGGGCTTCATGTGAAAACCTTGAAAACCATGTACGTAACATAACTTGTCTGGATCCTTGTGTATTGATTGGGGTATGTGGGAGTATAAATAGTCATGTGAACAATTCCAAAGCAGTATAGCCATGTACGCTTCTTTAGTATAGTCATATGCAAATCAAGCCGTTCACATGTCGACTTTGTACTCTAAATCACTAGTCACTGGTAGCTCTCTACTTATAGTAGATATTTCTATTACAGTTCTCTCTCTGTTTACATCATGTACTTTCTTTTAGTTTCATGTATCGTACTCTCTTGCATGTTTATATTCTCTAACCTGTTATGATCTGCGTGAGATGTATTATGCTCGCTCCCGTCCTGACTGGACCTGTTGAAAATTTTACAGAGGATGATGAGGAACCCTGCACCCCTTACTTTGGAGCTTGCCTAGATGACATCCGCGACCTGGACCCCTGGAGAGGTTCAGGCAGCTGCTGAGGACGATACCTTGCTTAGTTTAGATAGTCTAGATTGTTTCCTTTTTCATGTTTATCTGTTGTCCTTATTTTCAAGTTGTATATTTTAGAGATGTTGAGACTGGTAGTTGTTGAGACTTATGTTATTTCATTCTGTTGTACCTCAGTTGAGGATTTCTCTACCTTTTCCATCGTGCTATATTCTACCTTTAGATGTGATTGAGACTGTATTCTGCTATGTCACCTCCATTCGGAGTGTATATACTGTACATGTACCTTATATATTGTTAGATGTTTGACCTAGGACAGCGTTCTACCGCCGACACTGTGGCGTAGGCTGGGCGCTGTTACGTACTCGTACCCTCATAGTGGGTGCGGGTCGTGACACATTTTTTTAGTGGTGGCCCATGCAGGTCAAGTTTATGTAGTGGTATTCGAACTAGAGTATCACTACAGCCTGCAGTAGGATTATGATATATTTTTGAAGGTACTCAATCACAGTTAGGATTCCTTGAGAGATTCCTGGGACGACCCTTGAGAATCTTATTTAAACTTCAATTTGAAATCCTTTCCCTTGTTTTGTTCGCTCTCACTCCTTGATTATTGAATTTGATTTTGATGGATCGTTGTTGATTTTAATTTTCCTATCGAGATGAATTTTATGGCCTGAGTTACGATATTTTCTGATAACATATGTTGATGGGAATAACAGGGATGGTAAACGTCTACTTGATTATGGAACCTGTAGTTTATCGCAGCCATATTAGCTGGCGTGGCGGAAACATAGAGACCTGACTTCGGATGTACGTATCTTGGTTATGAGATTTGGAATTTCTCGCAGCTATACTAGTCGGCATAGCAAGAATTCCAGACGACATGATTATAGAGGTGCATGCCCCAGTTATGGAATCTATCGTTTATCGCAGCCTTGCTTACTGGCATGGCGAGGGCTCTGAGTAACATGATTTTGGACAGACGCATATGATTATCAAACTGTATCTTGAGAAGGTTTTAAACATATCATCTCTATCGTACCCTTCTGTTATAAATTGTATTCCATCATCAAATAATTTAGGAGTAGGGATATTTTAGCTTTATAGAGCTTATTCATATGTAGTTCTTTCATAGTGTAATGATATGATGACTTGTAGAGTGTCTGTACCCTAGAGATGATAGTTAGCATCGATATTAGAATAATAACCCATTGTAGATGATTTCCCTGTTATTTATAATACCTACCAGTTTTCATAGAGGTTGTTAGTCTGCTCTGTAGCCTTGATAATTTATTATTATTTTCCCTTGTACCTTTACAGTAAGACACCCATGACCAGAGCCTGTCCTTGAACATAGTTGTATTTCACCTAAAACTGAGAGGTCTATATATATATAGATAGATTGCAGATGATAGTGGCATATGGGATATGGGTTGGTTGGTATCTATAGGCCATTGTTGTATAGGATTATAGACATATTGTTTAGCCTATATTGGTTCAGTTTCCTATTTTAGTTAAGTTCTCCTTGTGATGAGTTCAGGCATGATAGATCAACCTTTATAAGCAGTGTGCAGACCCTTCACTAGATGTCATGTCCTTTTTCTTATAAATTTAGTCTCCTTAGCATCATTTCCTTTTGCCTACATTGGTGTTTCAGACCATTCATCCTTAGCCTAATTTCTGAGCATTGTTCAGTTCCTTACAAGTTTAGTCTACTTTAACCCTTGATGATCAGTTATATATGTATGGATATATAGGTGATATACTTAGGATATATATAATAGGTTGTTGTTCTTGAGCTTATGTATATATGGTATTGGGATTTGTGTGCTTAGATTATGGGTATTTAGTTATGGGTGACTTGATAAGATTGGGAAGTTAAGAGTTAGCCTATTATAGAGTTTTTCTTTTTGCTAACCTCTAGTTGCCAACACCTAGATAGCTAGCATAGGTAAAACCCTAAAAAGTTGACCAGTTAATGACCAAGTACTTGGATGTTGACAAATTGACTAGTGGTTGACCCTTGACTATGTTTGACCTAGAAGGAGTACTACCATCTTAAATTTCGAGGACAAAATTTTTCTAAGGTGGGTAGACTTGTAACACACAGTTTTCTAAATAAGGGCAATTTTGAAATTTTGTAATTTTATTATTAATGATATTTAAATCATAATATGATTTTTGGTAATTTTTAATTAATTTAAAACTATTTAAAATGTTGAATTGTGGTTTTGATGGTTAACTAGTTAAACCCTAGTTTTGCTAAGCCTAGAGACTAACCATGACCATGGGAGCCTAGTCATGTGATTAGAATGTCATATTACTACTTTTTAGCCTAAGAGTATTTTGGTCATTTTTGACTTATTAATGAAAATAAATTTTGATTAATTAGTATTGTGCTAATTGAATTGTTAGAGACTAACCTAGTTTTGACTAAACCTAGATGTTAATGATGCTCATGGAAGTTTAGTTAGAAGGTTAGAGACTTAATGGTTAAGTTAGATTAACAATATCTAGATATTTCATAGTAGGATATTTACCCCTTAGGATATTTGTGAAAAAGAAAGCCTTATGACTAGTTGAACCAATAGGAAGGCTTAGAATTGGGTGGACAACTCCTAGCCACTCATCTACATGAAAGAATAATCCAAATTCATCTAATGACCAGCCATCAAGTGCCCCCACCCTTCCTATAAAGAATTTTTAAGAAAATCATTGCCTTTTTTACCTCTACATAGAACCCTAAGTGTTCTTCCCTAAATTAGAGAGCTTCCCTCTTTGATTTGATTTCCTTTCCCTCACATTCCTTCATCCAAACTTCTCCTAATCCATCCCACACCATCAAGGAAGGATTCTATCCAAGAATTTGGGCAAGGTGCAAAGGGAGGTGTCCTTTTGGATAGATCTTCGTATCGGAGCCGTGTCCTAAAAATTTTTATTGGGATTTGACTCCCAATAGGTAAAACCTATCCTCTAACTTGATTTCCTTTGTATATTAATTAGTTTTGAATCCAAAGAATCCACCCCCATGCATGTGTCCCCTTTAGATTCAATTTGAGACCATTTGGAGTCCATTTGAGGATGTTATAGGTGTGTCTTGTGTCCTACTTGATAGATCCCAAATTAGGACACCCCATGTGTATGTATGTATGATAATAGTTTAAATAGATATTTAAATTCGGTTTTAGAACGGTTAGATAGTGGATTGATCTTAGTTAGGATGGTTAGAATGAGTTTCATTTGGATACATATGTTGGTATCCAAGTATCTTGGCCAACCCAAATTCGTCATAATTTTCATCCACATTTTTATTAACCAAAGCAACTTAGAAATGTCATAACTTTTAGCTTAGAACTCCGATTTATCTTCCATTTTTTAAAAGAACTGTATCGAAGTTAGATTTCCAAATATATATTTTAATAAACCAAATTCTTTTTGAAACTTTCTATAGAATTATTTGAGTGTCAGCTGTACGAAAGACGAACGCGTTTCGGTGTTGTTGCGATTCCGGGAGCTTCCGGACACGAAAATGCGATCCGTTTAAAGTTTCGGAAAGCTAGCACAAAGGGCTACAACATACTTTAATCCGAGAAGTTAGTGAAGGCCCAATTGGTACAGTATTGGTTTTAAGTACAAGAGTGACTATACGATATATGCATTTTGTGTAACCTATGAGCCTATGTAGTATGGATATTAAATGAATATAGAGTATGTAATGCATGATATGTTATATATATATATATATATATATATATATATATATATATATATATATATATATATATATATATATATATATATCCTCTTTACATTAATGTATATATATGGTTGAATGCAAGCATGTAGGAATGCAATTAATATAATATATGTAAGCAATGCATAAATGCGTGAATGAAAGAATGATATACAATGTATGCATGAAAGTATATAATGAATGCTAGATATGAATGTAAGGTATATATTTAATGATAGATATGAATGCATAATGTATAAATATTGTAATGCAATATATAATGATAACATGTATGGTAATGTAGAGTATATGATGCAAGCATGAATGAATGGAGGAAATACATGTATATAGGTAATATAGAATGTAATATATAAATGCAAGCATGCAAGATAATGTATTGTATCCATATATGATGTATTCAACTTAAAGATAATGTAATATATGAAAGGAATGAATGATAATATATAACATGATATGTAAGGTAATGCAATGTATGAAATATATGATGTGTGTATGTTTGTATGCCTCTATGTTAATGTATGAAATGATATGAATATACAATATATGCATATATATAAAATATGTAGGTAATGCATAGATGCATGAATGAAATGAATGTATGCAATATGTTAATATAAATGCAAGTATCTAATATGCATGAATGTAAGTATAATGTAATGCAAGTATACATGTATGTATCATGTAATATAATATACATGATATGTATGTATGCATGTATGCAGGAATGAATGTAATATAATGTAGAGTATGCATATAAGAATATAATGTATGCAAGTATATAATGTATTCAAATATGTATGTATGTATAGGTGCATGAACGTATGCAAGTATGCATATATGATATATATGTAGGCATGTATGCAATGTATGTATGTATACATGATATGTATGTATGCATGTATACAATGTAAGTATGTATGTATGCATTTCTATAAACTGAGTTAACCTATAACCTTTTACACACATGCATTCATACACCCTTTGACATCATGTATCCCATGTCACATACACCTACCTATCACTAAATCTGAGAACATTAACACATATCCTTTCACACACATGCCAAATATACACATACTCACTTACTCTTTTACCTCTCTTTCTCTATATATATATATACGTATGTGCCTATATATATAGCTTTCCTATATATATCTATGTATATGAATATGTGAATGTGAATAATATATATACATTATATGGCTAAGTTTGTGTGCCTTGTTAGCTTATGGTTTGGTTTTGTGCTTGGTTTAGCAAGTGACTTAGGCTATGAGTTAGTAGCTATCTTGGATACTTGATTTGCATATACTTAGTTTGTTTAGACCTATAATTGACTAACCTAGACTAGTTGACCATTGTTGACCCAATCCTAGCTAGTTTGACCAAAGTTGACCAAGAGTTGACTTTAACCTAGATTGACTTAGAATCATGTAGATTGTATTATAATTTCAATTACCATATAAATTGAACTCTTTATAACCAATGTTGCTATAACTAGGACTCTGTGACTCCAGTTGGCCTTCATTTCATATCAGCTGTTCAGGGTATCAGGCGAGTACATTCTCTGATCATTTCATAACTTGCTTATAATTATATTCCTGCTCTAGTTTACCTTATTTGATGCTGTCACGATATTATCACGGATTGGTACTATATGGATCCCTACATTGAGATGTTATCCCCCTCGGGAGCATCGGATACATCATGTCATGTGTTTCATGTACATCATGTATTCCTCGCTCTCATGTTATTCATGTTTCTCATGTGCTTCATGCTCGTTCATGCATGCTCGTATACTCTCATGTGCTCTCATGTTCGGTCATGTTTTCCATGTATCTCATGTATAACCTATACTTCATGTGCACTCATTTATGAGCCTTCATGTGAATTTCATGTGCACCCATTTATGGGCCCCCATGTGAACTTCATGTGCACTCATTTATGAGCTCTCATGTATACTTCATGTGCACCCATTTATGGGCTTCATATGAAAACCATGTACGTAACATAACTTGTCTGGATCCTTGTGTATTGATTGGGGTATGGGGGAGTATAAATAGTCATATGAACAATTCCAAAGTAGTATAGCCATGTACGCCTCTTTAGTATAGTCATGTGCAAATCAAGCCGTTCACATGTCGACTTTGTACTCTAAATCACTAGTCACTGGTAGCTCTCTACTTATAGTAGATATTTCTATTACAGTTCTCTCTCTGTTTACATCATGTACTTTCTTTTAGTTTCATGTATCATACTCTCTTGCATGTTTATATTCTCTAACCTGTTATGATCTGCGTGGGATGTATTGTGCTCGCTCCCGTCCTGACTGGACCTGTTAAAAATTTTACAGAGGATGATGAGGAACCCTGCACCCCTTACTTTGGAGCTTGCCTAGATGACATCCGTGACCTGGACCCCTGGGGAGGTTCAGGCAGCTGCTGAGGACGATACCTTGCTTAGTTTAGATAGTCTAGATTGTTTCCTTTTTCATGTTTATCTGTTGTCCTTATTTTCAAGTTGTATATTTTAGAGATATTGAGACTGGTAGTTGGTGAGACTTATGTTATTTCATTCTGTTGTACCTCAGTTGAGGATTTCTCTACCTTTTCCATCGTGCTATATTCTACCTTTAGATGTGATTGAGACTGTATTCTCCTGTGTCACCTCCATTCGGAGTGTATATACTGTACAGGTACCTTATATATTGTTAGATGATTGACCTAGGACAACGTTCTACTGCCGACACTGCGGCGTAGGCTGGGCGCTGTTACGTACCCTCACAGTGGGTGCGGGTCGTGACAGGATCTCAAGAGGCAGTACCGCTTCGCTCCCATAGACTAAGGAGAATGGTGTGTTGCCCGTAGGAGTCTGTACCGTTGTGCGGTAGGCCCAAAGGCATTCATCGAGCTTTTTGTCCCAATCACGTTTATTGGATGACACGACCTACTTTAGTAGCCTGACGATGGTCTTGTTAAATGCCTCGGCCAATCCGTTCGCTGTCGAATTGTAGGCGATTGATGCCACGTTCTGAATTCGATTCTTGTCACAGAATCTGCTGAAAACATGGCTGATGAACTATGGACCATTATCGTGGATAATCCTACGGGGTACCCCGAAACGGTAGATGACATGATGCTTGATAAAACTGATCACCCTGGAGCTTTTCACTTCCGTCAGCGGAACTGCTTCTGCCCATTTGGAGAAGTAGTCGGTGATGGCTAGGATGAAGCGGTGTCCCCTCGATGAGGGGGGTGATAGGTCCTACAATGTCCATGCCCCTAGCTTTAAAGGGCCAGGAGGCGGCCATAGGATGTAGTGGTTCCGACGGTGTATGGATAAAGTCGGCGTGAAGCTGGCAAGCATGGCACTTTTTAGCATAGTCGACAGCGTCGGCTGCCATGGTTGGCCAGTAGTAACCCATGCGTCGCAGTCGATCCTGCAACTTAGGGCTAGGTTGATGAGCCCCGCAAGTCCCGTCATGAGCTTCCCGAAGGGCTTCGGCTGCTTCTTCGTTGGATAGACATCGAAGGAGAAGTCCATCGTAGGAACGTCGGTACAGCGTTTTAGTAGCTGTATAATAGTAAAATCGAAGGGAACACCTTCTGACCAAGTTGGCTTCTTTCGGGTCTTCTGGGAGAATTCTATAGACAGCGAAGTCGATGAACGGGAACCTCTAATCTCGGACATTAACACCGGCACTTGTCGTCATGGCATGGGCCATTTATGAGCATAGGTTATTTTTGGGATAGACCAAGTCTCGACCAACTACCTTGACGTAGTGTTGAGTCCCGAGGGGTGCCGCTAATGAAGCTGCGAGGCCAGCCAGAGCGTCAGCCTCCAGGTTTTGGAGTCGAGGTACGTGTTCTATGAAGAACTTAGTGAAGGTTGAAATAATATTCAATGCAACTTCATGGTAAGGAACCAGATCTTCATGGCGAACTTTGTACTGCCCTCGGATTTGATTAACGACGAGTTTTGAGTCACCGTAAGCTTCCAGATGATCCACCCCCAGCTGTTGCGCCAGCTGGAGTCCCATGATGAGAGCGTTGTACTCGACAACATTGTTGGAGCACGGCTTCGAAATGGAGTAAGCACGCTGGATGACCAGCTGATCGGGGGAGACTAAGACTACCCCCACTCCGGCGATGATTTAGCCTTTGGGGCCTATTCTTGAAGCGCCATCGAAAAACACCTGACAGACAGAGTTTTTTTCGGTGACGTTTGATTCTTGGACCTCATCCGGGATGTCTTCATAGAGCCTGGAGGACTCTGGGATGGGGTGTGCGGCTAAAAAGTCGGTTAGAGCTTGACCCTTGACGGCTTTTTGTGGAACGAACACCATGTTGTACGGCGTCAATAGGATTGCCCATATAGCTAGTCGGGAGTTCAAAGATCCTGGCTTCGTCATGAGAACCCTGAGTGGATTGACTCGGAAGATGACATAAATTGTCTGGCCGGAAACATAATGACGAGTCTTCTGGATGGCGAACACCAAAGCCAAACACTCCTTTTCAACGGGGTTGTATCGGTGTTCGGCCCCGATCAGTGTCCTACTGAGGTAGTAGATAGCTTGCTCATAGCCTGCATCGTTGTTCTGAGCCAACAAAGCGCCGAGGGAATGATCCATGGCACGAACGTAGAGGAGAAATGGTTTGCCTGCGACGGGTGTCACCAGGACTGGCGGGTTCGTCAGGTAAGCTTTGATATCATCGAAAGATTTCTGGCATTCTTCTGTCCAGACGTAGGAGACTCCCTTCTTCATGAGCTGGGTGAAGGGTTGACATTTTCCAGAAATGTTTGCTATAAACCTTCGGATGTAGGCAAGACGCCCTTGCAGGTCTCGAAGTTCTCGGAGGTTCTTCGGAGGGTCCATGTCAAGGATGGCTTTGGTCTTCTCGGGGTCGGCATGAATGCCTTTCGTCGTGATAATGAAGCCCAAAAACTTTTCGCTAGAAACCCCAAGGAAGGATTTAGCGGGGTTCATCTTAAGTTGATGCGCTCGCATGAGATCGAAGACTGTCTTTAGGTCTTATAGGTGATCACCTTTGAGACGACTCTTGACTGTGATATCATCAACATAGCATTCAACTGTTTTGTGCAAATGTTGACGGAAGATGGTACTCATAGCTCGTTGGTATGTAGCACCAGCGTTCTTCAAGCCAAAGGACATTACTGTGTAGCAGATAACCCCCTTCGGAGTCCTGAATGACGTGTATTTTGCGTCATCGGGGAACATTTTGATCTGGTTGTAGCCCGAATACCCGTCCATAAATGATATGCGTTCGAAGCCACATGTATTGTCGATCATCACGTCAGTGATTGGAAGCGAAAATTCGTCTTTCGGGCAAGCAGTATTGAGATCCCTGAAGTCAATACAGACTCATATTTTCCCATTCTTCTTGGTGACAGGGACGACATTAGCCACCCAGTCTGGATGTTGCTCTTCACGAATGAACCCGCTGCTCAGGAGTTTGTCCACCTCTTGATCGATAGCGTTCATGATGTCAGGACGAAAGCGTCATTGTTGTTGCTTTATAGGCTTAGCATCAGGTAAGATGTTAAGTCTATGCATCGTGATCTGGGGATCAAGTCCCGGCATGTCTTCGTAGCTCCAGGCAAAGACGTCGATATATTCTTTGGCCAGTTGGACTAAAGACTCTCGGTCTGTTCCCTTTAGACTCTTGCTGATGAAGATGGGTTTGGAAGGGGATCCATCCCCAAGGTCGATCTGTTCGACCTCGTCTTCAGTAGGGGGTTCGCGTAATTCAAAACGAGACTCCCATTGCTTTTCTAGGCGTTGAGCCCAAGGTTCTTCCACAAAGAATTCTGGCGTTTGGTCGTCGCCTTCATCATCTTGAGATTATTCAGATGTCATGTTGACTGATAGCACCTTCCTGAAGACTGAGCCGATACTGGTATCGGAATCCCAAGTTGATGCTTCGGACGAATGAGAACGTTCCACTTCTTCTGCCTCCGAACTCTCTAGAGTTGCCGGCGGCGTGACATAGCCCACCCCCCGTTGAGTACGATGATAGTAGTCCTGCGGCTTTCCTTTAGACGTTGGAAGCCGGAGAGGAAGACGTCGACCCTTGTCGTAGTTCAGGCCCTTGTTGCTTTTCAGATCGTAACTCATCTTTTGGATGAGGTACTTTGCCTTGTCCGTGTACCGATAGACTTGTATTCTGCCGGTATCTGGTTCTGGCTTGAGTGGCAGGAGGTCTTGATGACGCTCGACTTTGCCGAAGATGATAGGTTCTTCATCCCGATTCCGTGGTAGGACTATAAAATAGACTCCTTGGGATGAGACTACTCGATTTACATGATTGACGGTCGTTATTTGTGTTTGTAACGACCGTAGAGCGTTATCTAATGTATACATGGCATTCCAATATGGAAGACTAGAATAATTGAAAGACACTTAAGACGCACCTTCAGGGGTGCCTCAACTGCACCTTCGATGACAGGTGCCTTCCCCTGTAGTTTTGCCACAAGGGGAGCCGACGTTTGAGGTGGTTTTTCCTTGAGCCGTATCTTCAAGGGAGCTTCAGTGGGTGTTCTACCTAGATAAGTCGGTACTTTTCCAGGCAGCTTGATTGCTATAGGAGGCAGCATCTGAGGCGGTTTCCCTTTGAGCCGAATTTTAAAAGGAGCGTCGGGAATCATCTCTGGCTCCATGTCCGGCTCCACCGCCATTTCTGCTTCGTCGTCAGCATCATTAGCTTCCCCTTCATCGAGCGTTTTATACAAGCTAGCATCGGTAAAGTAAGCTTCAACCCCCTTGAAAGGGTCAATGTCCGCGAATTCTGTCCGGATGATGTAGGACATGTACTTCATACATTGGTGGAGTGTGGATGACACCACCATGTACTCGTGCAGCCACGGGCGACCCAGCATCCGCGTCCATGACATAGCAAGTCACTTCGGTTCGGAGGTTACCGATATGACATTTTAGCCGTATTTTGTCCAGCGGTTCACTTTTGCTGGCATTGAAACTGCTGATTGTAGTGTTGGAAGGTGCCAGACGGTACATCGGGATCCCCAGTGTTGAGAGCAGAGTCCTAGGGATGATGCTAAGGGAAGACCCTGGATCAATCTAAATTCGCTTCACCTTGACGGAACCCACATACCCTGTGTAATACAGTGGCCTGTTGTGCCGGTTGTGCTTGAGCAGCATATCTTGTTGGGTGAAGGTTATGGTGGGGATGACCTCATCTGCACAATGGCGGTGCGCACATGTGGTCGGAGTATCCTCAGGCTGCTTGACCTGACTGATGAAGGACTCAGCATCCTTCAAGGCTTCACAGAGAGCTTCGCGGGTGTCTTTGGAAAGACGAAGAAGCTCAAACAGAGATAAGCGGGCAGGAGTACCGGCAAGTTGTACCAGTATGTCAAAGTTGTGGGGCTTGGCTAGCCCCGAAGCATTTTTCCTTCATAAAGGCTTGTCGAAATGGGCCTCTACGTGCTTCTGTTTATTGGCTGCTGGAGGTCTGGATGGGCCCTCTTCCTGGGCAGCAGTGGCAGTGCAGGGAGGCACCACCTCGATGGCAGCTTCATTGGATTGCGCGTTCAGCTGCGAACGTATTTGTACAGGAAGTGCCTCTTCTGTGGAGGAAGAGATCATGTGGCAAGACTTGATCTTCTTGCCCTTGGTTTTGGAGGTAGAGCGTACCCCCGATTGAGTAACTTCGGAGACGAGATCTGGGTGAACCCATAAGATCTCTCTCCGAGATGTGGTGAGTGGGATGAGTCCACTCACGTTGTCACGGGTAGGTGGTAGATTGACCACCTCCATTGTCGCCTTTGGGATGGAGACGACGCCATCTTGTGCTGTGGTTGGCGGTAAGGTGCCGAATTGGAGCGACACCAGGTTGGCCGAAACTGTCTTCTCCTCGTAATCGACGGAGATGACATTCGCATTGATCATGCACTGGATGTAGTTCTTGAGGACGTAGCAGTCCTGAGTTGGATGTCCGACAAACCGATGGTAGTGACAGTACCTCGGATTGTCAACTCTCCCAACCTCGTCGGGACACTTCGGGTCCGGTAATTTGATCTTATCACCCTGCTTCAACATCTCGAAGAGTTGCAAGATGTCTTCATCGTTGAAAGAATAGACCTCCTTTGGTCTCAGTCCAAGCAGAGGCTTCTGAGTAGGCGCTTGTGCGCCTTTAGAGGCATTGACAGTCAATATCTGCTTCCCTTTTGTCTCGTATCCAGGGTTGCTGGTAGCAGGCCGTTTCCCCTTGTCTTCAAAAGCCGGGAAACTGACTCCCAGAAGGCGAGCATTGCATGCCTTCTTTTCAGCAGCTTCGGCTTCAATAATTAATAAACTCCAGTCGGGAGGAGGAGTGGAGTTGAGCCATAGCTTAACCGCAGGAAGCATGTTCATGCTGCAGGAGGAGAGGAGTGCATGTTCTGGCATACCCGGGGGCAGTCTGAAGCAGGCTTGTCGAAAACGTTCGATGAATGCTCGAACCGTCTCTTTCTTCTTCTGACGTACCTCTATAAGGGACGCCATCGTCATGTCTTTCCCTCCGTCGTAGAAACGATTGAGGAAGAGACGTGTCAAGTCATCAAAGGAGGATATGGAGTTGTCAGGGAGACTGCAGTGCCAGTCGTAAGCCATTCCTTTCAATGCGCCGACAAACAGGCTGGTGAGTAGTGCGTCTTCCTTCGGGAGATGTCCCATTTGAGACTGGAAGTACGTCAGATAACGGCATGGAGAGTCCTTCCCGTCGTATGGCGTCAATGTTTACGGTTTATACTTAGGAGGATAAACAACTTTGTTCCATTCAAGGGGGTATGGTTGTGGGATCCCCATCTTCTTGCGCTCCTCCTGTCTATTCTTTGACTCGAAGTGCTCCCGCAAGTCCCTGATCATCTCAACCACGTCTTCCGTGGAGCTGGGAGTCGGAGAAGGCGGTACAGTCTGGAGTTGTACATTCGAAGGTTCCGATACCCGAGGTGCTTCTCGGCAATCGGTATTTAAGGATGCCCGTTGAAGGGGCACACTTGATTCCCCGTTGACTCCTGGGTCCGGATTGGTGAAAGGTGCTCTGGAAAAAGCTGACCATATCTTGAACACTGCTTGAGTCAGTGTTTGCATGCATAGAGGGTTTTGAGTCCCCCCTCTCAGGTATCCATGCGCTGAACGAGGTCTGTTGGTGGCGCATCTGACTCCGTATCACCACCTCCCGTCATGTATACTGTCATGACATGACTGGAAGTAGATGGGTCGGTTGAAGCTTCACTTTCAGCCTCACTCTCTTGTAGAAGAGTCACTTCCCCTGGAGCTTCGTCTTGGCTACCCCCAGCTATGTTCTGGAGGATGTCTTCGTCTTGGGGTTGAAGATCAACAGGAGCTTGACCACCACCAACTATGTTCTGGAGGATAACTTCGTCTTCGGGATGAAGATCAACAAGGGCTTGACTACCCCCAGCTTCTTCCGAAATTTTCTTTCTCCCCCGGTTGCCTTCAAACACTCTTGAGGACGGGACAGTCGTCTTGGTCTTCCTCGGCTGGCTCTTGGAGGAGGACGAGGTCGAGGAGTTGCCAGTCGCCTTTCGGATTGGCGAGGAGTTAGAGATTACGTTGCAAGAAGCAACCTTTAGTTCTGGCTCCTCCTTAATCGACACCTTCTTCCCGAGGCGACGTTGGAGGGGTATTGATGATTGCAGCCGCTGGAACACAGACTGCCTTTGTGGTGGGACTGTTGTCTTGCAACAACAGTTGATGGTGACTACAGCACAGGTGTCCACTGTGAGGGACGCATTGTGCTTGTCAGTTGACTCTCCTGATCGGCATTTGTGAATAATCACATTACGCAAATCGTTAGAGGAGAGTGCCACCTACACACCCCCATCAGGCGTATGGCAAGGCCAAGCGTCGGGGTGGTCAAGTGAATACTGTACCCCCTGATCCGGTGCAAAAGATGCGCCCAGATCAATAGTGGGGGAACAACATTTAGAGTGGCTTGAACTAGCCTCAGACGCACAACCAATGTAGGCACGGGGGTTCAAGACCACAGAGTTTGCCTTGCACTACTTGGTTGCGAACGCAGCAGATGCGCCCAAGTGAGACAAGGACTTTGAGGGTCGACTCGTTTCTGGCGCAGAAGCACCCGAGTCAACTTTGTACAGCTTACCATCAGCATCGCACATGATTGTGAGCGCATGCTTCTGGTTTGCCGTTGGCATAGCACGTTTGAGGCGCATGGCCCGTGCTGCCTTGGACTTCTTCGTACTAGTCCGCTGGGGTGCATAGTACTCAGAATCCAAATTCTCCTCTCCACGACAGCGAGTGATTCTGTTAAAGACAGAAGCCTTCTGCGGCGCATCAGAGTTCATGCGCAGGGCGTTAGATGCACCCCTGCTCCGTCGACGCATCTTCCTTGTCTGAGAAGGAGATGGTTGGGGAATGTGGTCAGCCCTCCGTTTCCCTGAGAGATGTGCTGCACCCGCAGGCGCATCCTGGCTGCTGAGGACTTCAGCGGGAAGGGTATGCTGCATCGGCGCATCCCCTTCGGTGATGGTGCCAGGGGCGTCAGCCTTGTTCACCCAGACTTGGCGAGTATTCTTCGGCTTTGGAGCCGCTTCAAAGGACTTGCGCTGCCTCCAGAGATGAACTCCTCATACGCCTGTTGATTGAGGCGTACGACCAACGTCTTGTGGGAGGAGCCCACCTTCACGTCGTCAGATTGCGACACAGCTTTCTCAGCGGAGGAAAAAGAGGTCCCCAGCAGAGTCACCAGCTTGTTTGCCATTAAAATCTTTGAATGCAATTTCAATTACAAACAGAACAATATTACAATGTAGGACTTCGATGTAGTCCTAGGATTACACTTTTGTTTTTATCTGGGTCCTGTGTCGATGGAGCAAATGGTAATGCGTTGACTCCATTGACGATCTGACGACGGTTTTCGGTTCTCTGAAGGTCTGGGTTGCTCTGGATGTCGGAGCTTACGGAGGGGAAGAAGACGTTGAGTGTCTCTTCCGATCTCTGTGGGTGATAACTCTGATGCTCTGGTTATGTCTGTCTTTGACTGTGCGTCTCTGTATGTCTGTGTGTATGAAAGAAGGAAAGGATCCCTCTATTTATAAGTAGGTTGGGCTGCTCATGCACGCATATGTAGGATGCACCTGTAGGTGGGAACGCCACGTGGCTGGAGCTGCGGGCGACGCATGGATGATGCGCCATGACTTGTGGGTTGAATCCTTCATGCTACATTTATGGGCTGGCACGTAGCAGTGGAGAGGATCTTTCGGTTGCTGAGATCTTGGATGGTTAGCACCCCTTCATAGGCTAAACTGAGTCAAAGGACACGTGGCGCATGTTCGTAGCTCAAAGATCTCAGATTTGGTGGAGAGTGATTTGACAGGATGCGCCTGGGATTGGGCGCATGAGAAGATTTTGGCTCATAACCTTCAGGAGTCATGAACCGGTCTGGACGCACGGCTTTTGAGGCGTATGCGAGTCTTCGGGCGCATGACTGCGAAGGCGCATGCGAATGATCGATCGGCCACGTGGCTTGTAACCGCCAAAGGAGAGTAATGATGACGCTGACGTCAGCGGTGCTTCGTTTTCTGTAAAAGTTGTTGCTGCTCTGTCATCGAGGCATGGCTGCTGTCGTGTCAGACTTCATCATTTAATGTTCTTGACGGGTGATGGGCCTTTGAGTAGGCACATTGGTCTGCGTTCCACTAGGTGCATGGGGACGGCTGGGGCGTATCCTTATGAAGCGCTTGGTGCTGATGGGTGCGTCTGCATGATGCGCGGTCCGACCGACGCATCTGTTTGCATGACGCATCTTTATTGGTCCGACTGTTGAGTTCTTCGAGTGGTTTAAATAGCCGTTTTGACTTGGCTGAATTTGAAGAGGCAAATTCATCATCGTAAATGCAAGTTCAATGCATTAACTTCGGGAAGGTTGCCACTTGGCGCATGGGTTTGATTTGCCCTGGCCTATATAAATAGCAACAATTTGAGAGAGTTTTGTTGTCTCTCCCTTGACTTCTCGACGAAGATGAATTCCTTTGCCTGAGTAAATTCTGTTGCCAAGATGCTCCCCAGGGTGAAGATGCGTCGAGTCGTCTTCGTATGCACTCGTAAAGGTGACTGTAACATCCAAAAGTCGTGATCGCGGGCTCCCGACGCAGGCCGAAGGTACCTGTTGCATCTAAAGATCGGGATGCTCGAGTCCCGTCTCCGTTATGCCGGAAGAGCCGCAAATCAGAATTGTGGTGCTCTCCTCTTCCTTGGGCTTTGGAGAGCTCTTCCTCCTGCTAGTGTGGAGTCGATCGCCCGCTCTTGTTATGCTCAAAGATGCTCCTTTAGCCGAAGCACTTGATCGGGTCGAAGCAGAGCGCATACGACGAGACTTCGTGATGCGCATAATTGAGACGCTGAAGAGACGCGCCTGACTGAGACGCTGAAGAGACGTGCCTGTCTAATGATGCGCCTGGCATGGGGCGCATGGCAGTTTGCTGCGTCTGGCTGTAGTCGTAGGATCTTTCTTTTTGTAGAAGTTCTCCTTTGTAAAGCCTTTCTTTTAGACATGTAATAGACTTTTATATGAAATAAAAATCCTTTTTTGATGTCTATACTTTTGATGTCTTTTGTTGTGCCAAGTACTTCGTTTGAGCTCCTTGGCGCATGTTGTGTTAAGCGCATAGGAATTCTGGCCTGTAGATGCGCCTGAAATTCTGTGCTTCTACACAACCAACAACCACTGTCCAAACCACAGAATAACTATGCCGCGACGTACAAACGACGCGTGTATCTCCTAAACACAACAATTAACAAAAGTCGATCCCCGTAACGGTGTCGGGACCGCGTCATCATCGGTACGCAATGCGACACACCAACGGAAGGGACACGGGGACACGAAATTATACCTCGGGTGCTCGGCTAGAGCTCTTAGATGTAAAAATTAGAGGAAAGAATCCGCACGGACAGCGGGATTGGCTCGGGACAGCACGTACAGGAATGCGGACAGTGCACGGATAGCGCACAGGAGCCGCGAAACAGTAGATCAGGGCCCGGGATGGACCGTTCAGCGGTACGGAAGACTGTGGGGCGCGAGGTCGCGGGCGGAACAGCGGCACAGGGCTGCGGGATCGCCGGGAGGCGGGCGGTCGACCTGGGCGGACGCGTCGGAGGGGCTGAGCGGGTCGGGGCCGATGGGAGACGCGGCGCAGGGGGTCGACGGTGCCGGGACGAAAGGGAGGGGGTTCTGGAAGGGGAGTGGATTATGGGAAGAGGAAGGAGAAGGGAAGGGGAAAGTTCTCTGAAGGAGGAAATGGGTGAGGAGGTTTATAAAAGTGAGTGTGTGTGAGGAATGGGGGAGGAGAGTGGAGAGGAGAAGTTGTAGGAGGAAGAAGAGTGCTGGTGTGTGCGTGTGTGTGCGTGAGTAATTTCAGGGGAGAGGGGAACGTGGGTGCAGCTGGGGGGTATTAGAAAAGGTTTGGTTTCATTTTTATTTATTTATTCTCTTTGACTAAGTATTAGTTAGAAGCTAATTGTTATTTTCAAAAGTCCAAAAAGTGACTTAATAAAGAAACTTGGGTTCTGGACAGGGATCGGGTTCGAATCTCGGGGTCGGACCCCGGACACGGAATCGGGACTGGCCACAAGCAAAAATCCAATTAATTTATTTTTGAAATAATTATTTCCTGATCTGACTAAATATAATAATATTAATAATAATAGTAATAATAATAATAATAATAGTAATAATAAGTAATAATAATAATAATAACAATAATAACAAAACTAATCTAAGACTATGCTAGCAGCCGAAATCCAATAATTCAATAAATCCAAAATTTGCGGGTTTCACAAATTTTTATGTATTTATTTGGATTTTTAGAAATAATTTTCATATATATATATATATATATATATATATATATATATATATATATATATATATATATATATATATATAAAAGTCGAATTCTCGCGAGAAAAATCAATTTCTCGCGAGATGACCAACCGCAGAATAGCCGCGCCCCCTGGAAATGAACGAATCAATCCGCAACTCATCGATTTCTTCATAAACTCAACCCAACTCCTTCCCCATCCACTCCAAATACCCTGATGCCCATTCTCGACCGCCGATGACCGCCAGAAATCGCCGACAATTGTCAAAAAATGTGCCCAAAATCGCCGAGGAGCAACTTAAGTACACAACAAGGTACCCCTGTTCTCCGGCCTCTTTCTCTCTGTGTAGTTGTCCGTTTCGCGAACCATAAAAAGTTACAGAAAGCCAACATGACCCTCTAGGACTCTCTTCAAATAGAATTAATTTAGATGTCCTGGATTGATCGCAAAATGATCCAAAGTTGACAAAAACCATATTTTAGAACTGTTAGAAATCAGTCCAACTACCCAACTTTGAACATTGTTTTCTTCCAATTCATGCACAATTTTTAAATTCTGTTTGAAGGAATTTGTTGACAACATATATGGCATCATTACTCAGTTTTTATATTTAATAGTAGTTGATTATATTCTGTTTAAAATCATTTTCAAAACACCAAAAAACTATATTTCAAAAACTAAAATTTTAGAAAAAATTTCCGATACGGCGTGCGCTCCGACAAACCGGACGACGTGGTCATAATCTATGAGCATTAAAAGATGCGTATGAATGTTGTAGACGTGTGGGATTCAATGGAACTCGATTTCATTGTGTATGCGCTACAAAATCGAACCGTATCCATCAAAATTCCCCCGTATCGGCATTTTGTGAACTTCATATCCAATTTGGAACTATTCATCGGACTGGGACGAAACTTACATCATTGGATTCAAAACATTTTTTTGATCCTGTGAGCCAAGTTTGGTCCAATTATGAGAAGGTTGACCGAAACGCTATTTTGGCGGGCCCGTAATCCGATCCAACGGGCGAATTTGTGCACGGCCCACTGGAATCCAACTTTTGATATATGGTTAGATTCATATCGTAAAATTGAAATCATAGACATATAATTTGATGACTTTTAGAGACCTTAGTTCTGGCATGCTTTTTGGTGCAAAGCGGGTCCAACGGCGGACACCGAATTGACCCAAAATTACGATTTCGTTCATGTGTCCATAATTGGACTTTTGGGTAGGCAATCTTAGACATTTCTTTTATGTCGGAAATATTTGTGATATTTGTTTCAGCATCCGGAGACGTTTGTGAAAGTTGACGTTCACAACCTTGCTTTCTGACGATTTGAGTCACATGACTTGTCGATTTTTCATACCACTTGAGGCAAGAAACCTTACCATGATTTACTATTCTTCATGTTAATTTATTACTGTTATTTATTTCAGTATTTATTTCCTGTCTAGTCCTATCATACTGTGCGTCCAAGTCATACTTGGGTGTGAACAACTATTTTTAGTCGTTTACTATTCTAGTTGTTTATTTAATTGTATTGACTTAGTATAGTTGACCACCCCATTGATGTGAGATATTGGCATATCTTCTATGGCCTTGACACAAGTATACCATGAGTTGTGAGTCTCATGTAGGACACGGTTTTGCATATTCGGTTGGCCTCCGTTACGTATGGAATGTGCGACGGTTAGGATATAACTGCTGATAGTATATGCATGTTTAGTGGACTTAGCAGTTATTAGATGATCACATGTGTCATGGACATGACATGGATAGACATGGGGGTGGGGAGGACAGTTCCTTAGCGTATGGGCCACGTTGCACTTTTCTTTTGTAACTCGGAAGCTCCACTGGAGATACGGTGTGAGATGACCCTCTTAGGTTTGACACTGTCATCCTAAGGAACGTTATACGTTGAGGCCCCTGATTCCCAAGCAAGAATTATGCCAAATCCCATTTATTAGCCAGAGTGCCCATGCGTCAGAGGTTTGTTCTTAAACTACATTTCACTTAGAATGGTTAGAGGACCCGCCTGGTTTACTTACATTCAGTATATTGGCATGTTGTATATTTCTTGTTGCGTCCCTCTGTGGACCTGGTAATTTCTCCAGGTATAGATCAACATGATTATCCTCATGAGTATGGATCAGCTCTGGAGATAGTTTATGCTGACGAGGAGATGTACCCTACTGATCAGCCATGTTCATATCTTAGCATTTGAGACATTTATTATTTTGTGTAGACAACTACTCTGCTTTTACAGACTTACATTGACAGAGAAAGACGGAACGATCCTCGGTTAGAGGCTTAATGAAGATGTCCGCAAGTTGATATGTAGTGCCAATAAACTCAAGATAAATGTCCCCTTTTGTTGGTAGTCTCTTAGAAAGTGATGTCTAATCTCAATATGTTTGGTGCATGAGTGACAAATCGAGTTTTTTGTGAGATTAATAGAACTAGTATTGTCACACTTGATAGAGATACTATTTAAAGAAATGCTATAGTCTACAAGTGTTTGTGTCAAACAAAGAATTTGTGCACAACAGCATCCAGCCGCTATGTATTCGACTTCAGTTGTGGAAAGAGCAACTGAGTTTTCTTTCTTACTAAACCATGAGATCAAGGATTTTCCATGGAATTGACATGTACCACTAGTATTTTTTGGGTCAGTCTTGCATCCGGCAAAATCTGCATCTGAGTAGCCGATAAGGTCAAAGGATGAAGATTTTGGATACCAAAGTCCTATGTTAATGGTGTCTTTGAGATACCGAAAATTTTTCTTAACAACACATAAATGTGATTCTTTAGAATTTGCTTGGTACCGTGCACAAAGAAAAACACTAAACATGATATCGGGATGACTTGCAGTTAAGTAAAGTAAGCTACCAATCATACCTCAATACTTACGAATGTCGACCTAGATACCATTTTCATCGTGATCAAGCTTTGTCGTTGTGGCCATAGGAGTTCTCATTGATTTGGATGAGTCTAGTTCAAAGCGCTTGAGGAGATCCTTTGTATATTTAGCTTGATTGATGAATGTGCCTTTCGGTCCTTGCTTGATTTGTAATTCAAGGAAGAATGAGAGTTCCCCCGTCATGCTTATTTCAAATTCGTCCTGCATAACTTTGGCAAATTTTATACAAATTGTCTTATTAGTGGAAGCAAAAATAATATCATCAACATAGATTTGAACTAATAGAAGTTTGCCATTATGTGTTTTAATAAAAAGTGTGGTGTCAACTTTGCCCTTAGAGAAATTATTAGAGATGAGAAAAGAGCTAAGACGCTCATACCAATCATAAGGGACTTGTTTGAGGCTATATAGGGATTTGTGTAATTTGAAGACGTGATCAGAAAATTTAAAATCTTTAAAGCCGGGAGGTTGCTTGACATACACCTCTTCTTTAATAACACCATTTAAAAAGGCACTTTTGACATCCATTTAAAAGAGTTTGAAATTATTGAAACAAGTAAAAGCACAAATCATTCGAATGGATTCAAGACGAGCAACCGGAGTATAGGTTCCTTCGTAGTCAATGCCTTCCTCTTGGTTATATCCTTGAGCAACCAATCGGGCTTTGTTACGACTGACGATACCATCCTCGTTGAGTTTATTTCGAGACACCCATTTTATCCCAATAATAGGATAGTTGTGGGGTTTAGGAACGAGTTCCCAAACGTTGTTTCGCTCAAATTGATTTAGCTTTTCTTGCATAGCAATCATCCAAAATTTATCATTAAAAGCTTTATTAATGTTTTTAGGCTCTATTTGTGAAATAAAAGCCACAATTGCGCAGTGATCTCGTGTAGAGGATCTAGTGCTAACCCGTGAGGAAGGGATAAGCTTCTTAGGATGATGAGGGACAATATCCATTCTATGGGGAGATCCTCTTGAGGAGGCTCTATTGGTGAAGCATCTTCGGTTGGAGTAGTCTCTCTCAACTTCATTGTTAGATGAAGGAGAACTAGTGTCTCCAAGAGATGAGTTTTCCAAACCAAAATAGAGGTCATCAACATCATTCGAGGAAATAGATGTAGAGGTGTTAAGTTCGTCAAAAGAGACATTGATTGACTCTTCGACTACAAGATTTCTTTTGTTGAATACACAAAAACTTTTCTATGCATAAAATAACTACGAAAGATATCTTCATAGGCTTTTTCTTCAAATTTGCCTAGGTTATCTTTGGTGTTCAAAATAAAGCATTTGCATCCAAAAACTTTGAAATATTCAATAGAAGGAATTTTGTCAAACCAAAGATCATATGGAGTTTTTTTAGAAATATGTCTAATTAAGACTCTATTTATAACATAACATGTCGTGTTAACGGCTTCTGCCCAAAAGTATTGGGGGAGCTTGTATTGGTTTAACATGACCCTTGTCATATCGCCAAGGGTTCTATTCTTTCTTTCCACAATACTATTTTGTTGTGGAGTTCTAGGGAGAGCAAAATCATGATCAAAACCATTTTTATCACAAAATCTTTTAGAATTGGCATTATCAAATTCTCCTCCATGATCACTTCTACTCTTGTTGATCATAATGTCTTTTCATTTTGAACTCGTTTACAAAAAGCAATAAATTCACGAAAAGTATCACTTTTATTTGCAAGAAAAATAATCCAAGTAAATCTCGAAAAATTATCAACTAAAACAAAGCATGGAGTTTGCCACCAAGACTAGCTACTCTACTATGACCAAATAGATCCATATGAATAAGTTGAAGAAGTCTAGTAGTACTCAAGGAGTTGATGGATTTGAAAGAAGACTTTGTTAACTTACTTCTCGCATTCTTCACATATCATGTATTTCTTGAATGGAATGCTTGGAATTCCTCTAACAAGCTTCTTGAAGGCTAGTCGGGAGATGGTGTTCATGTTGGCGTGTCCAAGTCTCATATGCCAAAACCAACTCTCATCATTCTTTGCTACTAAGCACATGTCATTGTTAGTGCTTTCAACAAAATAAAGAACATAAATGTTATTTTCTCTAATACCTTTGTACACGATAGAACCACTTGTTCTATCAGAAATAAAGCACTTGTGTTTAACAAAGTTAACATCATAGCCATTATCCGTGAGATGGCTAATGCTAAGAAGGTTGTGCTTAAGATTTGTAATAAGACAAACATTTTTAATACAAGGATAAGGAGGGGATCCGATATTACCATGCCCAATGATGTACCCCTTTAAATTATTGTCGAAGGATACATGTCCTTCCTTCTTCATCGATAGCGTTGCAAAGAGTGAAGCATCACCGGTCATGTGCCGTGAGCCATCGCTATCGAGAATCCATTTGCTTCTATCATGCGATGGATGGTTCACCTACAACACAAGTTGAAGATGAAGACTTTGGTACCCAGAAATGTTTGGGTCCTTAACGGTTAGTTTTAGGAACCCATTTAAACATTCTCATGTCAACATGCTTTCTCATTTGACAATAATGAGATGTGTGTCCAAGTAAACCACAATAATGGCACATCATGGGTGTCATAGATCTAGAGGAAAGTGAGTGAGTGTTGTGTGTATACGGAGGAGTTCTAGTGTGGGTGTTGCGGTGATGATAGTAGAAAGCATGATGTGATGTGTTTTTTTTTCAAAGGTCCTTTGTGTATGTGCGTATGTTTGGGATAGGACCTGATTGTTGTGCTCTTATGAGTATGATTCTTGTGGCTAGTGTTGTGATGTGTGTTGGTGTGTCTTTGGTTGTGGCGTTGAGTGGTTGTGTGAGCCAAGTCTCTATCAACTTATTTCTTACTATTTGTAAGAAGGTCATTGTATTTGATAGAGGTTGCATATTCTCTTTGGTTTATGGCAAGTGTCTTGTGCATAGCAAGTTCATATCCTTCCTTGAGGGATTGATATTCAATGTCCTTTTTCTTGATGACGTCTTGGGCTTCTTGGAGTTTTAGTCGAAGAGACTCAATCTCATTTGTGTCAAAAGCAGGGGACTTCCCTTTTATATCAAGGATGATATTTGAAAGTCTTTCTATTTCTTCCTTGAATGTGTCAACTCTTTAAGAGATTTTCTGTGCTTACTTCTTATAACCTTGTGTTCATCGTGTAGTTCAAAAATAACAATTTTCTAATTCGGTGTAAGAGAGAGAGCATTCATAAAAAGTTCATTGAGTACCTGATTTGATTCCGTTGCCATGAGACAAACATTTGCATTGTGTTTGCATTCTTTGCCGTTGTCCGAGTCACTAGCATCACTTTTGCACTAGATGCCAGTATTGGCGTATTTTCTTGAGGATGAGCTTCCTCTGCTTGGCCTCTCGTATTTGTCGTATTCTCTTCTTCCCATTGGACAATCTCTTTTGATGTATTCGATCTTCCTACGGTTGTAACAAGAGGTTTCTTCAGCCATGTCCCTCCTTGAACGACTTGCTTTGTTAAATTTGAGAAACTTTTGAAAATGCTTGGCAGTGAGAGCAATTTCTTCGTCATCTGAATCGTCATCATCAGAGTCATTTTTTGGGGAGAACTTGATGGCTTTGAGAGCGAGGATTTTTCTTTTTTTCTTCGTCTTCTCTGTCTCCTTTTTTTTGTATGGGGGCATTTTCTTGATCCTTCATGTCCAGCTTGTGGGTCATCAACTTCCCCATGAGTGTCTCGAGGTTCATTGTTGTTAGGTCATTCCCTTTGATGATGACGGTAGCTTTGGGGTTCCATCCCTTGGTTAATCCTCTGAGAATCTTTCGAATCTTTTCGTGAGTGGGGTAAATCTTACTAAGAGAAGAGAGATGGTTAATGATATCAAAGAGTCGAGTAAACATAGCAATGATAGACTCATCGTATTTCATTTTAAAAGATTCATACTCTTGTGTGAGTCTACTAATCTTTGATTCCTTTACTTGTGATGTTCTCTCGTGTGTGACTTCCAAAAATTTTTATGTTTTGTTGAAAGTTTTGCAAGTAGAGATTCTATTGAATTCATTACTATCAAGAGCACAATAGAGTGCATTCATAGCCTTTGCATCTCGACTTGCGACCTTCTTGTCGTTCTCGAAAAGTTTATCTCTAAGAGTTTCTGAAACTACTTCCTCAATAACTATAGAAGATTTAGGAATGCCATTTACAATGCAATCCCATAGATTGAAGTCTAGAGATTTCAAGTAAATGTCCATCCTAATTTTCCAATAGTTATAGTTGGTTCCATCAAATAAAGAAGGTCTATTTGTGGAGTGTCCCTCATTGTGGAATGAGTTGGTACTAGGGTTAGTGGCCATAGATCACTCTAAGGATGTAAATCCAAATCAAGTGACAAGGCTCTGATACCAATTGTAGAACCCTAGAGGGGGGGGGGTGAATAAGGTAATAAAATAATTACCAGTAATAAATATTAATTTAAAGGATAATAAATAAGAGAAAGAATCAAACACTCGATGTATCCTGGTATCCTCCCATGGGGCACTCCAGTCCCGGAACTCTCTCTGGCTTTAATCCACTATTTGAGTAAATAGTTACACACGAGTTTGGATCCGAAGAACTCGTCAACTTCTAACACGAGTTTGGATCCGAAGAGCTCGTCAACTTCTTACACATGAGTTTTATTCTGAAGGCTCGTCAACTTCTTATACGAGTTTTCCTCCGAAGGCTTGTCAACTTCAACTTAAGAGAAAGAAAGGTTTTGATCTTCTAGAACACTTTGAAGATCAAATATTATAACCTTTGAATACTCTAGCACTTTTTGTTGGATGACAAATTAAAGCTTTTGTAGAGTAGTAATGGTGGAGCTCTTTGGTGGTTGAGAAATTTAAAGCTCAAGTGGATATCTTTAAAGAGAAGACTCAACCACCTTAAATAGAACAACCAAGAGAGCTAGTCATTTAATGCTCCAAACATTCAGCGATCGGTATACCGTTGGTACCAATCAAAATTTCATCGGTATACCGTTTTGCAACGGTAACGGTAATAAAACTAGCTGTTGGAGCTTTTAATGCTATGGATTTGACCATTCAAAAATTCAAAGTATTTATAAAACGGTATATCATCGGTATGAAACGGTATTCCGACTGTATGCCAAATTTTTAGACATGTTTTTTTGTGCACGAAATTTGGTGTACCGTCGGTACGAACCGGTGTACTGTCGGTATTTTGATTTTGTAGACATAACCTTTTCTGTACACAAAATTCGGTATGTTGTCGGTACGAATCGGTGTACCATCGGTATTTGTAGACAGAACCTTTTATGTGCACAAAATTCAGTATGCCGTCGAAATTCCGAATTTGTAGATAGAATCTTTTCTATGCACAAAATTCGGTATAACGTCGGTACGAACCGACGTACCGTCGATATTTTGTTGCTGTAAGGAAAAATAATTTTGGAAAACATTTTATATAGGCTTTTGGTTTGTCATCCACCTTAAGTGTTTCACAGTTGTCATAGACCTTGTACAGACTCTAGAAACTTGGATCTTTGAGTGTGAGCTTTGAGTATGCTGATAGCTTCTCTTCAGTCTTTTTTTTACCAGTTCGTAAGTCTTTCGAGAGGCTTATTGCAATGACTTTGTTTTCATCGATCTTCTGTAGTAGTCTTTGAGAGACTCTAGCGGTGTATCTGATTCTAAAAAAGATAGAAAGACTAAAACACGAAGATGCAGTTAATGTTATCAAAATCAATGTACCAACAATATATATATTATGTTGGTATATATATACACTATATATGATTTCATATATGACATTTCAAACATCTTATTATACGGGCCGGATAGGGTTGATACCCTAGTATACCATATAGCTAATATAGGCTAGATACTTAGGGTATGGACCCAATATTTTAGAAATAGACTCAAACAACCTAAAAATAACTAGTTTGACCTAGAATTGGACTAGTTTGACTTGCATTCACTTCCACAACTTGATATTGATACAATATTCCATATTTAGGTCTTCGAGGCACCGCATCGGACGTCGTTGATACTTCACACCAAATTACAGGCGAGTACATTCTCTGATAATTTTCTGTTTTATGATATCTTCTATGTTTCTTATATTTAGTGTAGATATCCTTGATTTCTTGACACATTGGTTACATGGATTGGTATTGTCTGGATCCCGTCATGAGATCTTATTCCTTGGTATATCTTGTGCAAGCCTTTTTGTTGTTCTTGTGCATTGTATGGACACCGATTCCTGCGAAGGCTCACGACCTTCTCAGAGAATCCCGTGTCGTAATGTGCCATGGTTGGATCTACTATACTAGTCGAGGGCGGGTAGTATTAGCGTAGATATGTGATCAATATCCTCCTTGTATCAAGTCTTGAATAGTGTTAATCATACACCGCACTTATGATTAACCGGGCCGTAAACTTTTGTATCAAGTTCCTAAGCCGATCACATGTTGAAACTAGTGCTCACTCACATAGATAATATTGTTCTTGATTTTTGTACATGATATATCATGTTCTCTTGCTCTTACACTATTTACAATTTTACTTATGCCGTAATATGTTCATATACATGTCACTTCATTTTGTATATTCTCTATTTACTGCTATATAGTCTTTATCATTTTACTGGAACTGTTATTAGAAATGTATCTCGCTCCAATCCTGACTGGATATATTTTTCAGGCGACGCAGAGGACGAGTGACCTACCTATTACGGACCTTCGGATGTAGTAGGCATAGATCGGGAGACTCTGATTCAGGAGGGTCTAGTTCTAGCCGAGGATACTTATTTAGCGACTCAGTTAGGATAGATTTGTACTGGATTCTGTCTCCAGCTAGACTCTTGGCTTGTTTATTATTTTGATACTTATTCTGTGTTAGATGACTCTTAGACTCTTGCTGGACTTGTATTATCTTTATGCTAGACTTTTCTGGATATTTCATATCATGTTGTCTTTATCTTTTCGTGTCATTTATCTTTCTTAGAATATTATGATTGAGTACGAATATATTGTCATTACTTGTCCTCCATTTGGAGATGACTATCTCGACGTGTTATGATATTTATATTGTTAGTCAGTTTAGTTAGACATAGACAACGCTCTACCGCCGATGTTTCAGCGTAGGCTGGACGCTGTCACACACTCGTGCTCCTATACCAGGTGCAGGTCATGACAGCGGGTCCCATTTTTTTGAGACGAACTCAACCGTATGTCCAAAGTTGAATTTCGGTGAGCCGTGCACAAATTCGTCCGTTGGATCGGATCGTGGGCCGACCAAAATAGTGTTCCGATCGACCTTCTCAGAATCGAACCAAACTTGGCTCACAGGACCAGAAAAATGACACGAGTCTAGTGGCACAAGTTTTGTCTTGAGATGACGAACGTGCACAAAGTAATTAGAATTTTGGCAAAAAGTCGATACGACGTTCTTCGACGGATACGGGTCGAATTCGTCGCGCACATGCAACCAATTCGAATTTCGTCAAAGCCCACACGTCCGCAAAGTCCGTATGCACCTTTCGACGCCCTCAGTTTGTGACTAAGTTGCTCGGTTTGGCGGGACGGACCCCGTATCAGACTTTTCAAGGTTTTAGAAAACTGATTTTTGTTGATTTTTAAACTGGTTTATCTTCCTATATAATCAATCAAAATGAAAACAGAAAATTGGGTTTTGATGTTATATAGGTTGGCTACATGGTTGTTCAACTGGATCTCATATCTAGTATCCGGATAGAAAGCGGCCTTCTAAATCAGGTCTGGACTTAGTTTTGGTTCTTTTTTTAGTGCATAAGATCAATTTTTTTTTGAGGTTTTTGGTCTCGATTCTTTCCTAGATTTAGGTTAGTTTAAAAAGAATCTAATTGACAGGAACTACAGTGGGTAATCTAGGCTACGCATAGGATCAAGTAGATTGATATTTCATCAAGTATAATAGAAGAAATTTGGGTCAAAAAGGGAGTACCTCCTAGGCGAACTCTGCTGCAACAGAGCTCTGCTCTGTCCTTTCCGACGAACCTCCGACGACTGTGGCGGCTCAACGATGGAAACAAGCCGTTCGTGGTGGTCGCAAGGATACCGGGGACACGCACGTGGGGTGGCCCGTGGTGCTGGGTGTGCTATCGAGTAGAATTCTAGGGTTTTGTTAACAACTCTTCCAATAGAGTTTTGTTTAGTTTATACCCGATATTTTAATTCGACTTTTTATCGAATTCATCTCAAATTTGGATTAGAATTAATCTTATCTAGAAAAGAATTGGATAAAGAATTCATAGGATTTTATACGGAAAATTTGGTGAAGAATTGGATTAGAATTGGTTTGGTTTAAAAATAGAGTTATCTACTCTGTTTCCCACAGCTCGGTCTCTGCGTAGGGGTGGAGGAGGTGAACAGTGCTTTGCACTGTTCACTATTGGTGTTTTTTTGTTATACTAACACACACACACATTATATATATAATACTAGAAAATAAAATATAATCTAAAAATACTTATACCTATTGTAGCATATTTTCTAGTGTAAAGTATATATACATATATTTTAAAATCCTTTTCTAAGAAATTTACAAATAACCAAAATAATAATAATAATAATAATAATAATAATAATAATAATAATAATAAGAACAACAACAACAATAACAACAACAATAACAACAACAATAACAAAATAATAGAGGTATAACAAATTGGACGAGCACACATTACTATTACTACTCTTATTATTATAATAAACAATAGTAAAATTTCAAATCCTTTAATAAATAATTATTAAAAATAGAAAAGAAAGCCATAATATAATTTTAATAAGTTGTAAACAACTAAATATTAAAATAAATAAATATAGAGAGGTCTATGGCCAATATACTAGTCATGGCACATGACTGCACTAGCCATGCCATAATTTTTAGTCAACCTACATAACAAAACTTAACCATGGCTAAGACTATATCTATAAAAATATTGTTTTTTAAAATATGAAAAACTCAAAATATTATTTTAAGCGAAATATAAAATAATAAAAATTCTTTGAAAATTTGGGAGATTTAATTCTAAGTCATGCTATGCTCATGGTCATCGAAATTAAAACTAAAGCACGATATGTGGAAACGAAATGCAAGACGGAAGAAAGAGTCGAGCGCGAAGATCGTGTCACAATTTTTGTGCAGACGAGAGAAACTGTTATGTATTTTGTCCTCACGCTTCCACGTTTTGGCGAGGCACTACGATGACATATGAATTGAGGGAGTAGAACAATTTATGGTACTTACAAGGGTTACGGTAGTGGTTTCCAACTTAATCATTAATAATCTCCTACTATTTAGTCCTTATGCCCTTTTGTCTCTATGTCTATCTAGATAAAATTCTAAGTCATGCTATGCTCATGGTCATGCAATGGTAATTCTAACTAAAATGTCGTACCTGTACCTGTGGCTCCTTGGGTTGGTGGCCCTGTCGCTATCATGCTGAATGCTTGTCCCAACTTTTGGTTATTCCTTTGTTGCATGGCCTTCTCGTACTGTGCGGACTGTGGTGGTAGCGACTGGCCCCTTGGATATTCAATAGCTGCTAGCGGACCTGGTGCTCCTCCTCCTGGTGCCGGTAATGCTACTCCATGCATCTGCTGCTGCCTAGAAGGACAATCTCGAGCTTGGTGTTGATTTGATCCACAAATCATACACAATTCCAACTTACGGTGACAGTTCCTCTGAATATGTCCTTTCTTACCGCAATAATGGCAAGTAGGTAATTCTCTCCCTTGATATGGGGAAACTCTAGGATGCTGCAGCATCGCGGAATATCTTATTGTCACGACCTGGTTTTGAATAATTGGATACGAGTCGGACACGCTCAGCCTACATTGGTAGACACAATGTAGTAAGCTGTATATAAACCTCATAAATCATCAAGTGAATGAAATTCAATCATACTTATCACAGCTTCTATAAATCGTACCCAAAACACAAATCACCATGACCATCACAGATATCACTATGCTTTGTTGTATATCCTTATAATAGATGTCCAGAAACAAATCCGGTAAAATTAAGGCAACCCTAAGCAATTATTAATACAGTCATCTAGCTACATCAATGGGTACTACATCATCATCAAGACAAAATATAAATCTATACAAGGGTTCTTATGTCCAAATCCAAGTCTCTCCTGAACAACATCTACTCCAGCATCTGTTATCCCTACAGGGGTCCATAGTAGCTAAGGTAGAAGTCCTCACCAGTCTCACCTGCAACGTATCCAATCAGGAAAGGAGCAAAGTACAATCCTACAAAATGAACATATATAATGTAAAACTACAATGCATCAATAATGGAATGGACTAACCTGTAATATGGAACAATAGTTACAAGAACTGAAACAATAAACAAGACGATCAATGCAATAGTAAATTTGAAATAATAATCTACATGTGATTGTTTGGGAAGATTGATAGAATAATAGCATAATAGAGTGCGATACGGCTTAAGCACACGTGCACGATGTGTGATTAAGCTATCATTCAATATTATCCTATGGGGTTTGATCACATGTAAATTAAATATTTCCCCAAGACCCCCGACACACGATCAATGAACAATAAGCATAAGCAATGCACAATAGACTCGTGTTGATCTAGTGTCCAGTATGGAAACAATGCAATGATGAAATACAAAGTAGATGTCGAGTCGTAGTGTACTTACATTTTTCTCGAGAATTGTTACGGTCTCTAGATCACCTAAAATAGGGAAATAATAAATAGCATAAGAACTTCTTAATCAAGTTCTAAGAACTAAGCTAATCTATCAGCTAACTTCACAATTACCTTTAGTCACTTTATCCAATTAATACTAACTAATCCAGTCTAGGTAATAAACTTCTAAGGCCCAAGTGAAATGTTGCAAGTCTAACTCTGCACCAGTCTCCCCTACTATCCTAATGCTTAACATGAATTCCAAATGAGGAATTGGCTATTCATGCATAATTATTATACTACTCTTCTGGTCACCACAGCTAATACACTTAAGCTTTATTCAAATTGAGACATGCTCATTTATTAAGCTTACAATATGTTCACTGGCCCAAATCCTCGCAATGAAAAACAACAATTCTTCTTTTTCACTTAAATCTCGACCATAACTAATATTTCTCAGCTATTAAATTGGCCCAGTCAATCCAAGCCCACTTATTTCCAGAGTAACCCTAAACCTAACAGTTACTTACACATTCAAAAATTGGCAATCTACACCATGAGCATTCCAATTCCTACTGCTCCTAGAGCAATGTTAATACAAACCTCCTAGAGCAATGTCCAATACAGACTGTGCCAAGTACGAACACCTGGTGAAAGTCCTCCTGAGCCAATTTTAGAACTACAAAGTATCTGACACCCCTATATAATTACTGATACAAGCATCACTAATTGATTCCCCAAAATCAACCAGGAGTTAGAACTTACCTGTAGAAAAATCCTGAACAATTGGAAGGCAATGTCGTATACAAAAATAATTCTTGTGTCAAGATTTGAACTCAGAGGCTCCTCTGCGGAAAAATCACAAACACATAACGTGTAGCTCAGAAAATGTCCAATCGTCCGATCTATAACTTGTGGATTTTGAAATTCTTGAGGAAACAAATCAAGAAGAGAAAGATATTGATAAAACTCACCAAAACAGTTAGATCGATCAACCTGTCCACATACGACTGACCGATCCAAACAATAATTCAATTGGCGTGACACTGCCGAAGAGGAGGTTCATTCGATGAATCAAGACGATGTAGATCAATTCCAAATCAAACAATCAAAGGGAATTCAAATGGAAAGAGGAGGAAGAAATTGGGAAGAGACGCACCAGAGTTTTCACTTGTCGACGTTCATTTGGGCGGTGATCGCTGCTACGATGACACTGAGACCAGTGTGCCCGAGCTCGCCGAGGTGACACCGTGGAGGAACTGATGCCGCCATTTATCGCCGCTTGTCAGAGTGGTGGCCACAACCATGGCCAAACTCCTCAGTCGTGGAGAACGGGTGAGGAAGAAGAAGACCGGTTGAAATTTTGACAGGGCTTCGCCAGTTGGAAAAATTGATGAATAAAGGAAGGCAGTGGTCGTATTTATAGACGCGGTGGTTGATCAGCCGGTAGAGATGAACGATCGATGATTGGCCGGATGTGGGTTGGTGGGGAGGGGACGACGCAGATTCGATAGCTTAAGTCGGTGGCGAGGAAGTTTCTGGAGTTTCCTAGAGAACTTGAGGCGGTGTGCCGGTGCGGCGGAGCGCTAAACTTGGGCGATCGACTCTGATGATTCGAAGAAGAAATGAGAGGACGCTGGTTTTGTGAAGAGGATTTTGGCTTTTATCAAATATGATCTAAAGTCAACTATAGTAGTTTTGGCTTTAAATCAAATAGGGTTGGGCTCGGCTTAACGTTCAATAATGGGCTTCTCTGGTGACTAGCTTTTAGGCTAATCAAAAAGGAAACTGATCTCATTGGCCAAGTAAACTTGGGCTGGTAGCCTTAATGGTTAGGGTTTAGCTAAAATAATAGGTCATAGGCCTGACTCAGTTCATGGGCTGTAGACTAATTCTAAATATGGCATGGTGGCTTGGCTTCTAAGGACTAAATGACTTGGCTTTACTACATGGTTGTAGCACAAAACAAGTAAATAATATATGAAAAATAAATAATCATAATAGAGAAGTACCAAATCTTCGATTTTAGGGAAAGTGGGGTTATAAATCTACCCACCTTAAAAAAATTCCTCCTCAAAATTTAAGGAATTACACGATTTGGCACGATAAATGATTTAAAATGATTTGGTACGATTAAGCATGATCAATGATCAAAATTTAATCATAGCCAATATAATAATAGTCATCCAGACACGGTTATAAAAATATAATCATATAAACATGATTATAACAAAAATCATTTTGATACGACCAAAGTTGAAATCATTTAGGCACGATCAAATAGTCATGGTAGATAAAATTATCTAGTCATGACTAGTTAGTCATAGTCAATCCCATGGTCTTATTCTACTACCATTCTATCCTTACCTGTCTAACCCCATTGGAAAACTAGGGATTCCAATGATACCCTTACTAGAAATGAGCTAATAGGGTTAATAGGTAGCTGTCTTATTTATGCTCCTATGTATACGTACATATATACAGCTACTAAAAGATATATCCATAGTCATCCACAACATATATTGGCTATCTAGTATACATAGCTATTTGTAAAGTATAATGATTAACAATATATGCAACACATACGAGTTTGAGCCATGAAAGGATTGGGCAAAAGGTATTTGAAATGTTCTTAATGAACTCGAGGAAAAATCAAGTAGAGATGCTATAGGGACCCTTATTCCTATTGGCTATGGTATCATAAATGATCTTTGCTAGGAATAGAATCTTTAGGTTAGGACAACATAAACAGATTAAAACTAATCCTGATATGGTTTCTTGATGGTGATAACATGCCAAACAATGTAAATCTAGGACATGGATATAGTCGCAATAGTATACGGAACTTATGCATATCTGAAATCACTTTACCTAGAATTCATGCTCCGCCAATGTACACCTGGCTACAGTGAACTCTTGGCTCCGTGACTTAAGAATTATAGCTACTGAATAATCTTTATCCATTATTGACAGAACAACTCAAGTGGTCGGAACATGATATATCTAGGACATATTCTCAATAGTATCCGAAAACCTATTTATATCCGAAATCACTTCGACTTAGAGCCCATGTCTCGCCAGTGCGCTGCTAGCTACAGTGGACCTGTAGTTTCCTTGATTCAGATAAATGGCTGCAGTGTGCGGCTGCCACGCCATAGTAGGTTATCGTCTCTTAACAGTATCCATGGGTGTCTCAAAGGAGCACCTTGATAATTCAAATTCAAGCAAGCTTTTTGATTTACTGAGATTGAACCACACTCGAAAGAACATGTAGTATCAGTGTAAATATATGTTCTTGAGAATCAAGGGATCGACTATTAATAGGAAGAAAATAATCATAAGGATAGATTAAGCCACGAGGGTATCTACTCTCCAACTATCTCCTCTGATAAGCAAGGATCGAGGTCAGAAACTTATAAACACCAAAGTGATCAAAATCCGACTATGGCTATTGAGTTGGATTTAGGGTAAATAGAAACAGTGAAGTTTTGAGTGGAAGAAACCAATGAATGGAATTGTTATTGGCTCTCGAAAATTGTTTAAAGAAATATTGTCCTATACTGGAATTATTTTGGAAAATAATTCCTTATGGCAATAGAAAGTTTTAGGGAAAAGATTGCGTCAAATAGTTAGCATATGAGCTCTATGGCTCTAAATGAAATACTTGGGTTTAGGATGGTTAGAGAAAATCAAATAGGATTCCTAACCAAAATCAATGGAGAAATTAGAAATGGCTATTTAAGAGTTTCAATAGACCTGCTAAAATGAGGAATTGAAACTCTAAATAGTGAATGGTTCTAGATTCTAAATAGGGATAGAGAAGTAGGATTCTGATAAAACCAATAGAGAATTTTGAAATGGTCTATTAATAAGTTTGCTAAAGGAGGAGTCTGGAAAATCTGACTTTAGCAAAGAAGCCTAGATCTTAAAGGATGTTAAAATCTGATGGAGGAGGATAATCTCCAAAAGTCATGGAATTATAACTAAAACTTTGTAGGGAACACTAATAGATACAAAAAATTTAGAATACAATATAGATAGTAATATATACAACCATAGGCCTATCTTGTGATAAGTTTCCTATTCCACAGGCTTCCAATGGTACTCTAATCCTAAGCACCATTAGATACGACCTGCATGGGCCACCACTAAAAATATGTTACGACCTTCTCCCGAATAATCGGATACGAGTCAAACACGCCCAGCCTACGTTGTAGACACAACATAGTAAGCTGTATATAAACGTCATAAATCATCAAGTGAATGAAATTCAATCATACTCATCACAACTTCTATAAATCGTACCCTAAACACAAATCACCACGAACATCACAGATATCGCTATGCTTTATTGTACATCCTTACAATAGATGTCCGAAAACAAATCCGGCAAAAGGAAAGCGAACCTAAGCAATTATTAATACAGTCATCCAGCTACATCTACTACATCATCATCAAGACAAAATATAAATATATACAAGGGTTCCTATGTCCAAATCCAAGTCGTTCCTGAACAACATCTACTCCAGCATCTGCTATCCCCTACAGGGGTCCATAGTAGCTAAGGTAGAAGTCCTCACCAATCTCACCTGCAACGTATCCAATCAGAAAAGAAGTAAAGTACAATCCTACAAAATGAGCATATACAATATAAAACTGTAATACAATAATAATGGAATGGACTAACCTGTAATATGGAACAATTATATAAGAACTAAAACAATAAATAAGACAATTAATGCAATAGTGAATTTGAAATAATATTCTACATGTGATCGTCTGGGAAGATCGATAGAACAATAGCACAATAGAGTACGGTACGGCTTAAGCACACGTGCATGATGTGTGATTAAGCTATCATTCAATATTATCCTATGCGGTTTGATCACATGTAAATTAAATATTTCTTCAAGACCCCTGACACACGATCAATGAACAATAAGCACAATTAATGCACAATAGACTCGTGTCGATCCAGTGTCCAATATGGAAATAATGCAATGATGAAATACAAAGTAGATGTCAAGTCGTAGTGTGCTTGCCTTTTTTCCAGAGAATTGTCACAGTCTCTAGATCACCTAAAATAGGAAAATAATAAATAACATAATAACTTCTTAATTAAGTTCTAAGAACTAAGCTAATCTATTAGCTAACTTCCCAATTACCTGTAGTCATTTTATCCAATTAACACTAACTAATCCAGTCTTGGTGTAGCCCATGGCTGTCTCAAGATAACTCAACCATCTTGATTACAATAAACTTCTAAGGTCCAAGTGAAATGTTGAAAGTCTAACTCTGCACCAGTCTCCCCTACAGTCCTAATGCTTAACATGAATTCCAAATGAGGAATTGGCTATTCATGCATAATTATTAATTATACTACTCTTATGGCTACCACATCTAATACACTTAAGCTTTACTCAAATTGAGCCATGCTCATTTATTAAACTTACGATAAGTTTACTGACCCAAATCCTCACAATAAAAAATAATAATTCTTCCTGTACACTTCAATCTCGACCACAACTAACATTTCTCAGCTATTAAATTGGCCCAGTCAATCCAAGCCCACTTATTTCTAGAGTAACTGTAGCTCCCCTTCCGAAAAATTTTAAAATATTTTATTATTATTTATTTTAATGGATTGATTATTAAGTATAAATTATTTATTATCATTTATGCTTTATCAAAATATATAATATATATGTGAATGTGTATGTATAAATATAAATATATATATATATATATGTGTGTATGTATATATAAATATAGATTATATACGTGTACGTGTATGTATATACAAATATATATATATATATATATATATATATATATATATATATATATATATTATATAATATATATATATATATATATATATATATATATATATATTTTTTTTTTTTTTTTTTTTACAAATATATATATATATATATATATATATATATATATATATATATATATATATATATATATATAATATATATATATATATATATATATATATATATATATATATATATATATTGATATGTTATATATATTATATGTTATAAATAAAGATTATATAGATTATATGTATATATAAATATAAATTATATACGTGTACGTGTATGTATGTATGTATGTATATATATATATATATATATATATATATATATATATATATATATATATATATATATATATATATATATATATATATATATTAATATTGATATATTGATATAGGTAAAATATGTATATAAATATTGATATGTTATATATATATATTAATATTGATATATTGAGATAGGTAAATATGTATATAAATATATATTTATATATATATATATATATATATATATATATATATATATATATATATATATATATATATATATATATATATATAAATATTGATATATTGATATAGGTAAAATATGTATATAAATATTGATATGTTATATATATATATTAATATTGATATATTGAGATAGGTAAATATGTATATAAATATTGATATGTTATATATATATATATATATATATATATATATATATATATATATATATATATATATATATATATATATATATATATATATTTGGAACCAGGTAAATTGTTTCTGGAATCGCTCCCACTGGGATTCGAACTCCTGACCACTCGGGCCACATGCATCTCTCTTAACCACTAGGCTAGAGGTCATCTGCATATATATATATATATATATATATATATATATATATATATATATATATATATATATATATATATATATATAATAAATAGAAATGGAAAAAAGAAAGAGAAAAAGATAGAAAGGAAAAGCCCACAGCAGTGAGCTCGGGCTCAGCCGAGCCCGACCACAGGCTGTGCAACCCGAGCGGATTTACCCCCCCTATTCGCGTACACTATTTAACAGAGAGAGATCGAGATGACAAAACCCTAATACATACGCCACACCCACGCCTGTGCGCCACTCCTCGACCACGCGCGCCGCCCTGCACGCCGGCGCGAGCCATCGTCGGCCAGCCAGGGCCGCCGGCCGCGCGCAACAGAGCGGAAAGGACAGCAGTAGTAACCAGCGGCGAGGCCACTTCGCGCGCTAGTTTCTTTCGCGTTTCTCGACGAAAGTTCGAGCTACGAACTCTGGTATGAACCTCTCATAACCCTTTTTAGATCCCAGTAAATAACTTTGATAATCGAAGGAAAACCCGTCTGCAATATCGACGCGAAGTCGAGCGGAAATCGGTCAAAAACAGAACAATTGTTTGGGTTTAAACACCGTTTCAGAAGGCGACTTCCCGTTAGTCTATCGACAGTTTTGAAAAAATATTTAAAGACAGTCTTAGAGAACCTATACGACTCTGCAACCCACTTTGCAGAAGTCGAAGTGATCGACTGAGCGTCGAGAAATCGACGTCTCAAAATGACCGAAAACCTGTTTTCAAAATTATAGAAATTCAATAAAACACTCCGATACCACGTGCGTCCCGCCAAACCGGGCGACTTGGTCGCGAACCGAAAGCATCGAAAGGTGCGTAACGGCTTCGTGGACGTGTGGGCTTTGGCGGAATTCAAATTGGTTGCGTGTGCACGACGAATTTGATGCGTATCCGTCGAAATTCACCGTATCGGCCTCTATGCAAATTCTCCAATTACTTTGTGCACGCTCGTCAGATCGAGACGAAACTTGAGCCAACAGGACCGTATCATTTTTCTGGTCCTGTATGCCAAGTTTGGTCCGATTCTGAGACAGTTGAATCGGAACACCATTTTGCGGGCCCCACGGTCCCACACAACGGACGATTTTGTGCATGACCTGCCGAAATCCAACTTGGGACATACGGTTGGGTTCGTATCGGAAAACTGGACCTGTTGACATATAGTTTGACGACTTTAGAGACCGTTGACTCTAGCACTATTTTCGGTGCAAACGAGTCCAACGACGGATATTGTTTTTGCCTGAAATTACCGTTTTGCCCCTGTGTCCAGAATTAGACTTAAGGACAGGCAATCCTAACTAATTTGACTGTTTTGAGAACGTTGGTAATATTTATTTCAGCATCTGGAGACTCTTTGCATGTGTTGACTTTGGTGACTCATCTGATATGGTTGTACTATCGGTTTCTCCAGCTAAGGACCTCAGGCAAGTGCACTTTCTGATTGCTTTCGATTCATAGTAGTCTTCTCATTTCATGTTTATACATATATTTTGCTGCTTGTTGACACGATCGTCACACGGAGTTGTCGGGAGGGGAAATATCTTAGTATACATGTGGACTACCCAGAACTATCCCAATATGTCTAATCTTGACTGATAGCAGCTGCACACGACACGTGCAGGGTGCCGTATTTGCCCCCTAGCCGTTCACATGTTAAAAATGATATTTCACACCACATAGGTAGTTGTCTTTTATTTATTTTTCCTTATCTTCTCTACCGTGCCATTTCATCAGTTATTTTCTAACTTTCATATTCCATATGTTATTTTCATGTCTTGTTAATTCCATTGTGTTTTCGCATTGCCGTCGGTTTGTGTACTTGTTCCATTCCTGACTGGAAACCATCATTTTTCAGGTTAGCTGTAGCTTCACTTAGCTTGGGGAATTCGGGTGTACTTGCAAACAGAAACCTAGAAATAGATAACAGTTGTATCAATTTCATTAATTGTAGAATCTTGTATTTTCTTTAATTATAAATGTTGTAAATGTTGTAACAAATTTAGAAATGTGAATGAGCAGCAAATGTTATATTTTGAGCATTTATTTCTTGCGGGCTTGACAGCGTTCTACCGTCGACTTTGCGGCGTAGGCTGGCTTGGACACGTCTCGTATCCGGAAAAGCGGGTGCGGGTCGTGATAAGTTTTTGTGGTGGCCCATGCAGGTCAGTTTTCGCAAATTGTGCGAACTCGTGATAGTACCACATTAGTCGTACTACTGCGAGCCTGCGACTAGAGAATGCTCATTCACATCTAGGAGTAAATCAATTTTAAGAGAATGACTAGAACTAGGAGTCCCTTGTTAAAAATTGACCGTTGGATAGTTAAGGTTGTTAGATAGGCCATGCAATTTAGATAGCTTGCTAGATCCCTATAGGTACACTATTACTTTCGATATGACAATATGATCCAATGTGGATATGCTACTCACTTGGTTAATTAGGCTTACCTAGAATTAAGGCGTTAATCTTGATAAACTGTTTAATTTCTCTTTTGCTCTATTTAGATATAAATCTTATATCATAAGTTAGAACTGTCTATTTAAATTCTATTTTGCTGTATTAATTGATTTATAATTCCTGATTCTGTTATTCGTATACGGATCTCGAAGCAGATTTGATTCCAGTTTTCCCCTCAGCCATTTGAGATACATATAAAATAAATATTAGGATGTTCTTGTTTTCCTTGTCTTCAGTCATTTCCTCCCCAATCAATCTTTTACCTTAAGGATTGAGACTTATAGGCAGATGTTTTTGCCTTCTATTATAGTCAACTAGTTGAACCTCTAGCATCTCCTTGAGGTTCTTAGGAATATAGTTAGGGTAATTTAACGACTGTGATGGCTAGACAGCAGCACACTGTCACCAATTACCTGAGAGTGGAGAGTGTAGGGTTCACTGCAGCCAGCAGCGCACTGGCGAGGCACAACCCATAGAATTGAATTCATTTCGAAGAATTATAGTTTATGGAACATTGCTAAAACTATGTCCTAGTTGACCTCTTTAGATCTTAGATACTCTTGTGTCAATGTAAGGTAGAGTACCTGATAGTCTATCACAATTGCATCACGGAACCAAGGGTTTGCCATAGCCAGAGTATACGGGCGAGGCATAATTCTCGGTAAAATGAGTTCAGACGTGATTACAAGTTTAGGATACTATGGAGAATAGAAAGATGCCTTGTGTGTCCCATAAGATCCAAAGCCAATACTAGTGGAAGCTCTATAAGTCGGTAGCATGTCTCTCAATTTAGCATTATGTGATCCTTGTGATCTATTAACAAGGTAAGTGACTGACACTAATAGGTTTACCTAGAATGTAGAATTCAGAAGACCATAACCCATTAGTCGACCAGGGCCTTAAAGACAAGAAGTTAGTAGGGTGCCTATATAAATAAGAACACCAGGTAAGGCTTTGATTCTCTCAAAACTCGAACCAATGGTGCCTCATTTCAAAAAAAAATATATCGCATATTTATATGTTGACTCTCTTGATCAATGCTGCTATTACAGCCTAGTTTTTGCAAGCTTACTCTTTTATCGAGCTTGATTCAAGACATATGTTTATTGGGGACGCCCGCTAACATATTGTCTAATCAAAATCAGTGTATTACGGTCTGATCAACCATGATGCATTGGTTCGCTCTTCATTTAATTACACCACGTGGAATGAGATATAGAGGTATCTAGGATCTCATTTGTGACTGCTTTGACAATCCCTCTTGAAATAATACCTTCGCCTTTGAATCACGTAATTGTACTCAGTGACCCCTCTCTTGAACTTCTTATTGGTTTTGTCTTTCACTGATTTGGAAAGACAAAAGCTCGTAATTGGTAGATAGATACAGAGTATTCCCATGGCTATGATAGTTGTATACACAAGTGTAGCTACCATCGGCCAGCTCTGTGACTGGAACCTTGCCTTGAGTTACTCGTCCTCCCTTTGACACTAAACCTGCTAATCTTGATCTTCTAGTCATTGGAGTCCGAGAATGATTAGGATCTTTCCCTTGATCAAATGCCAACCTAGGGGACTACCTATGCTCAGGAGACCAATTATTGTGAGCCTTTAATTAATTGTTTGAAGCTTGCTTTAACTGGAACCTTTGTGAAAATAGTCTGGAAGGTTTGACACCAATAGAAATTCACGACACAATTGTTAGAAATCTTTTTGCCTTAGAGTTGGCTACCCCATCGATAACTCTTGTATACTATGGACGAGTAGATCATTCCATTTTATCGATCATGTGTCATTGTACACCTCATTTTTATTTATTGAGGAACGATCATTGACTTGACTTATATCTACCGTACCCCGTTACGCCGTGCCTCATTCTTCATTAACAAGGATCGAGGTACAATATCTGGACTTTGAAATCCTTCTAACCTCATTATTCCTAAAACCCTGTCCTAGCTTCTAAGGTGGGTAGACTGTAAGCCTTCTAAAAATTTTAGGATATACCAGGATTACCGAGTGATTAGAATAACTTCCATTAGGATGATGATTAGTGCCCTTGGACTCCCACTTTTCATTTAGATCATTTTGTGTCCCCGGCCGTGTCATTAATATTCGGAGCACGAGGCCAATTGTTACCTTCTAACAAATTTCACATGCAAGATCTAGACGAGTCCACCTTCATCTAGGTATACCATGTCCCACTCAAACCCGTCCCCTTGTACTCTATTTTTGTAGTACGACTTTCAGGTCAAAGGACGAGTTATATCCCTTACCATAATACCGGTATACTTCTCGACTTCCATTAAAGCCTCAACCTCAACTCAATTCCTTTGACCCAATATATGGTTGTGATCTGCTCGAAGCCCACTACGCACATGCCACTAGGGTGCCACCCAATTGAGGCCTCATGTGCTACTTAAACACAAAAGCCACTGAAGGTGCATTTTGGGCTTATGAACCTAGCTAACCAACCTGACGGGCAACTAGCCCAACCTCTTGGGTAGAAACCTATTCTAGGATACCCTAATCTAGTAGAAATAGTTTTATCATTGGAATCTTGTCTAGTCCATATAGATTGAAATCCAAGGTTCATCCAACCAATGAGTGATGTCCAGATAGGGGACCCATTAAGACCCAGTAAAACCCATCTAGGCATACCACTATTTTTGGACTATAAAACTGAACTATTTGAAATAGGCCCCTATACCTGCTATGTAGCCTCCACCTCTTAGGATGGGTAGCCATTCGTAACCCTTATTCCATCTACCTGGAAGTCGCGATACGATCTTGTATTGCATTTATATTCTTTGCCCGTGTGTTTAAATAACCACGAAAAAGATCACAATCTTGATTTCTCGAATTCCGTTCCATTATGGAACCTTGTTTAGAATTTTGAGAGCAGAACTTCTGTATTGTACGGATTGCAAGCCCCTCTAAGAAATGAAGAGTTTTTCGATTTAGCAAGTGACTAGACTAGAGTAGCCCAATCTAGCAAATAAGTCAATGCTTCATAAACACTCTTTCTATCTGTATTATTGCATATTCTCTACCGTTCTTGAAATTTCATAATTGCTCTCGATTATTCTTCCATATATTCCTGTCTTTCTTATTTCAGAGCGACGAATGGTCATGCTCATTAGAATTTATCAATATTTCTGAGCCACTTGTGTAAATTTGTTGCTTGTTAAATTTTGGGTTGTTTAATAGATACGAGAGGATAGACACCATATGCCTAGATATTTATTGGTAGGATTGTTAGCAACCAGTTAGAAGATTTTAGTTTGAGGAGTAATGTGACCAAAGGTGGGTAGAAGTCCAGGAGACTATATGGTTAGGAGGAGAATAAAAACTATTTTTGAGGAATTAAATTTAAGGAAATTAAGGTTCAGGTAGACTTCTTATTGAATCTTAAGGAATAGTTATGGATTAGAATTTCGAGGACGAAATTATTTTTAAGGTGGGTAGATTTGTAGCTCCCCTTCCGGGAAATTTTAAAATATTTTATTATTATTTATTTTATTGGATTGATTATTAAGTATAAATTATTTATTATCATTTATGCTTTATCAAAATATATAATATATGTGAATGTGTATGTATATATATAAATATAAATATAAATATATATATGTGTGTATGTATATATAAATATAGATTATATACGTGTACGTGTATGTACATACAAATATATATATATATATATATATATATATATATATATATATATATATAATCTTTATTTGTATATATATATATATATATATATATATATATATACAAATAAAGATTATATATATATATATATATATATATATATATATATTATATATATATATATATATATATATATATATATATATATATATATAATCTTTATTTGTATATATATATATATATATATATATATATATATATATATATATATGAATATTGATATGTTTATATATATTATATGTTACAAATAAAGATTATATATATATATATATATATATATATATATATATATATTGATATAGGTAAAATATGTATATAAATATTGATATGTTATATAATATATTAATATTGATATATTGAGATAGGTAAATATGTATATAAATATTGATATGTTATATATATATATATATATATATATATATATATATATATATATATATAATATATATATATATATATATATATAATAAATAGAAATGGAAAAAGAAAAAGAAAAAGATAGAAAGGAAAGCCCACAGCAGTGAGCTCGGGCTCAGCCGAGCCCGACCACAGGCTGTGCAACCCGAGCGGATTTACCCCCTATTCGCGTACACTATTTAACAGAGAGAGATCGAGATGACAAAACCCTAATACCTACGCCACACCCACGCCTGTGCGCCACTCCCCGACCGCGCGCGCCGCCGCGAGCCATCGCCGGCCGGCCAGGGCCGCCGGCTACGCGCAACAGAGCGGAAAGGACAGCAGTAGTAACCAGCGGCGAGGCCACTTCGCGCGCTAGTTTCTTTCGCGTTTCTCGACGGAAGTTCGAGCTACGAACTCTGGTATGAACCTCTCATAACCCTCCTTAGATCCCAGTAAATAACTTTGATAATCGTAGGAAAACCCGTCTGCAATATCGACGCAAAGTCGAGCGGAAATCGGTCAAAAACAGAACAATTGTTTGGGTTTAAACACCGTTTCGGAAGGCGACTTCCCGTCAGTCTATCGACAGTTTTGAGAAAATATTTAAAGACAGTCCTAGAGAACCTATACGGCTCTGCAACCCACTTTGCAGAAGTCGAAGTGATCGACTGAGCGTCGAGAAATCGACGTCTCAAAATGACTGAAAACCTGTTTTCAAAATTATAGAAATTTAATAAAACAATCCGATACCACGTGCGTCCCGCCAAACCGGGCGACTTGGTCGCGAACCGAAAGCATCGAAAGGTGCGTAACGGCTTCGTGGATGTGTGGGCTTTGGCGGAATTCAAATTGGTTGCGTGTGCGCGACGAATTTGATGCGTATTCGTCGAAATTCACCGTATCGGCCTCTATGTAAATTCCCCAATTACTTTGTGCACGCTCGTCAGATCGAGACAAAACTTACGCCAACAGGACCGTATCATTTTTCTGGTCCTGTATGCCAAGTTTGGTCCAATTCCGAGATAGTTTAATCGGAACGCCGTTTTGCGGGCCCCCACGGTCCCACTCAACGGACGATTTTGTGCATGGCCCGCCGAAATATAACTTGGGACATACGGTTGGGTTCGTATCGAAAAAATGGACCTGTTGAAATATAGTTTGACGACTTTAGAGACTGTTGACTCTGGCACTATTTTCGGTGCAAAGCGGGTCCAACGACGGACATCGTTTTTGCCCGAAATTACCGTTTTGCCCCTGTGTCCAGAATTGGACTTAAGGACAGGCAATCCTAACTAATTTGACTATTTTGAGAACGTTGGTAATGTTTATTTTAGCATCTGGAGACTCTTTGCATGTGTTGACTTTGGTGACTCATCTGATATGGTTGTACTATCGGTTTCTCCAGCTAAGGACCTCAGGCAAGTGCACTTTCTGTTTGCTTTCGATTCATAGTAGTCTTCTCATTTCATGTTTATACATATATCTTGCTGCTTGTTGACACGATCGTCACACGGAGTTGTCGGGAGGGAAAATATCTTAGTATACATGTGGACTACCAGAACTATCCCAATATGTCTAATCTTGACTGATAGCAGCTGCACACGACACGTGCAGGGTGCCGTATTACTCCCTAGCCATTCACATGTTGAAAATGATATTTCACGCAACATAGGTAGTTGTCTTTTATTTATTTTTCCTTGTCTTCTCCACCGTGCCATGTCATCAGTTATTTTCTAACTTTCATATTCCATATGTTATTTTCATGTCTTGTTAATTCCATTGTGTTTTCGCATTGCCGTCGGTTTGTGTACTTGTTCCATTCCTGACTGAAAATCATCATTTTTCAGGTTAGCTGTGGCTTCACTTAGCTTGGAGAATTCGGGTGTACTTGCAAACAGAAACCTAGAAATAGATAACAGTTGTATCAATTTCATTAATTGTAGAATCTTGTATTTTCTTTAATTATAAATTTTGTAAATGTTGTAACAAATTTAAAAATGTGAATGAGCAGCAAATGTTATATTTTGAGCATTTATTTCTTGCGGGCTTGACAGCGTTCTACCGCCGACTCTGCGGCGTAGGCTGACTTGGACACGTCTCGTATCCGGAAAAAGCGGGTGCGGGTCGTGACAGTAACCCTAAACCTAACAGTTACTTACACATTCAAAAATTGGTAATCTACACCATGAGCATTCCAATTCATATTGCTCCCAGAGCAATGTAAATATAAAACTCATGCATTACTCAATTAACATAACCTGTGTCCAGCACAGACTGTGCCAAGTACGGACACCTGGTGAAAGTCCTCCTGAGCCAACTTTAAGTATCCGACACTCCAATATAATTACTGATACAAGTTTCACTAATCGATTCCCCAAAATCAACCAAGAGTTAGAACTTACATGCAGAACAATCCTGAACAATTGGAAGGCAATGTCGTACAGAAAAATAATTCTTGTGTCAAGATTTGAACTCAGAGACTCCTCTGCGAAAAAATAACAAACACATAACGTGTAGCTCAGAAAATGTCCAATCGTCCGATCTATAACTTACGGATTCTGAAATTCTTGAGGAAACAAATCAAGAAGAGGAAGAGATCGATAAAACTCACCGAAACAGTTTGATCGATCAACATGCCCAGGTATGACTGACCGATCCAAAAAAGAATTCAATTGGCATGACACTGCCGAAGAGGAGGTTCGTTCAATGAATCAAGACGACATAGATCAATTCCAAATCAAACAATCAAAGGGAACTCGAATGGAAAGAGGAGGAAGAAATTGGGAAGAGACTCACCAGAGTTCTCACTTGTCAATATTTGTTTGAGCGATGATCGCTACTACGATGACACTGAGACCAGTGTGTCAGAGCTCGCCGAGGTGAAGCCATGAAGGAACTGATGCTACCATTAATCATCGCTTGCCGGACTGGTGGCCACCGCCATGGCCAAACTCCTCAGTCGTGGAGAACGGGTGAGGAAGAAGGAGACCGGTTGAAATTTTGACAGGGCTTCGCCGGTTGGGGAAATTGATGAATAAAGGAAGGCGGTGGTCGTACTTATAGACGCGGTGGTCGATCGGCCGGTAGAGACGAATGGTCGATGATTGGCCGGATGTGGGTCAGTAGGGAGGGGATGGTGCGGATTCGACAGCTTAAGTCGATGACTAGTAAGTTTTTAGAGTTTCCTAGAGAACTTGAGATGGTGTGCCGGTGCGGCATAACGCTGAACTTGGGCGGCCGGCTCTGATGATTTGAAGAAGAAATAAGAGGGCGCTGATTTTGTGAAGATGATTTTGGCTTGTATCAAATCTGACCTAAAGTCAATAATACTGGTTTTGGCTTTAAATCAAATAGAGTTGGGCTCGGCTTAACGTTCAAGAATGGGCTTCTGATTCTCTGTTGACTAGCTTTTAGGTTAACATAAAAGGAAACTGATCTCAATAGCTACCGCCAAGTAAACTTAGGCTAATTATAAGGGCACAGCCTTTTTACTCGGGGCTAGCCAGGATTAGGGCTAGCCAGGTTGGGAGGAACTTTTACTAGGGCTATCCAAATATTCCACTCAGGGGGCTGTCCGAAGCCCACAGCCCCCCAAACCCAAAAAACACTCTCATTTCTAAATTTCACTCTCTCTCTTCACAAACCCTAGTTTTCTTCTTCTTCTTCTATCCATCTTCTTCTTCTCCACCATTTCCATTCTAAAATCTTCATCAAAACCCTAATTTTTTTTCATCATCATCATCATCTTCTCTCCACCATTTCCATCATCACCATCTCCATCAAAACCTAGTTTCTTCTCTTTCCCAATTTCGATGGCACCCAAAAAATTAAATAAACCCTAAAATGTATGAAAATAAAGGTTAAATACTTCTTTCCTCACAAAGAATGCATGAAAATAAATCCTAAAATGCATATTTCACTCTATTATCAAGATTAAAATAAACCCTAACATGTTTTTTTCATTCGGGAATGTCGACTTTAGGACTGCCAGAAATTGTGGCAGTCCTGAAAGGAA